>JAHLSL010000044.1:12804022-12974879 GCA_025920805.1 Petroica traversi | reverse complement strand
ATATATATATATATATATATATATATATATATATATATATATATATACAAGGTAGCACTATTCAAATGTATGTACATGCCTCTGGTTATTCAGGGGCACTGTCTAGCTGTGCAAATATTGGCAACAAATGTTCTAGTCCAAGAAATATATGTAATAAAATAATGGATGCATTATTTTTAAAAGCTGACAAAAACTGTTATATTCATTTCCTTATTTATTTGTATTTATGTGACTAGGAAGAAATGGAATATTTAAAAAAATGTATCATGTTTTAAAACATGCAGCCATCTTCTTTTTGGGTGTGGATTGGTGCATTCGTGTGTGTGTTTACAGCAGCAGAAAAATGTACTTACTACTTATGTTAGAATACAGATTTTCCCTGGTCACAGAGAAAATAATGTTACGGTTTTGCTATGTGTATTTAGTGTTTCTGTTTCAGAGTTGGGCCTAACATGTGAAAGGTGTTTTGCTGTTGTCATTTTCCTTTTTTTGGAAATTTTTCCTTTTTCTGGGTATCCTGTGTAGCTAACATGATTCTTTCCTGAATATTTATTAAAATTTAGATCAGGTCTATAATTCAGTGAACTTCCAAGCCAATTAACAGTTAAAAGAGTGCAGAGGGAAATTCACTGAATTCCTGCAATGCAAGGAATACCACAAAAACTTGCCTCAGGGCAGATAAGTAAGTGGGAAGCATCAAGACACAATATGACAAGCGTGATAATCCAATAAAATCAAAGTACTCTGACTGGAATTCAGATGCTGGATAGGGGACATAACAAATAATGAAAGAATTTATCAATAGTAGTAAACCAGAAGGCTGCCAGAAAGATGGAAACTAAGACCTGATTTTGCTAACAATAGAGATAAAATCTATGAAAGAACACTGGAGGACTTGTGGCTCACTCTGGAATCTGTTACATATGGAAAAAATACAAATTTAGATTAAAAGAAAAATTGTTGTAAGTGTTAAGCAGCATGGAAATTCATCTTTCCAGGCCTTTAAAAATTGCATGAATTCTGCCATATCCTGCCCCCCAGCTAACAGTGTAACTGAGCCTACAAAATACAGTAAAAACACATTAATTCCTGAAACTTCCTGATTACACACTGCTGATTACAAAAGCTAAATGCAAGCTTCCTTTAATTTTAAATTTTAATTTTAAAGTTTATTTCAGTAATTCTATGTCAAACTGTAATCTAAAAAAACCCAACCCAAACCAAAAAAAACACCCAAGTTTAAAACAGGGGTAGATACCATGATAAATGTTGGTGATTGATTTGTGAAATATGATCATTTTCTTTCCAAAATAGAAATGCAATATATACATTCACTGTATTCTTTATGAAAATTATTTCAGGAGGTTTTGAATGCTAAAGCCACAGTATAAATTATTTTAGCAGTCCTCTCTTCACCTGTAATGAACATACTTCCCAGGAAGCTGACAGACTATTGCACAAAGTAGAAGATATTCTGTTTCATTAAAGCAAAAAGAAAAAAAATGTGTCTTGCCAGAAAAACATAACCATTAGAAGATGCTTTCAGTAACAGTGAATTGATATCAAATACTTCTAATGGAATAATTTACCTTTACAGATTCTATTCTTACCTGTCCTTTGAGACAGTTGGACAAGCAAAAATTTGAAATGAAGTTAGTACTACTTTCAAATTGAAGGTTCTTGGTAGGATTTCACATCCCTCATTCTCTTGGTAGTGTTGGGGCAAGTTATGCAGTAGCATCATGTTTCATATTTGAACTTTTAGGGGAAGATGCAGGATAAAATACCAAATACCAGAGGACTTTTTACTGCATCTGGATACTACGGAGAAAACAGATGAGTTCTGCCTAATTCTGGCATGTGTCAACAAGAAAACATGGTTGCTTTTACTACTGCTACTGATTATTTGTACCAGGTTACACAATAAAACAAACATACAGACAAAAAGAAAAGATTGAAGGGGGAGTGATATTATTGCTTTGTGTTACTGATGAACAGAAGCTGGGAATAAGCTTTCAAGTAAGAGCAGAAAGTTTGGACTTGCACAGAAAAGGACTTACACACAGTAAGTCTCACTTGGTGAATTCAGATTCACTGTAAAGTTCCAGTCCCAGTCTGTAAAGGATACTAAACCCATGTTACTTTCAGTAGAAAATACTTTTTGCTTTAATTGCCATGTTTCTTGTCCCTACTCTGCTGAGGGGAAATGCTTCAGTCCTCCTTGCACTTGAACAAAGTTGTATTTCAATGCTGGTTCATTAGCTGTTTATGGGGAGAGGAGCTGTATGAGGTCAGTATAAACCCCTGAGGTCTCCAGAAATTCATACAGACATTTATGTCCAAACAAGTTGCCTCTGCTTTGAGCTGCTCTGTTTTGCAAGAGAAAAGCACCAGGACTTTTACTTTCTATCCAATGAAGCTTCGGTTCACAGTGACAAAGAGTCATCTCTGAAAAAAACCACAATCAGCTTCTTAGACAAAGTAGACAAAAAAGCACTACAACTTCCTTCCCCATCCTCCAAGAGCCAGCAGAGCAATCCCTCGTGTCTGTGCCTGCTTCTTCTGGGACAATCCTGAGGAAGCTCTCAGGAACCTGATTGCTCCCAGGCAGGCACTGTAAGGATATGTTATAATGACCAGATAAATTCACAGTTGTAAAAGGAAGCACTGAATTCACCCTGCTTTCCAAGGAGTCCTGTGGCCAGACTCCTTTTAACTAAAAACCAATGGCTAATCATGTGAAGAAGGCTGAGAGACCTTTGTTTTACCTTCTTGCATTTTGAATTGAACCTTTAAGATTTCTGTGTTGCTCTGCACTTGACTGCTAGCTTGTGGATATGAGAAGAAGAATCTGAGGAGAGTCTCAAGGAGAAAGAAGCAATATATATTCATCTGACTCGTGTGTTTGCTATCCTGACTTTGGCAAAGCTTTGACAAAAAGGATATTTTAAGCTCTCTTCTTCTCTGGCATATGTTAGTAAAATGCAAAAAATTTTGCTTTGCCTTATTAAAACAGGGAGCTAATTTGAAAATATATGAAATATGTTATTCTTCCGGGAAGTCTGGGAGTTTTGGCCATATGTTTTTGAAGAAAAGAAGCTGATATAGCATATTCAAATGAAAAAAACCTAAACTAATTCTATCATGCTGACAGCTTATAGAGTATTGGGTGGTCTGCTATGATATCCACTGAACACTATAGAATCGTACATTGATGACTCAAATTCAACTGGCTTGCAATGAGAATAATGTTCTGAGTTGTTGATCAATAATCTGGAAGAGGGCAAGAAACAGAAATCAGACTTTTCCTTCCAGCAGAACTGCTGCAGTTCTGTAATGCAATGCAGTTCTGAGTCCACACTGTTCAGACCCCAGTGGAATTACCTCTCTATCCAGCTTTATTAGCCTTTCTCAGAAACTTATTTCTGGCTGCCAGAATTACAAATGGAGCCTGTGACTAGAAGATTTTTGCCCCTCCCTGTTGCACATATAGGGAGATACCACATTTCATGGCTCCTCTTTGCAGGTCCATGACAGCATCTGCCCACTGAGACAGGGATCTATGCCATCAGTTTTGCCTCATCAGTCTCCTAGCATTCAACCACCATCCATAGCACCAGATCATGATTTGACTGCTCTCAGCTTTGAATTCACAATGTACATACAGACTTAAACCCGTCTGCAGTCTTACCCAGCACGTCAACACCAGGACCACTGATTCACAGTCATCCACAGTCCCTCATCAAAAGGGTTCTGAACATGTATGTCCCACATCCCTGCAGCTGCACTGGTCCAAAACCACCATTCAAATCCTAAAACTTGCCTTCAGCTCCAGAGAAATAGTTCATTACACAACACTTCCCATGGCTGGCTCGGGGACCTCAAGCTTGTAGCCATTGACACGTCCCTTTAGCAAGTCCAGACCAAGGGTCAAGACATCCCTATGGACAGTGCTCTCTGGACACAGTCCAATGGATGCAGAGAAGTCCACACCATCTGTCTGTTTCTGTTCCCTGGCAAACTGGCCTAATTCCTTGACAGAAGAAGCCAAGGGGATTTTAGCTCAGTGACCAAAGTCACAAGTCCTTATTGATCTAGGGGGACTCACCTACAAAGAAATTCTCTAGTTTCCAGGATGATATCTCTCCAAAGATGGAGCCGCAGTCATACACATTTCAGCCCCAGAGCTTTCAGAAAATCATGGTGAAGAGAATGAATTATCTCACTGGGAGGCTTTGCTGAGGAAAAGCTCACGGTGGGAAGAAGTAGGAAGGTATAGGAAAATGATACATGATTATTTTGAGAAATTATACCTAAGTAAAAATTGGTCTCTAAATGTAATAAGCTTTCAAACATTGCTTACAGAACCCTAAAGAAATATTTTTTCCAACACAGGAGACAATATTTGGAGATCAGCCCCTCTTCCCAGCCTTCAGTGTCTGTCTCTTTGGAAGAAAAGCATTACTAGGAAACTGTGTAGGGCTGAACTCTGAACTAAGCCTATCTTATTCAGTTCAGTGCACTGTGACTATCCTTTGGTCTGTGTTCTGGTAGTATTTGAAATCACAGCAAGAGGGTGTTTGGGATCTTCTGGGCTGGTACATAGGATGAGGCAGCTGAGGATGTCAGCACATGTTTAACTGTTAAACAGGGGGGAAGGATGTTAGAGCACACCTGGAAGCTGAGCTCCAAGACACACATAGGTCATGTGCAGTTCTACCTCTCCTGAATAAACCAAGAGAGTGTGTTACAGAAAATGTGATTGGGAAGAGTTGAGTGAAGTCATGTGGATGCTGCTTCAATTCTTGACAAATTGGCTGAGCCTAGTGGATTTTGAGTGAGGCAGGCAGCACAGCAGCAAGACTTCTGTGAAGCACCAAATTTTATTCCTATTCATGGAGATACCAATATTCTTTGCTAAGGTCTTGCGTGGGATGTTCACACCATCCTTCAAAACAGTTGGAGCTGGCCACCACTGGTGGAGTTTGGATTCTGGTTATTTGGCTTGCTGGATATTATTGCCTTCCTATGTTTGACAGATATGGTGATAGATTTTGATCTGTTTTGCTTTCTTCTGCTGACCTTTTCTTTTCTCTCAATGTGGTTTTTGTTTGGCTTGAATTGGCGTCAAAATAAATGGATGCATTTGAAAAGAGTGTTTTTTCTGTTGCTTTTTTTACCAGTGAGAGCAAAACTAGCTGGAGGTCCTACTTTTCTTGGAAAAACAGTGTGAAAAAAGCCAGGATCATGTCTTTTGGCAGGTGATAATACATAAAAAGCTTTTCTGAATACCTATTAAATGCACTATTGTGTTACTAATAACCAGTCGAGCCAGTAATTGGTTTATTATGATTTTGAATCACAGATTTGTTTTCAACCTGGATGGCTTGGCCATCACATGAAAGTCAACTTAACTTTAATATTTGTGCCATGTGCAAGTGATATAGTATCAGTGATCTCCAGAGTTCACAAGTTTAATATATTCTGAAAAAAAAAATTCAATATTTCTTTTTCATGCTTCATCTTGGTCTAGAGCTGAACGTTTGGAAAGGCTCAGCAGAATATTTTCCTTCATTTCATTAATTACTCAACTGTTGAAAAATGTCTGTTATTTCCTTCCAAAAATATACTATGGAAGAACTAGAGTTGTGGTTTTCAGATTCAATGGGAATGACCTACCTCATCTGTTATTATAGAGGGTGTGCTGACTGGAAGAAAAAGGCTTAGGACATCACTTCTACACTCCGAATCTTCACACAAAAAGGTCATCCCCCACATGTAAATCTGTCAGTACCTAAGTTGTGTGTTTTTCTGCCACCTGGATCTCCACATTACTGAATTTCTTTGGAAAAAAACTAATTGGGAGTATGAAGGTCCTTGATACATCTCTGTATATCTCCCTTACCAGGCTGCAGGGATGTCCTGGACTGATGGAACAATAATGTCAGGGAAAGATGGGTATCACAGAATCAAAGAATGCTTGAGGTGGGAGGGGACTTCTGATGGTCACCTACTCTGGCAAGGCCACCTAAAGCAGGCTGCCTGGGACCATGTTTCCAAGGAGGGAGGTTTCACACCTTCTCTGGGCTCAGTCACCCTCGCAGTCTGAAGTGCTTCCATATGTTCAGATGGACCATCCTATGTTTCATTTGGTGCCCATTGACTCTGGTCTTCTCACTGGGCACAAATGAAAAGACCCTGGCTCCACCTTCTTTTGCAACCTCCCTTCAGGTGTTTGAACACATTGATGAGACCCTCCCCGAGCCTTTTCTTCTCCAGGCTGCACAGTTCCTGCTCAGCCTTTTACCATATGAGAAATGATCTAGACCCTTCATTAGCTAAGTGGCCTTTCACTGGGCTTGTTCCAGTGGCACCCTCTCCTTTGTTCTGGGGAGTCCTGACCTGGACACAGTACTCCAGATGTGATCCCACCAGTGCTGAGTAGAGCAGGATGACCACTTCCCTCAAACTGCTGTCCCCTCATCCCCATGCAGTCCCAGATACCATTTGCCTTCCTTCTTATGAAGGCAGGTTGTCAGCCCTTGTCCAGATTGGTGTCCACCAGGACCCCCAGTTCTTCCTGCAAAGCTGCTTCCCAGCTGGTCAGCCACAGCATGTGCTGGTCCTCCTCGCAGCAAGACTTTCCACTTTGTTGAACTGCATGAGTTGTTGAATTGCATGTCAGTCCATTTCTCCAGCCTGCTCAGATCCATTTGGCTGCCATCATGACCCTCCCGATTTTCTATCATCAATAAACTTGCTGAGGATACACCCTGCCCCATCACCCAGGTAATTAAGACAACACTGAGCAGGTCTGTCCCTAGTATTGGTTCCTGGAGTACATTGTTCATTGTTGACCTCCAATTAGACTTTGTACCACTGATCATGACCCTCTGGGCCCAGCAGTTCAGCCAGTTTTCATTCTCATTCAGGCCATAATTCATCATCTCCTCTATGTAAGGATTTTATGGGGAACAGTGTCAAAAGCACAACTTCAGTCCATTCTCCTGACCTTGTCTGTCATTTCACTGTAGAATGTCATCAGGTTGGTCAACCATTACTTTCCCTTGGTGAGTCCATGCTCCTGGTCATCTTGTCCTTCATGTGCCTGGAAGGAGTTTCAAGGGTGAGTGGCTCCGTACCTTACTAGGGCTGGAAATTAGTCTGACCAGCCTGTAGTTCCCTTCCTGCCCTTTTCAAAGATACAAATGGCATTTACTTTCTTACAGTCCTCAGACATGTCTCCCAGTTACCATGATGGTTCAAGCTTTAGAGTGGCCTCAAAATATTATCAGCCAGCTCCTTCAGCACTCACCCCATATGGTCCATAGACTCATGTATGTGTGTTTTAAAGGCCTTTTAAAGACTGATAAGTAAAACACTCTTGTGATTTTGGTCCCATCTATATTCTTGAAGAATATAGAGATTAAACTTGTCACAACCAGTTCTGCTTCTAAAATACTGTGAAGGTCAGAAGTCAAAAGTGGAAATGCAGAAGGATTATCATTCAAGAATTCTTCCTAGGCTATTCAGGAAACCTTTGAAAAGATAACTTCAATCCACTCCTAAAAATGGCAATTACAAGCCTGACAACTTTACTACTCCACTTCTCTACCTAAGCATGTTAAAAATGGTCTGCAGTGAGTTCTCCTTGCAGTGTTTCCATTTCTACCTCTCTATGGTTTTTCTTGAGAGCTTACCCACTGTTTTCCTCTCTTACTCCACTGTCCTGTTGATTGCTTGCTCCTACAGTCAAGACCTGTCCAAGATTGTTTCCATGCCCTTGCAGTTATGTGAAAAGGGGGGTAAAGGAAACTATCCCTTTTGCTGGGGCAAGGAGAAGAAGGAGCTTTACAACAAGAAGCTGAAAGCATAATCCACCTTCTTAAGCAAAATATTCCACTCCCAGGGACTGAAAATCCCTTGATGGCTCTGTGAAATAGGACACAGCCAGTGGAAAACATAAAAATAGAAACATAATTTCTAAGTGAAGAAAGCCATGTTAACTACATACTGGTGAGCCAAAAAAAATAGGTGAGGCCAGTTCAGCTAAACAGGGAGAAAAGTAATTGATCGAATTCTTCTCCCCCCCCGACCCCTGCCCCATCTCCCCCCTGCCCCATAATTTTGGTGAAAAAATTAGAGGGATCTGAGCATTTCAGTGAAGATGACAGAGACATTATTCCCTGGACTTCTCACTGATTTTGATAGCAACAATATTGAAAGGGCTACAGATGCATTCAGATCCAGAATGAGCCAAAGCAAGCTTTTTATTGAAGGGAGAAATTATACAAATTCTTATCCTTAAGCTGATGTTAAAAGGCAAAAGTTAGAAAGCATTGATAGGTAGATTAATACCCACTGCAACAAATCTTCTCTTTAGGCTTTGTGTCAAATGTCACTGTAATAGCTTTTTTTTAAAGAATTTCTTTGTTCTAGGAATAGTTATTAAAAGTCAGAAAGTTGAGATGACCGGACTTGTTAAGGTTTAAAGTTAATGAGATAGATTTTGCAAAGCTAACGGTGTAGTTTCCATTTTCCTAACTCCTCCAGGAGTTTGTCGTGTTAATTTACGTCCCAGGTTCTATAAAGGAGTACACAATTCTCCCAAAATCAGGCTTTACAAGGAATGTTATTTCTGCCCTCTCGTGGCCACGGGACAGTTTTGCAGTTTTGCATCGTCGAGAATTCCAGGCTTGAACTGCATTTCAAATACTGCAAATTGCTTTTACTTTAGAGAACAGACATAAGTTTTGTATCTCCGAGTCAGTTGTTCTGTATAAAATGCATTTATGTATATCTTTAATTTGAATTTAATAGTTGATTATTTAGATTATTGTATTAATTACATACCATTATCCTAGTTTTATGTCAAAACCCAGAATATAAAGCCGTGACTTGCAGGTAACAAGAAGCAGTTAGAAAGCACTATTTTCTAGTGACTAAAGTGATTTTAGTTTTATGTCCTGTGCTCCACTTTTGGTCTGTTCACATGAAAAATGTTGTATAATTGCTTGCAGCAGCTTCTTTACGACTTCAGTGAATCTTTAATTTGATTATAAGTTAATTGCACTCAGTTTCCATGTAATGTCAATCAATCAACCAATCAATCAATCAATTGATTCCACTAGAGTTATTTTAAATTTATCCCAGACTGTTGGCAGGATCAGACCATAAGGTCAATTTGTATTTTAGAAAGATCCTATACTGTGTTAGAGTGACCATGTATGCCTTATATGAATAATGCTGTCCACTACAGGCTTATAGAGGGTTGAAGTGTTTCAGATAAGGCTGCTGCTTATCACATTTTCTGGTAGTGAAGTATCTAGAGACAGAATAGGTGCATATGCATTAACAGTGATTTCTCTCATGCTTATTAGTTGATGACGGCCTGAACAAGAAATTTCATACAACATTTATAAGTGTATGTATGCAGAATATTTTTCTGTCATGTTGGAAAGCTGGGGAAAAAACCCCATGACTTTATACATTACCTGCAAACTTTTTCCTATGTGCTCCTTTTCAGTCAGCCCAAGTTACTATACCCTCATCTTGGTGATTTCTGGGGTAACAAAGAAAATCACTGCTGCACATGTTGTGCCAGTGCCAAACTCTGCACCATCTGCACTTAGCAGCAGAGGGAATTAAGACCCAGCAAGAATTTATCACTAAATACACACTTGAGACGAGGGCGGGCTCTGAAATCCTCCAGGCCACCTCTGGATTAATAAAACCATATGCAGTATAAATATGTGCAAGAACACGTTTGTTAGGAAATGTCTTGGTGTACAGAACCTCCAGAAACATGTGATGGTTACTGAGCAGACACAGGAAGTGCCTTCTGTAAACTGTCTGCTCTTTTCCCCTCCCCTGCTCTTTCCACTGACTGACACATCAAGAGCAATTCAGAATTACCTGGGTTCACACTTATTTCAATATTCCATAAGCCATATGTGATCCTGCTATAGGCTGCTCTGGGGTACCTCCACTGGTATTTAATTTCTTCACAGGAATCTAAATTAAACTTCTGACTTTTCTTTCATAGCTGCCAAAAGAAATCAGCTGCTGAATTGGGCTGAACAATTTCATTTGAAATGCCTCTTGAGGAACAGGCAAATCTGCAGCTCTCAGAATTGATGATGGTCTCTAAAGGCAAGTAGGTAGGTACTTAGTCAAAATGGTAACTACCCTCAAAGACAAGCTCAGCACCAAGCATATGCTTTTATGTTTTTCTTGAGCTGCTCTCTGCATCAGCAGAGTTCAAAGAAAGTTTCCCTCCATTCTTTTACAAATAAATTTCTCCATATTGGCCATAGAATAAATTCCAAACACTTTTATTGCCCCAATATGTGGATGTATTTTAAGCCCCCACAGAGTTAAGCAGCTAAGAGAGCAGATGATTTCTAAAAGTTCCTCTTTGTTCTCCTTCACTAATTCGTCCAAACAGGAAGTGCCCCAGGTTTTGGAGCAGAGATTCCCCTGCATCCTGCAGACCCAGGTGAGGCAGGCTGTCCCCCTGTATCCCATGGAGGACCCCATGCCAGGGCAAGTGGATGCCAAAAAGAGGCTGTAACCCCTGTAGGAAGCCTGCACTGGAGCAGGTTTGCTGGCAGGACTTTGACCCTGCAGGGGACCCACACTGGACAGTCTGTTCCTGAAGGACTGCACCCTATGGAAGGGACTCACACTGGAGCAGTTTGTGAAGACCCGCAGCCTATGGGAAGGAGTCATACAGGAGAAGCCCATGGAGGAGTGTCTCATGGAAGAGGGACCCCAGTTGGAGCAGAGGAATAGTGTGAGGAGTCCTCCCCCTGAGGGGGAAGGAGTGACAGAAACATCACTTGATTAACTGACCCCAACTCCAATCCCCATTCCCTGCAGCTCAGGGGTGGAGGAGGTAGAGGAAGAGAATTTGGGTGGATCTTCCTTATCTCCACCCATGAGCCTTTTGTTATATTTTTTCTTAACTATCCAGCTGAAGATGGAAATGATATGATGGTTTTGGTAGGCACCTTGTATCCAACTTGGATCAGCCTACCACAGTTTCAACAGAAAACTTTGACATAAAGCTCCTCAGAGATTTAAGATGTATTTTGAACCTCAGTGATGTAAACTAATTTAACATTTTCTTTTATGTGAGGTGGAGCAGCTTTAGGAACTAAGGGTGAAAACCCAAGCAAAGTTTTGATTTAGAATATTCCTAGTAGTTGCCTCTGGTTTTAAACCACTTTTCATCTATCACTTGTTACCTGTATATGCACAAATGCGGCATTTGCAAAGACAACTACACGGCTCTGTGTGCCCTACAACACTCATACTGCATTGTTGCAGGTCTGCATTTGAACTATGGTATGCAGTGTGTGAAGTTTAGCCCCAGTTTCATTTCTTTCAGTGTGGCTGAGGTATCGAATATATGTGAGGAGAAAGGAGATTAATGGTTTTTCAATATGGTAAAATGGGAAGCTGCAATTAAAAGGACTGAAAATATTCCTTATTCAGTTATTGGCTGTCTCTAGCTCTATATGTAAGACCAACCCTCTGGGTCCAACTGAATTGCTGAAATTCTGAGAGAAGTTAAAGAGGGAAGTTTCTGATACAAGCTTTGCTCTCTATATTCTATAGTTTTACTTGTTTTCCAGCTTGTGCCTGTAATTTCCAATGTGTCACAAGAGAGAAAGAGCTGGTCATCATTCTATATGGTAATTGATAGGTGTGCCAGAAGTCAACTGTTATGAGCAGCAGAGATGAGATAAATATATTAAGTACAAATGCTTCAAAGCCAGAGCAGGTGTCCTAAATATGACAGAATAGGGGGAAAGAGCCAAGTAGTCATCATGTTCCAGAAAATGGGAACTGTAATTGCTCCTACCTACGTGCACCACTACTGCTATTGACTAAGAATCTTTCTGCTGTTGTAAGTGACCTGCTCTTTCTTGGTGAGGGATTTGGGATGCAAGTTAGAAAGGTATATAAGAAAATGGACCTAAAGATTCATTTGTGAATTAACAGTCTTGTCTTAGCCTTTCAGCTCACAAGCTTGAAGAATCATAGAAGCACCAAAAAAAATTTGGGTTAAAAACGTCCTCTGGAGATCATGTGGTCCAACCTCCTGTTGAAAGCATTAAAAGAAATAATAATCTGCTGTGGTATGCTGTGTGAGATAAAGCAGTACTTGGGTGCCTCTGAAAATTTGGGAGGTAGCAAAATGAATTTTCTTGCACAAGGTTTTTCTAACTTATGTCTATCTTAATCACCTGACTGCTTTTTTAAGACCTGCAAACAATGGAAATACCCTTCTGTTTTTCGTTTCACTTTATGCACTATCAGCATGTTGGAGGATGGTAATAAAAGGATGGAATGAACTTGAAAACTTTCTGGTTTTAGAAATCTTTAATAACCATATACTTTTAAAAAAAGCATTTCAAGTACAATAGTAATTTACAGAGATATCTGAGTTTTCTGAAAGCCAATCTAGAATATTTCTTCTACCAGCTAACTCTAGGGATCTCAGTGGATAATTTGGATGAGCAACTGTAAGAGAAATCTATTTTTTGTTGGCTTTCACTAAAATTTTTATTTTATACAGCTCTGAGTAAGGGCATCAGACTGACCTTCTAGCTAATCACATAGGATACATGTTGCATAAATATAAAAAGATGAAAGCATGTATTTTGCCCGATCCATTTTTCTTGAGATAAAATACACCTAAGGATACTGTAAGCCTCTTTTTTCTTTCCTAATAGCACAAATTTTTCTCATCCAAACTCTGTGCTGTGAAAGATCTGAGTAGCACTAGCTGAGACCCTTCTACATTATGTCATCAGGAGAGCAGCACAAATGCAAATCAGATACCTGTGGCTGTCAGTGCATCTGTGCCAGATGGTGGGTGGCACCAATGAAAGCATTTCCAATTCCTGCTAACAGGTCCTCTTAAACTTGGGGAAATTTTAAAAAAGTCTTGCTTAAAGTTTGAAAATTCTGTCATGACTAAGGACAGCCCAGTTGTCATATTTTAAAGAAAATGAAAAAGACAGTTACAAATCTAAGACTGACAGCTTTCAAACACAGTTCCCAAGTCTGGCTCCGGAGGGTAAACCAAAAGTGTCACTTTACACTCCACTAAATCTGTCCAAATGATACATTGAAATCAACCTCATGATGAGCCTTTGTACTTATAAATTAATCAGTACATTGTCAGCTGTCTTCTCTATAAGCTTAAGTCAGAACCTAAAATAAGCCTGGTGTTTTGGCATGGAGACTTTAATAATAGGCATAAATATTACTTGTATGGCAAGGAAGGTTGGGAGTTCCTGAAGCCTACAAGAATTCATGACAGTAAGTCTCAATAGTCAGTCAATTGATTTACTTGTGTCCTTTTCTTGCTTTTTCCCAGTTTATGAATAATATCTGTATCTGGATAATAAATAATCCAGGGAGTGATAGCTAGAGCAATGTATGTTGCCTGCTGTGCCCCTTCTCCTCCTGTTGCACTATCCAGTGATTGTTTTCTTGGCTCATGTGCTCTCAAGCCAAACAGAAATTTTGCACAGCATAGCATAATTCCTACTTTATGTACTTTTCCACCTAGCAGTTCCTCTGCTGAGGGAAAATAAATCAATAGCCATCTCCTGTATCCGTGCTGTGAAGCTTACAATAAGAGGACAACTTAATTGTAGCTGCTCCTGGGCCAATGTTTGGGCTTCTGCTTTCCTCCCACAGCAACTATCATTAATGCCAATTGATGTGTACCCTTTCCCTGTTGCTAGGTGATATGTGCCTGAAAAAAAGGCACCTTCTATTGCTGCTCAGGGATTCTCACAAATCTTGTTTACTTTTGGTTCCCTTGATGTGCAGTGGGGTTTGCAGGACCAGAAACACAACTCAAAGTTCAGTGCATTTCCTTCTACTGTCAATTTGACTGTAAATTACTTAAAGGTCCTGGTTCTCCTGACTAAAGAAAGAATGACACCTGTTCTGCTGGTAGGCAATGGCAAGACTTCTACTCCATAGCCTGGATCTTTGACTTTGCCCACACACAATTTGTTGCCCAGTGTCCTTCAACATGGATTTCGCTGCTGTACCCAAATGTTATACTGCAGAAAAGACTTTTCAAGAGCATTTGTTGGGTAAAGTGTTTTCTGAGGCTCAGGGGAAAGCCCAAAAATTGATTTGGGACTTACATTCAGAAGGTGTAATCTCACTGGTTTTTAATGTGTTGAGAATTTCCTCTCTCTCTGTTATTTCAGGTATGAGTGAGTAGAGAGAACATATTCCCGGGACTGTAGTCTGATTCCTTTGGATTGAATTCGACCCACCAGGCACAGGCTGAATAGTGCTGTGTTTCCAGTAGCCTCATTAACTTTGAGGAGGAATGGCAACTCAGTCTCTGTCACATCTATGAATTAATCTGATCAATTTGATACGTTTTGTTCTGGGTTCTTCTAAAGAAATGTGAAATGCAAGGATATCCGATTACTGTTTATTCAGCATAAAGACTAAGACAAAAGACAGGAGAAATTATAAACTCTCAGATATCCAAACCTTGAGGAATAGGAGGCAACAGGTCAGTAACAAAGTGCAGAATTCCTAGACCACTTCTTGATGGGACTTGAACAGAACCACTCAATATATTGAGGAGGTTCAGCCAGACACTGAATGGACACTGAATGGACACTGAAGGGACACTGAAGGGACACTGAATGGACACTCTGAACATGTGTGTGAATGATCTGATAGCAAATCTCAAGCCAGGCAAGCTGGCAAGTAGAATGAGTGGTTTGATTGCCAGCAACTGAGGAGTCAAAGGGACCTGGAGGTCTGAAGGCCAGGAGCTGGAGACAGACAAATTGTCTGGTTCCAAGCTACTGAACAAGCTGAGCATTAAAGGGCTGCTGATGGAGGGACCCATTGTGTGTGTGATTCTAATGTCAATTTAAAGCTGGAGTAGCTGGTGAGCAGTAGAAGAGGGGTGGGAGTCAGTTGCCAGAGAGACCACTTGCTTTTCAGATTTATATGTAAGATGTAAAGAAAAAGCATTTTCTCAATGCTTGATTTTCTTTAGCTGCATATGACACAAAGGATATCAGCAGTTTTGATCCTGCTTCTGATTGCTATTTGCATTGTAGGGTTCATTTTATTTGAGCCATGCATCTTTATTCATATTATGCTTCTTTTAATTCTGCTTAAAATGCTCTAAATTATACAGATATTGTTCTGAAATATGGTTTTACAAACAATAGGACATAAGTAGCACAGAAATAAATGAAATTTATACAACATTGCCACTGAAGTAAACTACTACTACTATCACTACAATTATCATTGCCTTATATGTCAAGGGCTGTTACAGAATAAATACATTATGCATACATGAAGGCAGGTTTGCATTTCAATTCACATATGTTTCCTTTTCAGGACCTTTAACACGTTGCAGCTTTTCCAAGTCTTTCAGATTCTGTCTTCATAATTTCATTCCAGCATTAACATAACTGTTAGAATTCATATCCCTAAAAGTACCAGACAAATAAAACAAAAGCTGTTATAATTAAGTGAGACAGTGAGAAAGGAATGAAAGGAATCAAATTAAATGAGAGAGAACCTTGGCTTCTAATATATCAGTTATCTTTCCTGGCCTGAACTTCTACTTTGTGCATGTGTCAGATGGAGGTCAGGGGTAGCCAACTGAAACTTGGTTACAAGACAAATGGGCATTTCCAGTAAGGCAGCAGTTATGATGAGAAGAACTGTTACTGAGGAGCTGGTTTGAATTATTCTTAGTAATGGGCAGGAAATAGTTTTTCTATCCTGAAAAAAATTCTGAGATGTCATAAATTTTTTTTCCTGATAACTTGGAATGAAAGATCAGAATCTCAAACATTGTCTCAGTAAGAAAATATGAAAAAAAATTAAAATTGGACAAGAAAAAAATGATTTTCAGAATGCTGCTATTCAGCTTGGAATTTTGTCTTTTTTAACTCCAATTTGCATAAATTTAGAAAATGGAAAAGTAATTTTTAGGTAAGTTTGTAATTTTATAGTGCTGAAATGGGATATTTTAATGATTCTGAACCTTCTTCACCAAAGCTATAACTTTTCAAAATGAAACCTGATCTATAAAAGTATCAAATCTAATTCTGTCATATGAACATTTTCATATTTGGCTATTTGTCACCTTCTCATTAGAAAAAGATTTTATAAAAAGATTCTCTACTACTTTTGATGAGACTTTTTGATTTGGTGAACTGCAATCTTTCTTTTGGCAAATTGAACTCTTATTGAAATGCTTAAGAATATTTAATATTTAATCATTGCTAAACTATGATTTAATATGCATTTTAATACATGGCTTGAAACTTGTGTAGCATTACCTGGTTCAGATTCCTGAATGTCTTGAGGCAGATTGACAGCCAGTGACTTCCCAAATCTCTGTGGCAAATTTAGAAGTGATTGACTGGAACCTTTAACAAATGGAGATCTCCCAAGCCTGTGTGCTACCTTTGGAGCCTGATTTGGTATGTTCTCTCCAAAAGCTCTTCCAAATCTCAGGGGCAAATTAGCAAATGGCTTAATGCTTCTTTCTTCTGGATAATTTCTTCCAAATCTAAGAGGTAAATTAGCAACAGAATTTGGCATCTTGCTTGCTGTAAAAGGGTTCATTTTAACGAGATCTTTTGATCCCCAGTCTTCCATTTCTTCAAAATTGAGACTCCTCTGCTTTTCTTCCAAAATATTGTCTTTAATCTAAAGAAAAATATTTTTTTAAAAGGACACGATCATTTTAGAGGGCATTACTTCAGATACCAATGACATGAAGTATTTAGTTTCATCCCTCCTTAAAAGCTACTGGGTAATGGTCTTATTTTTTTTTTTTAATGAATGGATTTTTAGCTCTATTTGCTAAACTCCATTGTAACATGAGCTCCCTCATATGGATTACTTCATATGCCAACATTGTCCTGCTTTCCTTTTCAGAGCTCTGACCACAAGAGCATATTTCCATATCAGTATTAGCTCAGAAGGTGTCAGAGGGAAATATTTCTGGGCACAGGTGTCAGTACCTGTGCAGTCCGTGAAGGGAGGGCAGCAGTGGCTGTCAGGTCCACATTTGCTGGTATCACCACCTGATGTTCTCTGGAGGGGAAGATGCTGAATATATTTAGCGACTTGTCACAGATCCATGCTTTTGCTCATCTGGTCTGGATGAACAGGAGGATGGACCAAGCTGCCTGAAGGTATACCTTATTTCTTCCTAAGCATTGGCTGGATGCTTTGGACCCAATATCCATCTAGGCTAACAGACAGGGAAGTGAATGGAAAGCTCTTGGGTCAAGTTCACATCATGCCTGTTCTGGCCTGGCAGCACAGATGTTGCCTTGGGCTTTAAATGGCTTTAGTCCTCACTGGTACACAAGATGCCTTGGGAGTTCCTTGGCTCCTAATTTTTGTGCAACCAGCACAAAAGATACTTTCTGTGTCTATGCTGACATACAATGAAGAACTGAGCCTAGTATATTACCTGTCTCATGATGTAAAGGGCAGCTATTTCCTGAAAAACAGCTTTATCAATATGAACCTTCTTATAGAGCAGTGTTCTTCCCTTGGCATATTGAAAATTACTTTTGTGACAAAAATTACTTTCCAAATATGTACAAATATGGATTTAAATTTCAGTTAAAGACAAAAATGCTACTAATCCTAGTTTCACTTCCCTATCCCAATTTGACTTCCCTGTGAGCTTCTCCAGTTACTGGCAGAGAAGGGAAATGAGCCATTCTAGTTCATACTTCATTATTAAAACTTTAAATAAATGGTCCCTCTGATTGCACCTGCACACCCCTTTTGTAAGTGTATTAAAGGCCGTGAGGTAAAGTCCAGAGGATTTGACTAGCATAGTTGAAATTGTATTTTGTTTTGAAGGATGTTTATTATACCAATGATGATAAGTCAAAAAGAGAGGTTGGCTCCCATTTCCTAGGGAGTATTTGCAGGGCAGACAGGAAAAATAATACAGATGAAGTGTGCAAATTTCATTTGGCATCTGTTGAGACATAATAAATGTGCAATCCTGCAAAGAAATTTTTATAGGCAATTTCCAGAGTAAAATTTTAAGAGCATTAACTATATTAGATTTAACTCTGTTTATCATTATTCTTTGAGTATTACAAGTATGCCTTTATTAATTTTGGATTAATAATCTATCTGTTATATTATGTGCATAAAATGCCTGACAGGAATGTTAATTGAGGACCCACTGTGTAAGTAAGAAGCATTTCAGAAAAAGTCTCAGCCTAGTCACAAAGCTGTACTGCAGGAAAATGGAAACATGAGTTGATTTACACAGTATGTGTGCCTGAGCAAATTAATTTCTTGAAAATTCTTTCAACAAGCTTTTTCCATACTGCTAGTGCTATAATGCTGAACGCTGTGGAATGAGTTTAGGACAGTCTGTGCCAAAAACATCCAGTGTGCTCAGGATCTGACCCACTCCCCCAAATAATGTCATAGTAATACATTAGATCTTACCTCGTAATATTTATCATCATTGTCTTCTCTGCTCTGCAGCCTGTACTTCATTGGTTCATTTAGGCACATGCTGTTTGATGTGAGAAACATCACTGTAGCTAAAGCAAACAGAATAAACTTCTTGGTTGAAATGACTTTCATTTTTCTCAAGTTAAGCTTACTTGGAGAGCTCAGAATCTGTACAGAAAATAAAGCTGCCATCTTTTTATATAATCAGAAAACAAAACAAAATTTTTTCTCCATGACATCAGTCTCTAAACCTCCAATTCCCAATATTAATTAGGGAAGTAATTTGAATATATTTGAAGAATGTTGGGAATTTCTTTTGTGAAGCTTTTTACACAGCAAAACTTCTTGCTAGGGACACGCTGAATTTACAAATATTTTCTTCTGGCAAAGTATGTCTTAATTAGCTAATTTTGAGAGCCACAAAAGTAGAGATATGCAATAGCCACAATGCTCCATCACTAGCAGACAAAATTACCTTGTTTCTTTCTTTTGTATCAGTGTCCTCAGAAGGATTATGAAAGTAAGCTTTCCCCATGTAAGCATTCTGCTTAAACAGTCCTTTAGGATCACAGAATGCTTGTTTGTACTTATGTACACCTAGGAACATTTGTTCCATTGAAATCAAGTGCTGTCCATTGGAATTGTTGATCAGGTCCTAAGAGATGTTATGCATCAATGTGATCTATTGACGTACATCGTGTGTCTGTGCTCTAAATTGGAGCAAATTAATTTGCATTCAGAATGGATTAGGTACATGCTTTTAAAATCCTGCCCATAAGGTAAAATTTTAGAAATTCCAATGGTTATGTTCAATCTATATTTTAAGGCCATATTTCCAACAGTGGTTTTTAAAAAGGCATCTGCCACTTTGCTGAACACAGCAAAAGCACTGGACTGCTCATGCATGTTCTATCCCAGAAGGAGATAGCCTTCTAAACCTACCCTTAAAGTGCACATTGGATTAGTTGCTAGATGGGCTGGTGAGCCAGGCTAACATTAGGAAAAAACATATTGTGTTGTTCTTCCATCTGTTATTCCTAAATTCTTGAACTGATTTAAATTAGTACTTAAAATCAGCCCCATATGGAGGAAATCTGATTGCTTGCATTAAGTGCTCACTCTGAAAACTGGACTCTAGACATGTTATTCTGCAATTCAACACCTGAGTTGTAAAATGTCCATTCCATCACAGTACTGGCAATGTCCCAAGAGAATGTTTTATACTGTGGGCAGTATGGATAGTATGGACTGTTTATCTCTTGACAGAATGTTACTGTCTTTGCTGCACAGTGAAGCTGAAGGATTTGCAAATACCCTCATTTTTTAATTAAGTTGGCGGTTTTGATGGGGACTTGCATGCAGTCATTTCTACCTTAGATTCTCTGAAATGGAGATCCTGAAAGCCATAAGCAGCCTTCAGAGAGCAATCCCATTGACAGAGCTGGAAGTGAAAAGAGGACAGTTTCTCTTAGATGAACTTCCCCAGGTGGAGAGGTTGTCAAAGATTCTGCTCATTTTTTATGTGATAGAGACCATCAAATTGCTAAAGTAGATGAGAATGGTATCAGTAAGATAATTAAGCTCCTTTGAGAAAAGACTGTATTTTAATCAGTTACTGGCTTTTGTGTGTCACTTTCCTTTGCTGTTGTACATTTACATCACATTTACATATTTACATTTACGTTTTTTTACTCTTTATTTCTTTGTGGTGTGCAATCCTTCTGGCCCTGGCTGACAGCTTAAAAGGTTGGGTTCAAAGACCATAGAATCATAGATTGTTTTGAGTTGGAAGGGACCTTAAAGATCATCTAGTTCCATCCCCCCACACCATAGTCAGGAAGGCTGTCCTCTAGACCAGGTTGCTCTGAGCCCCTTTCAAGTTTGACATCCGCTTCCAGAGATGGGACATCCACAACTTTTCTTGGCAACGTGTTCCAGTGCCTTGCCACCCTCACGGTGAAGAATTTCTTCCCTATATCTAATCCAAATCCACTCTCTTTAAGTTTAAAGCAATTCCTCCTTATTCTTTCACTACAGGCCCTTGCAAAAAGACACTCTCCAGCTCTCTTGTAGCTCCCTACAGTTACTGAAAGGTGCTATAAGGTCTCCCTGGAGTCTTCCTTTCTCCAGGCTGAACAACCTCAAATCTCTCAGCCTGTGTTCATAGGAAAGGTTCTCCAGCCCTCTGATCATCTTCTCTGCCCCACTCTGGACCCACTCCAACAGGACCATGTCCTATTCATGTCCGTGGGCCCAGAGCTGGATGCTGTAATTTAGGTGGAATCTCATGAGAATGAAGTAGAGTGGCAGAGTCACCTCCCTCACCTTCTGGCCAGAGTTCTTTTGATGCAGCCCAGATTATGGTTATCTTTCTGGGCTGCAAGATCACTTTTCTGGCTCATGTGGTGGGAATAAGCACAGTTCTGTATAGTCTCAAGGGGCAGTGGCTCCCCTTGCATTCTCTGAGAGTTTTCCACAAGGTGTTTTAGAGTGAGATGTGGTAGGTAGGGAGGGAAAAGATACTGCAGAAGTAGTGATTCATGAAGAGGGCTGGTATGAGCTTACATAAACCATGTAGGCAGAAAGTAAAGAAAGCATGATGATGCATTTGTCCTCAGAGTGCCTTGGTATGAGCCCTCATCTCAGAATAGGTGACTTGTCTTCTGTTTTTAAATAATATTCATGGCAGGGAAATGGAACTTTGGGAATACCAAAATTTTGGTATTTGCAAATCTGAGCCAAATTCTTTGGAAAACAGGAAATAAAATGTTACTGGAGAAGACCTCTAGAAGGAGCCCGTGTTCTCTTAGTGCTCTGGCAGGTCAGAGGCAGCAATTGCCTCTTTTCATCAGGGGCTGAATGTGGGTTCCTAACTCTCTGGAGCCTCAAGTCAGGCAGCTTCAATCTGTAGACAGATTTTTCAAGATCCAAGATCCTTCACTTTATGGTAACAATAAAGACAATAAAAAATTCAATATCTATCTAAATCTAAAACTCTAATGTCTATCTAATGTGGTCATTTACCCCTGGGCCTTCCTTTTATCTATCTGCTGATTTATGAACCTCTCTTGATCAATGATCTTGCAATTAACTCTGTGAAGATATCTGCCTTCTAAATTAAATTGCATTTGCAAGATCCAAAAATTCTCTCTTACATTTTTTGGCATAAATACAGATTGTGCTTTCCCTGGGCAGTTGTTCAAGCCAAATCAGGCCTTCTTGATATTCAGCTTGTCTCCTATGTATGTTGCTTTTCTAATCAACATAAAGTGAAGTTTTGCAGGCCAGGCAGTCTGGGAGTTGTGTGTGCTTGTACTTTCTAATGAATTAATTTACCTTTGATGGCTCTTCAGCAGGAACTCCTTGGAAATTTCAAGTCAAGAAGTTACAGTGATTGTACATTATCTCTCCTGAGCAGGGACTTGTCAGACCTTACTGCTCAAGTTCCAGAATGGATAACATGAGTGCTCTTCATCAATGTGATCATGACTTCAGTAGCAGCATAAGCTGGCCCAGCTGACTTCCATCTGAGGCATCCTGTCATGATCTATTAAAATTATTTATTTGCAGAGGGAAGACACATTTGTTGGTGACACATTGTGCTGTGGAAGTAGGCTGTTTATTATTTAATTGCTTCTGCAAAGGGTATGATTAAGGCACATGGAGGGGAAACAGCTCTGGGTATTGTTGAAAATAATTTTTGAGTTCTTAGCCTCTGGTCCTACACTTGTTTCTTGCTATCTTACATCACTCATCAGTGGACTTTATCATAACTGGGCTTCTGTTTTGAGAATTCCCCTGTTCAATAGGAATGAGGTGTGCCATCCACATGTGAAACAAGCCTCACAGGCAGGGACAATTTAAAGAGTTTTTCCAATAGTGCATACTGGAGATTAGGGCAAAGCAGTGTTTGTTTCTGGTTTTCCCTTCATTAAAGGTAAGCAGGCACATTTTGACACACAGGTAGGAGCACTTTGGCTTAGTGGTATAAGAGGAAGGTGGATCTAATCTGTGACAACTTGATGGATATCTACTTTAAAAATTTGACATTAATATGTAATTAGTAGTAATGGCAAAAGTAGCTCAATTTCATAAGCAACTCCGGGCACAGTTATTTGATTCCAGTGAAAGAACCAGTTTTTAATGTTGCTCTTTTTTCATATGAGAATATACTGATAAATCCTTATCCATTATTAAAAACATATTGTGTGAAAATTGCATGTTATATGACTCATGACACCAATAAGCATCTGTGCATTTCCATAATGATAAATCATTCATAATATATTCATTTTGCCATTATGTATTATATGACCCATCCTGTGGCTCATTTTGAAGTAAGAAGATTTAAAAATTTGTAACTTTTTTCACTGGCAAGCAATTCTATTCATTTTTCACCCGTTCCTATGGCACGCAGTGGGTTGGGTTGACTTTGCTGTGTTGTGCCTCACCTCTGATGCACAATTCAAGGTGTATTTGCCTGGAATATGACTCCAAGCAGATAGATATACCTCCACTTCACTCAGTGTCCTGACTCTGTGTACAGATGTATACAGGCCTGGTGTCCCTCTCATACTGATAATAAATATTTCAGTGATCAGGGGAACCAGTGAAGCTTGTTTTCCCATAACTTATTGATTGGATATTAAATGACAGTGTTTAATCTCTGAGGCCCAGTAAGGATTAACCTTGCTGTAGGATCTCTGTGTGAGCCGTGTCTCTATCCTCTCTTGCTATGCCTGTTATTTCAGAGAGATTTGTCCCTGCCAAATTTAACTGAACTTGACTTCTAGACTTGAAAGTCATCAAGGGTGACTGGCAGACACACACTTAGGGACAGAGAAACAGATTTGTCTCATTTCAATCGGAAACCAGTACCAAATCAGGAATGGCTCTGCTGAAATACTGCAGTCATAAAGCCTCAACATCTCTAAATTTACTCAGAATGCAGTGATAATTTTGATCTTTATTAATGAGGCATTAGCTCAGCTTTTGGGGTTTTGCAGAATAGGAGAACTTACTCTACTGTGAAAGCCCTGTTCTTTGTGTACTGTAGCTTGGTGTGGAAAAAAAAACACATTTATGAAACAACCCTCTCTGATTTTTTTGCAGAATCAAACCTTTAGTTTTAAACCACATTTCCCCCTATGTGTATCTCTGAGCTTTCCTCTTAGCTGAGTGGTGGTAAACAAAGGACAAATGCATACAAGAATCAAGGTAAAAATAATCTTATTTTTAGGTTAACCCCTATGAATTACCCACCAGTGTTAGAAGATATTTCCCCCCTTGATTCCCAGAATCCAGACTATAAATTCACATTTTAATTTTTCTTTTCCTTGAGCTTTTGGAGCAGCAGGACAGCATGAGAGACAGGAGAAGAATGAGAGGCTTGAGCTGTTATGGTAACAAGCTGAAAATTACTTTGTCTTCTTGGTAAATAAGGTGTGAACAATAATTCCAGATTAGACAGGTTCTTCAATTATACATTTGTGTTAGTAATAAAATAAACATGTTTTCAATAACATTTGGGATATAAATATGTTGTTTTTTACTAACTATTCTGCAGAGCGTTATACCGTACTTACCAATCTACTATAGCTTGTAGCACTCTTGCCCATTCTTGTCTATTAAAAATTAAACCCTTTTACCATACATTATTAAAAGTGCTTTGGTTGGCTGCAAATCAAGAAAGACTTCATAAAGTCTTACAAGAACAAGAAATCTGAATAAATCTAGAGTCCACAGGCAGCAATGGAAAGTGCATGAGAAAAAATACAACATTAAATTATGCCTTAAAAACTCCTTCAGGACTTTAAAAAATCATTAGTAGATTTTATTCAAGCTAACTATTAACCAAGGGACTCCTAATAGATTTGTTATTCCATGTTTTCCCTTCACTTTTTCAGTTTGGGACTTGTGTTAGTTATAGATACAAATGCCTTCATTCCTTGTTTTCCCCTTTTTCAGAATGTTTTTTTCCTTAGAAATATGCTCTTTTAATAGTTCCCCTGTGCCTTGTATATAAACACAGGAGTTTGAAGACTATATGTTAGCTGAACTGGAGGTTGCATGGACTGATTTTCACTTTAGGAAAAAATGTAAACAATTTAGGAGGGGAAAAAAATGAAGGGAAAACACCTATGTTTTGTGGAGTAAGAAAAAGACCACAATCACTTTACTGACAAAGCTGGAGAAGCAGGTCCAGCTTATCTGAGCAAGTCTCCTGCCAGGGCTACCTCCCAAGAAGAGGGTCAAGGGCCTCTCAGCTGGTTGAAATAGGGCTTGGGAAGAGAGGTACCACCGTGATGAAAAGATACAAAATGAACAGTGGTCCAGTTATTGCCAATTTTGTGCAGCTTTATTTGAACTTGTACTGGATATTGCTGGAGAGCTTGGCTGATGTAACACTGAAATTTTTGTGGTCTTGTGACAAAAAAAATGGTCACTTTTCTCCCCTACTTTCTCTCTCAATTGATTTCTTTTGTAATTATGCTTCCCTCTTCATCCGAAATGCAGAGGACAGACTCTTGTGAAGATTTGATCTCTGTGGTGTGACTATGGGATCAGAGGTTTCTAATGGGAAGACTGGGGATGGTAAGGTGTGAGTACAGGAATCTGTACATTGGCTGTTCTACAGCTCATCTCTTATATCTCAGGGGAGCTGAGTGAGGAAAGCCCATGAAGAAATAAATAAGAAAACAAAAAGCACTGAGAGGACAAATCTAGAACTTGAATACAGGATGTGATGTGCCATTTTCAAATAAAACACCAGGATTGCTCAGTTTTAATTGCTGTGTGCTAGTTTGGGGCCCACGTGTACTGAAACAGCCGTGTTCAACCTCACTTTGTTTTGAAGGAGAACACTTCAAAACTGTTACACAGGGGTCCCTAATTTATTATAGAATTTTCTGAGTTGGAAGGGACCCATCAGGATCACCGAGTCCAACTTCTGGCCCTGTGAAGGACACACTAAGAGTCCATTTGCCTGAGAGCATTGTTAAAACCTTTTTGAGTAAAACACATTTATTGGGTCCTTCTAGAAGTTATCAGTATGTCCAACATTTCTGAAATGGGCTGGCAATTGTCATCTGGAAGTGTCACTCTTAAATTCTTGACATATTAGCTTGGGCATCAGAAACTTTTAAAAGGATACTGTTCCTCAAAATCCTTATCAAATGCCAAGTCAGTTCATTCGCTACTCAGTTCCCTGAACCTCACACTGATTTTCTTAAAGCACAAAGCCAAAGTATTTTAGTCCTGAAAGCAAAGGAGTTCTGGTGGTGGTTGCTGCATTGTAAGGGAAGTGCTAGGAACAGTGGGAACTGTGTGTGGTGCCAGGGCAGTAAAAGAATAAGAGGCAGAAGGCTCAGGAGGAGATGAGCAAGTCTAGAGAGTCTGTGCAGGACGTTGATCCAAAGCTTAGCTCCTTGCTCTTGAGAATAAGATCTAAGTAAATTTTGAGTTATAGGGCTGTAATTCCATTGCTGCATTGTGGTGACTGTATAAGGCCACTTGAGCTCTGCTCTTATAGTTTATGATTTCACCACAATCCCCTGGTAGATTTACAGCCCTGTAATTTTTTACAGTAGTGAGCTGCTTATTTTTCTGTTTACGACAGTACATCACTGGAGAAGTCGGTAACAGTCACCTGGTCCTCTCATAGAGCCTCTTACACTCTTGCATTTGCTTTTTGAAGAAAAATGAGATTGTTCTTTAGAAGCAGGCTGGGCACAGAGGAGGAAAGATAATTTTCTACCTCTCTATCTTTTTAAAGATTGTTTAATTTGGCAACTATTTGTCTAGATGCAGGAGAGCATAATGACTACGAATTTCACATCACTGTATGACAAACAGCTGTAAGACTCCACTTTCACGTTTTCCTTTTTCTTGCCTCCTGCTGTATATTAATTTCTCAATTAAAGCTCTTCTCACCAGCCTTTTGCACAGGACATCACCATAATAGAAGGCTGAGGGGAGGTCAGTGTGGATCACCACAGGTGGATGCCAGGACTAAGGAAGGAACTGGACTTGGGCTTGATCCCACCCTAGCATCATGCCATGGATTTTGGTTCAGAACAGATGGACGTAACCCTTAATTTGATTAGTTGTGAGTGGGGAAGGGAGGCAATCACAGCAAAAGGGGATGAGCACAGTAGGCAGGTAATTTAAGTGTAATATGCTTGTCTGCTGTAGTGCCACAGCCGTATTCTGCTCCACAGGTAATGGTGCCAATCACTTGGTGCACATAAATAAATAGAAGCTTTTAACAATCAACACAGTTGGCCAATCTACCCATTGTACCCTGAGTACTGAGAAAGAAGGCATCACAAACTTGGCAACAGTTCTGGGGAGCTGCTTAGGAGAGTTAAGAATTTGAATAGAGAGGCAGGGGATACCCAGAAGCTTTTGATTTTGATGGGAGTACTGACCTTGGCATTTAGAAAAACTCAGTGTCTCTATTAACATCTTTCAGTATAACTTTCAGTGGTTTTATGGTAGGTCAAAAAGCATGTCTGTGTCCAAAAGGAATTGAACCTGTCTCCACATGCAGACTAATGGGTGTATAACAGACATGTCTGCAGGACTGCCATTTTAGATGAATAAAAATTATTGAAAAAGGGTTTCATTACAAATACTGAATTACCTCTAATTCTAATCTAGTAAATTGCCATTGTAGTGACATAGGATCAGTTGCATGTGGGGACTTCTTTGTTTCTTTTTGTTGTAAACAACAAAGTGATGGATGAGACACACGATAACCACTCTTTTCTTGAGTCTGGGATGTGAAGAAGTATACTAAAAAATGTATCTTGATATCTGCTTTCCCAAGACTCTTAAGATTGGACATTTGCTTTGAGAAAAAGGCTCACACATCCACCTTCTTGACACTGATTTAGTACATAAGCTGGCATTTCAGGGCATATTTTTAATTAAATTGTCGATAAAATCCTAAGATGCCTAGACTTTAACAAGTGGGTTGTAGCTGATGCCCTCCAAGCACTGGGCAATGCAATACATGCTGCATTTTCAGGTGAGGCATTTTTAGTCAGATTTTAATAGAGTCTATAATAGGTTAATCCATGGTAATTCCTAAAACAGCTCAGAATTTTCTATATTTTGCTTATTTGTAGACGTTCCTTATAGGTATAATATCTAAATTAGGCTCTTACACATTTTGGCCACGTCCCTCCTTTGGGCACACACTGCTGTGTGCAAATAAAGGGAAAGAGAAAAGCCACACCGAAGGATTTATTCAGTAGTGTTTCCATTTAACCACATGGGGGCACGAGATATTTATTTAAGAGAGTTTTTTAGGCATATGATTGGGAAATAAGAGGAAAGGAAGCTTTCCTGATAAACTGGAATCAAAACTGTCACTTGCTTTTTCAGATCTTCTTTTTGCAAACAAAATACTTAGTAAACAGTTATTGCAAATGACATTAATCTAAAATATAATGGCAAACAAAAATATAGCATGGGCAGGAAAGACTATCGAAACAGATTTAAAATATCTCCATTAGTCAAGCTGGCCTCTAAACATATTTTTATGATTCTATTTTGGGGCCTCTGTGAGCAAAATCTGAAATCTTACATTTAACACTGCATGTCTGACTTAAATGGCTTGAATATTTATATGAAATGAGAAGGAGACTGCTCTGAAATATAGCAACCTACATGTGGAGTAAATCCATTTCATTAACTGCCTAGATGACAATAATTTTTGTCATTCACTTGCAAGATGAGTATTATGCTCCATGCATTAGGTCCCAGATCCAGCAAAGCACATGAAATCATAGCTAATGATGTTAAGTGCTTGAATAGTTCTCCTTGAGCACATGCCTTAGTTGAGTATGTATTGAAGTGCATTCCAACACAGAGAAAGTAGCACAATCAAACCTTTAATTAGTTTTAAAATGGAATTCAAAATGCAATGCAATTCTTTGCACTTTACATTGAAAAAAATGCATGCTTTGAGACTCTCTTGGGACAGACATGACTAAACCTATTTATCCACTTTGCTTTCCAAAGGGAATGAATTCTCATTGTTTTCTGCTGTTTTTCTCCCCTAAATTTATAAATTTATTTTGCTCAGTCAACTGGTTTGTTTACGGCAGAATATTTATATGACTATTTTCAAGACTTCTTTTATATGGATTTTTTTTTATTTATAAGATAATTCACACATTTTGTTGGTATTTAAAAGGCTGGAATATTTTTGTTTTAAATCAGAGCAAAAATGAGCAGCAGTTACACTATATATGCAAGTGCTCACAGTACTTGAAAACTTGTTTTTTTCAAAATAAGTAGAAAATCAGGATTTTGTTCTGCACATTTCTGATCCAGATATTTAATGCCCACACAGGTCAAAGGAGCCATAAATTTGTCTTGTATTTTGAGTCATTTTGTGCTTTCCATTCTGCAGTATTCAGCGTGTGCCTTTGACATACTGATGTCTGTCTAAACAAGATTGTTGCACACAGGTGAATTCCAAGTCTGAGAGGGAATGCTGTCCTGTTCCTCTCAAAGAGAAGAAACTGAGAAAACCACCCCTGAATTCAACCTATACTTCACCAAAACTTGGAGTACTTCTTTTCTTTAGCTTTTATAAACTCATTTTTGTGGTAAATATATTTCTACAGAAAGCCTAAACATCACCCAGAGTCAGAAGACAGAGGCAAAACTGCTCCTGAACATAACATAGTTTGTACAGCACAGCAGAATTTGATCTAGCAGACTACAGCTGTTGGTTACCTTTTACTAAAATATAAAACCTTCTTATGGCAGTGCTTGGATCCTTTCAGTTTGCTCCAACAGTTTAATCTTGACACCTCTCATTTTTAAGTGCTCTATGGAAGCTTGCCTGAAAATCCTTCCCAAAAATGCTGAAATAACTTGAGCCTGGTGATCCACTTGAATAACAAAGGAACTCACATGTCTCTTGACTGTGCTCTCTGAGTTAAAAAACACAAGCATATGAGAGCAATTGTGATGAGCAGAGGATGATGCATTCCTACCGTGGCAAAATGCCCACTGACACTGTGCACTTTCTGTCCCCAAAAAGGCCCATAGCAGGTTTGGCTACATTTCTTTTATGTTCTCTAGAATGTCTGCTCCTTGCTACCAATGAAGCACGTGTGTATATTAATCTCTAAAGCTATCAGCTCATCTCTATGCTTTCTAAAATGAATGAGGCAATGAACATGGTGTCAGATGCTGTTTTCCAGTAAGCTTTTCTGATCCACTAATGCATCAAATATATTTGAATTTACTATTCACATAACTTTTTATGAAACACTATTAAGCTAATTTGGTTGATAACCACTGTAACCTTTTTAGTAAGTAACAGCACAGTGAGGTCACTATTCCTGGATGTGGTTTGCTGGATCGTGCACTACGTGCTGATTCCATGACATCCTGGCATGAAGCAGGAGGGCACAGTTAGTTGGTTTTGTTTGTGGGTTTTTTTTTAATAAAGACTGCTTGTTTTTAAATCGAGAACTGATTAGAGAGAATGATTTAATACTGCTTTTCCTCAAAAGCAACATAGTCTTGGGAAAAGATCAAACACTCCCTCTGCGCTGGCGACCACCTTCCTGACTTCATGTTATTTTTAAATGGAACATCTGACACGTTCTCCAGCTGGGATGTTCTTCTTGACAAAGCAATTCAAAATTCACTGAAAACAAGCTGAATGGAAGAAGGATTTTTTTTTTCCCATAGACATCTGTAGCTTTCTTTCAAAACTGATGTGATCTTTCATCTGGACAAGAAAGGCTTTGATCCAAACTCTAAGATTCCCATATCTCCCAGTTAATTGGTGTTAGTGAGGTAGGTTTGACAGTCCTTAACACAGTCTGTGGAATTCTTTACCTGTCTATTGTGGCTCAGTCAGCTCAAAGACATCAGATTTCATTTGTTTGACTTCTGTCTCACTGGGCATGGTAGCAGGTTTTATGTGCTTTCATTGTTTTGTCTTGTAAAACCACTGAATGCCAGCAAAGCAAAACACTTGTGAATCTGAACAAAAACAATATCTTACAGACATTCCTCTAACCTTTGGTTTTCAGACAAACTCACAGAAAGAGAGGAGGAGAGGGAGATTGCATTAAAAAATGAGCTCTTCATTTTTTTGATAACTTGCTTGCTCTTGGGGGGTCATTGTGTCTGTTTTCCTACAATATATTTGTTAATTGAAACAATAGAAGCAAGCATCATAGCTTCTACCATGTGTATATGAATTGAGCACTGTGCATAATAAAGTATTATTCTCTAGAGAAAAATGCTCATTTTAAAATCCACATTTCAGTGCGATTAATTTAAACAAAATCTGTGTCCTTCCTTCATGGTAGGACACAGCAGAATAAAGAAAATCTTACCTTTTCCATTTGTAGCATTTGGCATTGAGGGCAATAACTTGGCAAGGAGATCTTACTGTATGGGGCTTTTTCACAAGCTCCTGTGTTAACGTGGACTGTACACAGTGAATGGACACAGCCTCACAGCCACACTATTATTGGAATTAGAGAGAAGACAGGAAGGAAATGCATAAAATTAATTTCCTTTTCTGGTTCAGGGGCACTACAAAACCCCCTGTCACTTCTCCCTCAGGGTGCACTGCAACTCCATGTTCCCATATCTAGACTTCAAGAAATATTGCAGCTGAAAAGGAAAAGGACACTAATAATTACACTAACAGAGCACTAATATTATACCTAAAGAACACTTAGAATTTCCTGGGTGTATAGTCTGGGTTTCTAATCAAAACACTCAATGCTTTGTAATCCATCCTTTTTCCAACGGAGCTAATCACTTTTTCTCTCAGACAGTCTAACAACTATCCAGTTAAACTTCATATTTGAAAAAATATGTACCCAAAAATGTGCCAATTTTTTTCCCTACAACTATTAATCTCATAAATTATATTATGTTTAGACTCTACTCATTTATTTACCTTTGCAACTATAACAAAGCTACAACTTCACCAGAGAATGAAACTTCACTTTCTATGAGATGGTGGAAGTGAACATCCCCTCATGAAAAAGCATGGTTGAAAGGGATTCTCAGGTATGTGACTCAAACAAATACTATCAGAACATGCAGCTCTCATATTCCTGAGGATCTCTAGGCAGTGACAATTTTCCAGCTATTCCTTAAAGTACAGCAAGAAATGTAATAGAGAACAATTCCCACTTGGGTATCATGCTGAGCTGTTGCAGAATTGTTTTTGGTGCTGGCAGACAAACCAAAAGTTATTGACTGTAGCAGTACTGGAAAGCCTCTGACTCCAAATTAACTCAACATTCCAGAAGTACATCTTGGAGAGAGTATAGGATCTTTGTGGTGTGTTTATTGTCTGTTAAGCTAGAGGGTAAGCTTACTCAGGTCCTGATACCTGATCATGAGACCATGTATGAATTTCAATATTGAAAATATTAAAGATGAAAGTAGATATTCCTCATCCACTAGGCATAAAAAGCACAAAGTAAAAATCATTATTAGCTGATATGTTTGAGAAACTATGCGACAGCTATGACCCTGCAGCTGTTATTGATCTTGGCAGTTAGAGGTTTAATATTGATTAGAAACTGATATACCACTGACATGCACATATCCATTTCTTTCTGAATATATGTCTCATCTTTTTTCTTCAGGTTCATCTCTAGAGCAAAGATCTCAGAGTTCAATGCACTACTCAATAGTAGCTTCTGCATCCCACAGCTATTTTTTTTACTGCAGGCTATTTCTAAAAGTTGATAGGAAGGCAGTGCCTTTGAACTGCAGTGAATGCGGATATCTGAAGAGAATAAGGTTTGATCTTAAGCAGAGACTTCAGATTTGTTTGAAAAAAAAATTGGAAGAAAAATTAAATGAGGGTGTAAAAAAAAAAGAGTTTTACATTGATGTAAAATCCAACTCACTGTTTTAGATAAGAAGAGCAGACATCATGTAAATGGAGGCACAGCTTTATGATTGTTTTTATTAATCAGGGCCAAGACAGAAGACTGTTAAAAGATCTAGTCCTGTGCTCAGTGAGGAGATATTTCAGGATAAAAACCCTTTTCACAAGTAAAGCTGCCATGCCCTCATTGTAACTATCTGTGACAAATGCAACAGTGGACAATGAGAATGTTCAGATGTGTGTGACTTGCAGGTTTTGAGGAGAAAGGGAGAGACATATAGATGCAGTGGCTGGCTCCTTAGGTGAGAAGGTCATTGAGTCCAAGCTGGGATCCATGATCCTGTGTGCGCTGTACCTCAGAGGGCTTGGCCTGCCATAGTCAGATCTGTTGTCCACACCAGCAGCTTCTGCCTCCTGTGCGGTGAAGCACCTGGTCTCTGTATGTGAGATTTGCAGCCTTCAAACAGCCATTCATATGCTGCTCCAAGGGATTCCTGGTTTTTAGAAACAGCCACAGACTGCCATTTTTAGAAGTGATGGTTGCAAGGGAAGGACACGAGAATCATTACTCCAGTTCTGCACCTGTGAGAGGCTGCTCTAGAGTCTGAAGAAGAAAAATACACAACTAAATACATTAAACAGCCACTGTAGGGCTAGGGATTTTTGTTTGTTTGTTTCATTGCTTGATTGTGTTTAAGGGGTGGAATAATTTATTTTTAGCACAGTAGTGTGTAATTTTTTTCATTGGCTGATTTCTTTGGGAGAGTGTAACAAATGTAGTGATTATTCTCTGGCATCCTGAGACAAGTGCCTGGCTGTTTCCATATCACTACTGAAATCTGAAACCAATGAGAGATTTGGGGCAGTTGTTACGTTACACACATAAAATCTCCTACATGAGCTTAGGGTTTTTCACATGTTTAAGCACCTAGGGTTGATTCAAAGTGACTGATGGAATAACCAGGCTTTATGCATTAGACATGAAAGGCATTTGAATAAATTCCAGTTTGGCATTTACGTCTGGCATTTTCAAGATTTACTCTTATCTCACTTCCTTTCAAGAAAATTGGGATTGTGCTTTACCCAGCTTTTCAAGCATTTCCAGATAAATACCTTTGGAGAAAGAAATCTGGCTAAAGAATGTGCTTGCTTTCTTTACTTATTCACCATTTCAGCAAAAAAACCCAGTCAGCCTTTTATTTTTAACCTCTTCAGATCTGAATGTGTCAGAAAGTTCAGTTACAGCCCAAGGAGTTTCATTTACTTATTGCTAACATTTTGGGTTGGCATGGATGTAATCTCATTAGGGTATCCGTGGAGAATGATGTGAGGAGGGAAGTAGCTTCTATTGTTTACTTGTACTATATGTTGGGATAATCTGTGAAGCCCTAGTGGAGTTGTAACTCTGAACATGCTGATCAGAAGCATTAAGGAAATTAACATAAAGCTCTATTAATGGCTTAAGGGAATCTGACTAAACAAACAAGGCCACACTGAGCAATAAATGTGAGTCTCAGACTGCATGACTTTCCTCATAACTACTCTAATTAATTGCTACAAAAGATTAATTTTATAATACAGCATGGTTATCAAAGGGAATAGCTTCGTGATTTAAGTGTTACATGTCTCCCTGGGAGATTCAGGTTCAGTTCTTCATGCAGCTGTTGTCAGCCTTCCAAAATATAATAGCTGAAATGAATATTTTACTGCTGGAGTTTCTATGGAATAAAGACCTCAGACCTTCTTCCACTGAAGTCAGTGGCAGGTTGCTATTAATTTCAGTGGAAGCAGAAGCAGGTACACAAATATTAAAAGCAAATTCTGCTTTGAAACTGTGTTTGCACTTTTTCATAAATTCAAAACCATGTTATCACACACAATGAACCCTGCCAAAACTCTGTTTTCCAGCAGTAGTTCTACTATATGTGGTGACATGAGCTCTGTACACCTCCTTTACAAGTTGGATGCATAATTAGCTGGAATTGATTGCATTGGTTTCTGAATCAAGATGTGGCAGAATTGTGATTTAGTGTGTTTGGAAATGCAGCAGAGCTAGGCTATAAAATTTCTTGTGAAATATGTTAGAGGAGATGACTGTAATAGACTGCCTTTGAATGACCTCTTCTTTGGTCAGTAGTTAAATTCTGCCTTGCCCAGACAAAAGTGAGGCGGGGTTCCCTGGAAGAGTTTGAGCCCAGGAAGTGCTTTCTTTTTGCACTGAAGCAAAGGACATCCATGGCACTTTTTTATACTCTGTGGTATATTAACCTGTGTATAGAAGTCCAAACTGAAAATTTCAGGTTAGAGGACAGAACCATTGTCTAAGAGCTCAGGCATAAAGGACAGGACTCATACCGGATAAAACTATTTTCTTCCAGTCTAGTTATCTTTCTGGGATGGTTGCCTTCATGATCCAGAAAGAAAAATATGCATTTCTTAAGTGCAGTTCCTCTGACTTCAAGATTTGCATTTTAGTAGAAAGTGGATGGCACCCAGACTGTCTGACTAACTCTAATTTTGGTTCTATGAATCCCAGCTGCAATCAATCTGTTGCTTTAAATAGGTGCCAGTGATGTCTTTCAGTGCCACAACTGAGCTTGTGGTGCCTACATGAATGGTTTAAGTGACAGCAAATATAAGACAACATGGCTTTGATTAGTCCCGGTGAAGATGGTGAAGCCAAGTCACATAATTTTGTGTTTGCACATAGGAAGTGTGCTGATAGCTCAGCTGATGTGTGATACCCTAACTGTACATCTGAGCCCAAAGGGTCATCAGCCAGCCTTCTTAATCACCTCAGTGAAGAACTGTCAAGCAGAACAATGGCCCTCTCCTTGTAGATCTTGGCTGACGCTGTTATTTGATGGTTGGCCTGATCTTTCCTCTCCAAAAACTTGTGAATGGTATCCAATAATTATTCTTGGTTTATTTTGACAAGTGTTTCCATTGCTTCCCCCTCACTTAATATTTATCTACAAGAGCCAAGTTGGAGGCTTATTTTTTAAAGAAAATGAATGGTGAAATAAGACTCTGCATTCAGAATAAGGAGCCTAACTAGGTGACCCGATTTTCAAAAATGCCAATTGCCCAGAATAGACTTCCAGCCCTGGAGACCATTTAAAAAATCTTAGCTTTGTAACTGTTATTACAACTATTATTTATGATATGTATTGCAGTAGTATTCTGGCAGCTCACAAAGACCCATTGTGTGAGGCACTCTGCAACCACAGAGACGAAAGTTCCACAGATTAAAATTCCAACTGCCTGTTCCATGGTGGAAACAGACTCAGAATATGCACACCTCACTCAGCCACCCCCTCCTTGGAAAATGTCTATCAGCTATTCAGATGCTCTGCTTTTTAAATGAATCAGTCAGCCAGTAGCCTTTGCAGGGCATAAGAGGAGCCTTGTCCTGTGCCCCCCATAATTTCTGAGACCCCTCTGGACACTGGTTAGGGGCTCACTCTGCTGAACTCCATCCCTGGGCATGTCACAGTTGCTCAGTATGAGCCCAGCCAGTTTTCTCCAGGCAGCACTAATGGCTTTGGCTAAAGTGACGGGTCCCCTTATTTGTGCCTGTTTCTGTGTCTTTCACGCCCAATCAAAAATGTTTACAAAGGTGCAGTCAGGGAATGAAGGAGAGGGGAGCAAAAGAAAAGAAAACCAATTTTGTTTGGAAACAGTTTCAGAGCTTAATTAGTAAAGAGGGGGGTGGGAAGGGGGGTTGAACAGGTGGTGTATTATTCTGCCAGGGATCTTCAAATGCGATGGAGTGCATATTGTTAGTTTTCTGCAGAATGAAAAATGAGAAGGTCGACAGTACCTGGATACCTAAGAGCAGGTGAGCTGCTGAAGTAAGGTCAGAGTTATGCACACATACGCACTCAAAAAATCTGCATAGAAAAAAAAAATCCTTTTTACCCACCAGGGGACAGATCCTAGGTCCGCATTGGAGATTTACATGGATTCATATTCATTACATTAGCAGTAGCCACATTTAGCAGTGATTCCCAAAGGAGCAGGAAAATGATGGCCTCGAAGAAAGCTGCCACATTTCAAACTCTCCAGCTGTGCCTTGCCACCATTGCTACATTCCACTGCCAAAAGCAGTAATTTATGAATTTGTCTTTTTTATCTGAAAAAAATGTTAATTTACAGAATGGAGAGAAGAATAGGAAAGCAGTAACATGCCTAGAAAAGAAATGTCTGTATTTTCCTTTAACTGCTTTATAACTATTTCTCTGATGCTGTAAATGTTATTTGTGTTCATAAGGTCATTATTATTTTGCATTAGATGCTTAAAAGAAAGCAGGGGTGCCAGCAGATAGAGCACTCCAGCTTACAAAAGAGCCATTCTTAAGACATGGTAGCCCAGCAAGGCTACCACAGAGTTTGAAAATGTAGAGAATGAATTATGAACAGTAACGATTTTTTTCTTTGTATATTTAAGTACTGAGGGTGTGCCATAAAAGATAGATATTGCAGTTGTTTAAAAAAAGCTATTTTATGTTGCACTGGATGGAACTATCTTCATGTGCATCTGTTCTTGTAGGGCAGGCTAGAACTTATACTTTTTTAAAAATTAAATTATTAGTGGAGTAAAGCAAAGTCCGTATAATTTGTCTGATATCAAAACAAAAGAAGATTATTTCTAATTAAATATCTGTCCCTCCCTTAGCATGGTTGCTGAAAGCATCAAGCAGACATGTCTACATGTCTACCACTGAAAGAGTTTGCGGGCTGAAAAATATGTGCTTAATAGTCTTACTTGTGGGTTGATTCTATTTTGCAGTGTTTCAGTTTTCAGTCTAAGGGAATTAAATCACACTGTATACATTTTTGGATTTTGTGGAATATCTTAAGGCAAGAGATCCAAAGCATAGCTTTCTGTAAAAGTTTTTGTACCTTGTGAGGCACCTTGGTGGAGGTGAAGCTTGGTAGAGTCTAAGAGCAGCTCTGCTAAGGTTTTCTTACATCGCACTTTAATAAGCTCAGCATATCACTGAGATGCAGAAGAAACCCTTTCTAATTCAAAGAGTTTTGCCTCTGTGTGTTGAAAGGAGTGAAGATCCTGTTCAAGTGAGAGTATCCAGGGATACCTGCCAGCAGATCAGCAGGTAGAGCTGTATTAAAACCATTATGTGCTCCTTTGTGAAACCGGGCATTTATAATGTTGACTAATTATGGTATCTTCCCCCTGGTGCTCAATTATTCCTAGTTTTATGGGCTACTTAATGAAGCAAAATTCTCCATTAGTTTTTAAAATGTCTTTACCGTCTAATGCCAGGGGCTGTCTTCTCAAAATGATGTCTGCCTGGACCAAAGTCTCTTGCTCTGCTGACAAAATGAAGGCAAAGCACTGACAGAAGGCAATAATCAGTGCCAGACTTCAGGAAGGAAAGGTACATTTTTGTCCTGGCTGGTGAAAAAAATACTTTGTGGCAACTCAGCCCATCTTGTTCTGCACCAAGGTAATGCAGATTAACAGCCCAAGAGATCAGGATTCCTCCAGTGGTCTCTACCCAACTCCCTGTAGGTGAGAAGAGCCAGCATGCTGTGTCTGCTGTGTGCTGCCCATGGCATAGCAACCAGGTGGCATCTCTGAGCAAGGTCCTCAGTGCCCTGGAGAGCAGGCACAAAGTGTTTTGTTATGAGTCAAGAGGAAGGCTGGCACTGTGGCCCATCTCACGGGGCTTAGTCCACACTAAATTCTCTAAATATCTCTAGATATCTCCTAGGTTCCCTGGCCAGCGAAGAAGGGAACAAAACAGACGTGGTTTTGTCTCCTCCCTCAAAAGGTCACTCTAATGCATCACTGATCCTTCTCACTGAACATGGCTGCCTTTATTTCACGTCAAGGTTTCATCTGTTCACTTTGTGCTATTCCTTTTCCTTGCTCCCATACTGAAAATAACAATCTCCTGGTCTTTCAAGTTTGTTTGCTACTCTTGTTTAGGGACTGTGAATCAAAATCTTCTTTCACTTACAAGCTTTTCATAATACCTCTGATTTTGGCCATGGTATGTAGGATTTACACCTGTGTAAATGAAATCAGTACATGACCCATGACAGGGGCTCCTTAGTGGTCTTTTTTTCAGGCTGTGTAAATTAATTTTTCTTGAGTTTCCTCTCAGGATAGCATAAATTATGAGACAAAAACCTATAATTCATTGCTAGGCAGGCAGCAGTTACTCCCCCTCTACCACTTTCCTGCCAAAATTATGGGAGAATAGCTGGTGATCTCAGCTCATATTTACATGGCATGAACAAGAACAAGAACAAGACAGAAAAATGCTTGCTCAGGTGTCATGAAGTCATGCACCCATTGTTGTCACTGCCTTGCTTCCAGTGTGGGAAAAGCATGGGAGAGCAAAGAGGCACTGTCTGAGCCCTCTTGCTTTTTTGTTCCTCTTAATGTGAGAAGGATATTATTGTCACATAGAAATTGTGTGCTGCTGAATGCACAAAATATTATACTGGATGTTCCTGGTTGCTGAAATTGCATCATCAAGGCCTCTTTTTTTTTCTTTCCTCTTCTTTCATTCCAGAACTCACTGTGTAAATATTAACTATAGCTATCAAGAGGCAGAGGAGAGTTTCAAGAGATCTGGCCATTTGATGTCAGCCCTTTAAATCATGATGGTATTTCTTCTTGCACTGTGTTCTAAAGGTTATGCCCTGCACTTGGCCCGCACAGAGACTGCTGCCTGATGGAAGCCCTAAAAAAATGCAAGACTCATCGTTCCATTTGGTCTGAGGGCTACATCTGCAGATATTGAGACTGGCTGTGACTGCCTCTGACTGCTCTCCAGCCTTGCATCAGCCACCCCCTCAGAAGAACTGCAGTGGCTCAGGTGTCAAAGAACAGAGCTTGAGGGACAAGAAGCCCTGCAAAGCCCCCCTTTCACAGAAGCAATGTCACAGCATAGGCTGCTGAATCAGATGGTAAAAGTGAAAAAGCAGATGACTGTGTTGGCTGACATGCTGCCTGTTGTACTGAAGTTAGACCAACCCAGCTGGCTGAAGATGCTCCTGGCTTCCAGAACAAATCCAGTAATTTCTTGCATTATGCAGGTGGAGATTACAGCAGCCTGGATTTTTCAGTTGTTTTGGTGACTGCTTAGCTTCATTTCTATTTGCTAATGTATCATCATGCTTCTGAAATACACTTGACCTTTTTAACTTCCCAATGTAAAAGTATTATTATAAGCCCACTCATATTTGGCAACAACTGGAGTTTTTCATCGTGAGATTCATCCCTTACTCTCTGCTGAACTGCGAGAGTGAGTTACTACCTTGTAAGTGACTCACAGGTATTTATTATTCTGTGTATAAAGGTCAGGTTTTAATACTCTGAGTGATATATAGACATGGCTCAAGATCAGGCAGTCTTGAATGATAGGTCTTAAATTATGATCCTGTGGAAGAGGAAAGAAATGAGAAATCACAACTTTTGTTAAACAAGCCTTGCACACATGGGAGCTGGTGGTGGAAACCTGCCAATTTCAGAGGCTGGTTTGCTAAGCCATAGTATTGTGGCTCAAGGAGCTCAGCTTAGAGAACTGAGATGAATGTTTTTAAAGCCAGATTCATGTCTATGGATGCTTGTTTTCTGCTATTCTCTCAAAGTGGAAAGATTCAGTATTAATAGATTGCAGGGCTGGTAGCAGACTGTAAAAGGAGAATCCTCAAATACCCTTCTGAGTGTGTCTTGACACTCTCCCATCTGCAGGGGACCTCTAGGTGACCTCACCTATACCTGTGCAACAGAGCTGTCCTCAGGTATCTTGCTTCCTAACGCATGTGCATAGCTTTAGGCATTCTTCTGTTGAGCAGATCAAAAACTAAGGCACCTTTGTGGGTCTTCCTGCAAATGCACATATCCTGTGATACAATTTTCAAGAATTCAGATCTTGGGGTCCAGTTCAGAAGGATGTTGAGGTGACAGAAGGGCAGCAGTGGCACTTCTCTTCTTCCTGCCTTCCTGCAGGGAGGCAGGACAGTGGTTACAAGGGGTGCACAAAAAGTGTGGCTTTCAAAGATAGAGGCAGGGTGAAAGCATAAGACAAGGTGCTCCACCAGGTTGGCAGTCCCTGTGAGCTCTGCCAGCAGTGTAATACAAAACAGTCCAGGGCACTGTAGGGAAAAAATGTCCAATATTGGTTCAAAGATGTCTTCTTGTCTCTTCTCATGAGCTCTTCTGAGACAGAGTTTCTTGCAATGGAAGATTTAGCCACCGGCCTTATATTGTTAAAATGTTTTACACCGGTAGTGTACTCACCCTCAAAACACTAGAAATATAAGTAAGAAAGCTGAAATTCTCCTATTCACCTGCTTTTAATGTTGGTGACAAGAGCCCAAACCTTGCTCACAAAGTGGCAGTTTTGGCTGTCAGCACCAACATGCCCTTACTTTATTTAGAAATTAAACATCTAAGAAATATTCCCAACATATAGCTGCTGTGGGTTCAGCTGAAAGGAAATATGGAATTGGAGGAGAGTGTAATCCATGATCTCTTTTAACCTGCAGCTCTCTGTATCCTCATGTCTTTTACTACCTGAGAACAGGAGTTTTATGTGGTTATTTATACCAAGGCTGTGAAAAACAAAGTGCAGAAATGCATAATGAAACTAAGATTGGTCAAAATCTTATTGAATTTGGGAGCTGGGACTTAAGTGGGAAACTGAGTGGCAATGATTTTAGTGACTTTCAACTCTTTATGTAGATTTCTGCTACTGCACTTTCTCTGTCCTGTCAGTAACAATGGGGTTATTCTGCGTTCATACAGCCATGAGGGAGAATAGAATTTCATGCAGCTCTGTCCACTTTTGGGAAAGTCTGCTCCTTAGAAAAATAGTAATAATATAATTAAATGTGGGATCGGTGTTTGACTGGAGTAGTCCAGGACCTGTTATTCTTATTAATAGAAAAAATCCTACTTACTCTGTCATTCATATGGAAATATGACTTCCTTTTAAACTGGGTAAGGAAATTACAGTAATGAGATTGGTTATTTAGACAGGGCAATGTTAGCTGCTTGTAGAAAATGGGGGTTTCCTGGCCCGTTCATTTTGGATGTGTTCTACAGATGTGGCTCTTGTTGCTTTTAGTCTCAAGTATAATTATTTAGATTTGATTTACAGTTATGATACTTCTGAGACAGTAAAGAAATCAGAAGTGAAAGTTCTTAAAAAGTAATTTCTTACTGGTTCTTAAGTAAAAAATAACTTTTGGACGAAATCTGGTAGTTAGGTGCACCACAGGAATGATGTTTTTTGGTGTTGCCTAAGTTATCTTTTTATGACTGCTGTATACATGAGTTCCAGATTAGTGTCTTCATCTAAATAGTAATTTCTTCTATCTCATCACTAATCTAGCTGACTTAGGTTATGTTCTTCATTTCAACTGAGTGAATAATTTGGTTTTTGTTGTGCACACAGTTTACAAAAAAAATACTATTTCTCCCAAATCAGACTGAGAATTTTAAATAGGAAGTGTTTAAAACAGTTCCCAAATATAAAAATCAGACTATATTTGAGGAAAACAAAAGAATGAGTATACCTGTGTCCCAATATTTTGATTTTGCCTTTAAATCAGATTGAATCTGATTTTTTTTTTTCTGTCTCCATTGCATGGCATCTTGCAAATATTATTCAGCATTTCATCAGGGCTGTAGTGTAGATTTCTGTGTGTGAGGCCACACCTATCATAATATACTGATGGCATCTGACTCCTTTGATGCCCATCAGTAGGTAGGAAGGTTACTCAGGAAAGATAATTTAGTGAAGGTATCCAGCCTTCACAGAGGAAAACCCAAATGACAACACTGATCATTCACTGTAGCAACCAGCTGAGCCCCCATTAATTTCATAATATCATAGAATGGCCTGGGTTCGAAGGGACCTTAAAGACCACCTTGTTGCAGCCCTTCTGCCATAGGGAGAGACACCTTCCACTAGACCTTGTTGCTCAGAGCCCCATCCAACTTGTCCTTGAACTCTCCCAGGGATGGGGTATCCACAGCTTCTCTGGGCAACCTGTGCCAATGCCTCACCACCCTCTTAGTAAGGAATTTTTTCCCTACTATCAATCAGTTTGAATCCATTCCTTCTTGTCCTGCCATTATGTGCTCTTGTAAATAGTCTCTGTCCATTTTCTTGTAGGTACCCTTCAGATACTGAAAGGCCACAATTAGGGCAACCTAAAGCCTTCTCTTTTAAACTGATCCAAAATTTTTTCTTTTGCTTTGAAAAGAAAACCAACAACCTGACATCATTCCATGCAAAATGTCCTTGCCAAGCTATGCACTTTGCTAGCTTGTTTTTTCCTGTCAAAATGCTATTGAAATATTAAAAAAAAATGTGGACATAATTGCTAACTTTCTTCTTCCAGATTCCACATGAACAGATAAAACTCAGTCACCTCTATAACTATGTTATGGCTCTGATCTGATGGTCTTGGTTAAAAAAAATTAACCTGTAATCCTTATAACTACACTGGCAGCTGTATTTAATGCACAACACTTAGTGAATACATGTACTCTGCCTGGATTTGTCAGAGGTCAGAAAGCCCTGAGTAGCTGAGATTTCTTTGCTTGTGAGGGAGTGTAATGCAGCGGGGCCACAAGCAGCAGGCTTTTTCTGGGCTGTTCTAGCTGGTGGCTACGTGGTCTTGGGCCAGCTTTGCTCTGTACAGTGCCTGAGCAGTTCTCATACCAGAGAAGGTCTTTGCTGGCACAGGGCACTGAGGGCTGGGAAATGTCCTTCTGCCTCCCCTAGCCCAGTTGCAGAACCTGACTCATTACTTATTCATTGGCATCAGAACTGTCTCTGCAGTGTGGCATGCATAATGGAGACAGCCTTGAAAGTAAATAGCTTTCTGCACTTGCTAGTATACCTAGGCAACATCATTAGATGTTTATAAAATTTATTCATTGCAATCTATTATGCAAAACAGAGAAATGTTTGAGTCAGAAGGATATAAAGGGGTTTGGAATCATCAGAAACATACTCTTTTGTCAGTACTATTTACAGAAACAGAAAATTATTTAAAAATCTCAAGGCCTTGCTTTCGAAATTAATTGCAATTCTTTTTTCTTTATTGCCAAGCTTCCAGAAGCCTTTTTTAGTTCCATGCATCTCAGGTTTTAAGTACTGTTGCATTAACTTGGAAATGAAATCTCAAACCTCAGCTGTGCTCTCATTTTATTAGTGTGATATAGTGATAATCTCACAAGGATCCTAATAAGTACATGAGGAAAAAAAGAATCAGCTAAATGGGAGATATGAAAATGCTCTAGCCCAGTGCTATTATATAGGTATTATACTTTTTTCTGCCTGTTTCATAATAGGATATTTGCAAATTCTTCTCTCAGCAGGTTTTGAACATGAACTTGCATTATTGTTCTTACAAAATAATAAACAGCTCTGGGCTATAAAATCTCTCAAATTGTTTTCCACAGAAGGGATTTGCATGCTGACTCATTCCTACTATATTTATCACCTATCGCCAAACCTCTGCAACTGCAGGATTTCTAATATAGCTATGGAAATTACATGCATTGCAATGGGAGTTGAATACATTTACATTTGTAGTATTTTACCATTTCAAAATTTATGGCAGATTACCTTGTTTGTGCATGTCTGGACTTTAATGGTTATTTTTTATAGCAGAAAATAGTAGTTTATGGTGGTATTCCCAGTAGAAGGTTTTTATGAATCTACCATATGGAGTATTACATAAAGCTAAACTTGTATCAGCAGTGATTTTATGTAGAGTAAGACAGTGAACATTATCAAGAATTAGTGATTACAGAAAATGTCTGAAAACTTGAAATTTTATGAATGTGGGGATGTTTGGGTTTTAGTTGTTTTGTTTCTTTTTTCTTTTTTTTTTTTTAATATTTTTTTCACTTCTATTAATAGCAGTCCAAATCGCTGCAGGAGATATCTTCATTGTTAGCAGCAAATCCTGATCAACTCAAAACAAGTAACATTTACTGTTGCTGACCATCTCTCTCTTCTACCTCCCCTTATGGTGCCCTTCACGGAGTTTGGCTCTAGAGAGAAGTGGTGATTTATGCAGAAGAAGACTACACAAATCTGTAAAGTCTCCCATTTTCCCAAAGACCCCTGTCAGTTCACATATTTCAACGACAGCTCCTTTTTTCAGCACTGACGATGGAAAACAGTTTTGGTTTTTTTTCCTGTGCCTTCCTATTAAAGGAAGGATCAACTTCTGCTTGCAAAAGCTGCAGCCAGAAAAAGTATCACAATTCCACAGGAGAACATAGAGATGAGCAAGGCTATTCTCATGGAAATATGTGTTTGCATAAGTATTGACATCAGGAGATGCTACTCAGCTTTGTCAAAGAGGACCTCATGGATTTGGGAGTCATTTGGCCAGGAAAAAGAAATGTACCATGAAAAGTAGGTAACCAGTCACACCGAGAGAGCAGCAGATGGTGCATCCGTGAAGCAATTGTTACTGCCAAGAGCCTGGCATGTTCTGCAGGCTGGAATGTATCTGCCTCATTAATGGAGCAAGCACTTGGGCAGGGAATGTCTATGGAAATCTATATGTGACTGCAAATACAAGCTGTGCGGTTTGTATCTGAGATGTAAAGAAAATGGAAAGAGAATGGGAAGGACACACAGCTGCAGGGTGTCCTGCTTCTTTTTCTGGTCCCAATTCTGGCAGAAACTCCTGGGCAGCACAAGGCAGGTTTTGATTCCAAGGCACAGACCATTAAGGATGGTGACCCACGTAACCACTGCTTCTCTACACTTTTCCAATTCCTGCATGGCAACTTCCTCATTACATCAAATTTGTTTAGGAATGAGGGCATAAGGCCAGATTTGTTCTCTCTGAGGAAGTTACACATAAAAGGAACTGTGTGTCTTCCAGCAGTAAAAAAGGGCTAAGTCTTAAAGGACGGTCCAGCCCTTAGGACTTGATAATAGCAGAATAGCACCAAAACCATGTGGGTCTGCTGTATATCTTTAGGGTAATCTGTGTGATCTGTGCAGAATTTCCTATTCTTGCTTGTTTTCCTGCAGAAATCCTTCTGGCTTGAGACAGTCTTGAAATCAGAGAGGTTGATATACATCTATCAACATATCCTGGGTAGCTGTCAAGGCTACATCTGAAACACTTCAAGGTCACATAGGGCCATTTTATAATCTTATCTGACGTTTTTTAGAAGCCTGATGCCTTTGTGACTCAGAAATCTTGCTGCTTATGCTCACAAAAAAGATGTTGCATGAGAGAGCTCATTCAGCCCTTTGCTCTGGGAGAAATCCTCAACTGGGTTATGGGCTCAGGGACCCAGGAGTGTGTGCTACTCTCCCTGCTCCCATCAGCTAAGAAGCTGCTTCTTGGCCTTTCTACTGATTTGAATCACCCTCTCTCTGCTTTTTCATTAGCTGATGTATCATAGTCTTACAGCTGTCTTCTCTTGATCTAAATTGCACACTAATACTGTACATTATTGATTAAATGAGTCTACAAATGCCTTTTTAATACTGTATGGGTTGATCAGCCTTCTCAGTTAATGTGCAGCACCTCCGGTGGGCTTTAAAACCCAGTGAAGCAGCTTTTAACCAGATCTTACTGGGAAAGCAAAAACTGCCTGAGAGGCCATGCTCACATCCACACTGTTTTGGCTGTGGGGAATTAGTCATGATTTCACTTACTATGCTAAAAAGCTCCCTGTGTTCACAGATTCTTATTTTGATAATCACAACTGCTGATCTTACTCTTTGCAACTAAAACAATTCACGGGAGATTGTTGTTATATATGCCAGTGTCAAGGCTGCACTGTAACAGTCGAGATAGTTCAGCAACTAATTTGGCTTTTTGTGTAACATTTTTCGCGGAAAGGTTTCAAAGTTTTTCTTAATTTTTTTTGGCTTTTCAAAAATTTTATATACACAGGACTGTAATAACTACATTGTCCACGTTTGACATGTGATAGCAAAAATAGCAACATTCTGTCTGTTTCAAATGTTTGCATTATATAAACAGCATTCAGGAATGACTCTAGTTTCTACCTCCAGTAGTAATTATTGTACTTTTAATTTCTTTTGTGGAATTCAAATTCCTCTTTATCACACTTCATGATCCAATCTACAAACAAGCATTGTTCCTTTTATAACATAGTAGAAGAAACATTTTTGTGGTTTTGGGTAGGTGTGATGAATATCTGGTTTTATAGTATTATAGAAAATTGGGCTGAAAGAGCCTAGAGATATCACCTAAATCCACACCATTGTATTTTAAACAGGGAGACAAAAATATTGTTTTCTATGCACATATTTGCTGAAATACAAGCTTTACCTCAGATCTGTGTGCTTAAGGCATTGCACAAATAACAACAGAGCTCTAGTCCAATGGAGGAGGTCTTGTGAGGGTATTTTTGCTTTCTGTGTACACTTCTCATGAGGGGCTTTGCCATATGGACATAGTCAAAATCAACCCAAAATATTTACCCTGCTTTGTCATTATGCAGATGGACATCTGCATTGCTATCAAAAACCCCCCAAACCTCTATGCAAATAGGTCAGTATGGGTACATTTAGTCTGTACAAAGTTTGGAGGGGCAAATAAGTGGTTTCAGTTCTTAAGTGGTGACTGTGCTGGGAAGTGGCAGCTGCCTGGTGGCTGAGCCTCTTGGCGCTCTTCTTTGCAATGATGGACACAGCTTTGTGGTGTTTAGAAAAACACTGGGGAAATAAACAGTGAGAAAAAGAATCCTCAAGACAGAGCAGAAGACCAGAATTAAATGCGAAGGTAGCAGCTAGACTGGAGAGATTGGGGAATGCACAACAGCAGGAATATTACTGGGAAGGTGGGTGGTTCCTGCCCCTATTCCTGGGTGATGGGCAGCTCCAGAACCCATGTAAGTCTTAAAAGATTGAAAATTTTACTTACACCTCAGTAAAGCAGCTTCTCACAGGGAATCAAAGATTTAGCTCCTCGTCAGATCCTTTGAGCCATACATTAGCAATGAAAGAGTGATATTGCCACTCTCGTCCTGATGATTCAGCAAGGAGCAAAACATGATAGCCTTTCTAACAGGGCTGTTATTCAGATATATCACTCAGCATCCGCACTCCAACTGCTCACTGGTTCAGAGTGTTAATGCTCTGCATATTGTGCTTAATAGAATTTTAAATTATTTTGATTAAAGTGTCAAGGGATGAGGATTTAAGATTGATCAGAACTACTTGCTTGTGCTGTGCCAATTGTTAACCAGCCACTTTCAGAATATTATTGCACAGGCTTAAGTGATGTAACATTCAGACATGAGAAATAGGAGGAAGTACTTCTAAGTTCATACTGGGGAACAAGAGGCCAAGGAGTATACTAAGGGGATATATATTTCATAATCACTGACTGACTTGGGGTCCCAGATTTTCATTAATGGAAGTTCTTAGGACCTTTATCATTGACTTCTATTCAATGCAATTCAGCCATGGATGCACATTAACAAAAATCCAGTATGGAAAGCCTTCACTTCTTTGAGCAGACATTGTAAGCATTAAAATGGATTCAATAGTGGAGAAAATAAATAGTGGAGGCTTTTCTGGCTCTGAAGTCAGGTTTCTGGAAGTAGAATTAGAACAAAGTTCTTGAATTGAAGCTCACCTAGTTGGGGGTAGATGTCTTAAGTGATGGTTGTTTAATTATGATGACACTGAAAGATTAGCATGTTCCCATCACATCTAACTTTCAGCTAAAACTTTCAGCATGCATATAACTTCTAGTGTGCAAATAAATCCACTGAAGCTAATGTAAGGAGAACATCTTGCAAATCTTAAATGCGTACATGTGCCTTGGACGTCCTCTGAGTGGAACCTTAGAGTACATGGTTCCCAGCTTGTGTATTCATTAATATTTTGACCTGAATCAGAGTGCTGTGGCCTGGACAGTGCCAACAATGCCATGAAACCTATTCCAGTCCTCTTCAAGGTGATGCAGAGTTCTTTGCTTATAAAATAAAGAATAGCATTCTATACAGCTCTTGCTTGACATTTCACTAAAAGATAATCGCTTAAAATCTCAGTAGACTTTGCATCCACATCTGTAAATGACCATATGGCACTTTATGGTAGAATATCCTGAGCCAGACGGGTTGGTATGCTCTAGCTGCTCATGTTCCTTTAATAATGCAAGGCAGCCATAAACTCACCTTAAGTGGCTGCTTAAGTCAGGTTTACAGCCACTGAGTGACTGTGCTGCTGAAGCCACCTCTTGCATTGTGCATAGGTTGTTTAGACAAGCACTTTATTGAAATGACAAGCTTGATGTGAAATAGTGTTGTCTTCTACTTGGTATAACCTAAAGAATAATAATACTTGAAGCTGACTAGATTTATTCCGATAGAAGCAAATGTTTTGATTGCTGTCCTGTTCAGCAATTAAGTGTGAACTATAATAACAGCTAAAGAACATTTACCTAAAATGATTTAATGGTGGAGTCAGCAGTGCAAGGCTAAAGGTGGGACTTGGTCCCAAAGGTCTTTTCCAATCTAAATAATTCTATGATTCTACAATTATGTGAAAATTGGATTAATCTAGCTCAAAGATAAGCAGACTATTTGTTATTCACAATGTAAATATCAGAGTAAAATGAAATAGCTGATGCTATGATTCATAGATTAGCCTAAAAATATAGAAGATCCAGAAGCTGAAAATAAAAATGTATGGTAAAAGTCTGTCTTAACAGCTCTTGATTTGTGTGAGTGGGCACGTCTGTGCTCTGTTGCACAACACAGAGGGAGCAGGAAAAGAGCATTTTAACTACAGCTGTGTTTTTCTACAGTCCCTTTCATAATAGTTGCTCAAAGCATTCTTTCAGAGAAAAAACAAATACAAGTAGTTGGTATCAATCCACAAAAAAATACCTACCTATTGTTTCATGATGCAAAATCTCTGCTTATGCACCCCCCTCCAGCCATTAAACAGAGTCTGGTGGGCTGAAGGCATCTGATATATGAGTTTCATCCTGTTTCCAGTGGGGACGTCCAGAACTGCAGCCATTTAACAGACAAATGAATATACAGAGCCATTAAAACATATTAAATATTCCTGCATGTGTTTAACTGCAAGTATATGACTAATCTTTTTGACTCCAGAGGCAGCAAGGCATACATCTTAAGCAGGTACTTAAGAATTTTGTTGAATGGAGATCACAGAACATCAGTTCCTTTTACTGGCGTGTTAGCTGGTGTAATTGCCAAGGATTATGCTGCAGGGAGCAGAGCAGGGCTGCAGTCACAGGTCCCTCCTTGTGCACTCTCACTGCATTCACCACGTGACAGTGCATCCTCCAAGGACTGTTTGGACCACATACAGGTACCTATGGGACAGAACCTAGAAAAAATATGTGATGACTCCTGTGACTTGTAAAAATTGGCCTTACGCTGGCAATGAGAAAAGCCTGATGAAATGGAAATCAGGGAGAAAAACAAAGGAATTCAGATCTGGGGGACTCTGCAGGTAGAAGCAACACTGAAGCTATTGTGCTGTACTTCACAGTCAGGAGCAATGTCCAACCCTGTAAAAAAATGGGTGCAGCAAGCACCAGGTCAGAGCTAAGCTGGCGCTGCTGCTACTGCCAGATCAATACATACCTTGTGACTGCTGCTATTGAATCGACTTGTAAAACAGGGCAGATCTGCAAGAATTGGGTTGAGCCAATGAAGGCGTTGCCCGTCATTCCTGGTCCTAGGATCCTGGCCTAACCAGGGAGCTAATGATGCAAAGGCAGAGCAAAGTTAGTTTTCTGGAGAAAAGTTACATCATAATTTACAGAGTAACCTTTAAATAGTGAGGAAAAGGATTTTTCTTAGAGACAAAAGACAAGGACTTGGATCTCATTGTGAAACTTTCCATTCTTTTTACCTCTGTCTCCATTTAAATGAAATAGGGAGACCCATTTGCAGCCAACAAAATTAGCTAAAAGCTACTCACATAAAGACAGAGGTTTCATTGAAATCAAATCCATATATTATCTCACAGGAACAGTTGTCCAGACTTAATTTCCAGGTTAATAGGCTGTTATTGCCATTTTAAAATAAAGCAATTAAAAGTAATATTCTTATATTACTGATAAGGAATATCACACTGCATTGAATTGTCAGCTTATTTTGTTCAATGTTCTTCATCAAAAAGTATCTAGTACAAACTACTTTAGGCCAAAGTGGAACAAGTCTTCCTAGAGGAAAAAATTACCTCTCTGAAGCAAAAGGTAGATTTTTTAAATTAAATTTTGAAGTAATGAACTCTATTCCTTAACTCGTAAGATGTGTAGAAAGTATATTTTATCAAAAAGTACTTTTATTAGTTTTTCTGAACTGAAAAGCAGAGTTAAAACGAGATGTTAATTATACATCAGACATGTTTTCCTGTAGATGTTAATTGCTTTCCTTGGAACATGTGTAAAATGTTAAACCATAATCTCTTCCACAAAAGCTTTTTATGGAAACTCCCCGAATATTCCCACTTCTTTACTGCAAGAAGATCTGTATCAGATAGGCAAAAATCTGATCAAGGAATAAAAATAGAATTTCTCATGGGGAATTATAACATGTGAATGAGAAAACATTACTTTCCCCTTGTAAAATGGCATGACTGTAACATGTGTCCTGCTCCAATTAGAAACTGTCTTTTTTAGATTATCATCATGTCAGCCTGCACTTGTGCAAGAAATTTTGATGGATCTGGGGCAAATTTAAAATCAAAGGGGATAGCTAACCTTAGAATTTAAAAGGAGACATTAATTTTTCACAGAGGGTATTTTTTTGTCTGTTTGAAGAAGACAAAGTGCTAAGTAAATCCCTCATATTCATGCTGCTTTGGTGCGTAAATGCCTGTGTATGTTGCAGCAGCAAAATAACCATATTCAGCTGCTTTGAGGGATTTACTGGACTAGAGCAATGCAAAGTTTCTGACTGGACATGGTTTCTGTCTGATGAAGTCTCCAAGTTTGCTGTTTCTCTAGGGTGACTGGTCTAGAATAAGAGCTTGTCGTTGTTACTGTCCTGGAAAAGTTTTACTGAACAGGGTGAGTTGATTTTGACTGCAGTTGGCCATCAGTCATGGGCCACGCAGGGAATCCTGACCTGGGAATGTGCCTCATGGTGATGAGAACCTGATGTTTCTGCATCTTCATGGATCTACAGCACAGATTTGGAATACAGCAAGCGGGAGTCAGTTCCTGACATTCCTCCAGACAGTCTTTGGATTTATGGGACATATTGCTTCAACATCCCCCATGTCAGTAAACCTTTTCATCCCTGAGAAAACACCTGTGGTTTATGTTTAATCCTTAAGACCTGTGAAAGTTTTGACACGTGCCTAAATAATGCTTCACTTTGAAAGGTATAAAAAATGACCTGCCAGTGTTGCCTTCCCAGTCACTGGCATGTATTCACCAAGTGGGGCAACATAAATAAGAGAGTGGCAAAGGTCTCTGTTGTTTTCAGACATTCTAGGATATGAAATTCTTGATAAAATGAATCCTCTGGGATCTGATTCAAAGACTCAGATGTGAAATGCACCTGTCTTTTGAGAATTCTGGTGGCAGCCCACGCCAAACAAAATTAATTGGAAAGCCAGACTAAGCACTGCTGATTTAAAGCACATGCTGCATTGCTCAGTGGTACGGGGGAGCGACATAAGGGACAGACTTCCTAGTCCCAGAGAAGTTGTGTTTGAAGTGCACAGGGTACTTAGGGTTTGTGCTGTTCACAAGCAGTGACATTCCTTCATCCCCAAAGGCCAGCTCAAGACCCGTGCTCTTCTCAGCTCCCACATCAAACTTGCTTTCACAGTGTAAATTGTAGGTTTGCCTTAGACAGGGCTTTGCCAGAGGGACAGGATGGTGCAGAAAGGGATGTAAACTGTCTTCTGCTCCTCACAGAGCCTCAAGAGCACGAGAAGCGTGAAGGAGTGCTTCTCACTGTCAGCAAGTGACACTTTGACTTTCAGATTGAAGTTTTTAATTAAAATGAGAATTTCTGGACTGAATATTGGCAGCCACAGGACTGCTGAAATGTGACATCATTTATGACTCCGGCCATAAGGAGTTCACTGTCCATGATCATAAAGCAGATTCCAGTCTTGATTTGATATCGATTTAACAGTCAGCATAAGTTTGCCCTTTAATATTAAACAAAATATGTCAGATCAAAGCACTAACAGTGTTCTTCTTCTGGGTTTCTCCATGGATATTGCCTCCAATTCTTCCAAGCAGTGATGTCTGGCAGAGAGCAAGCTTCAGACCTCTGTCCTGTAACACCTCTTTTCCGGAGCAGCAGTTCCTGCTATCCTGCACTGCCCCTGTACAGTGCCATTCCCTCACCACTCCTTTTCTCCCTAACACAGAATAAGGCCATTTCTGGTACAAACTTTCTTTTGCAATAATTGCCAAAGACTGGCAAATCCAGCCTTCATTTCTTTCTGCAGACACTCTGCAGCTCTGTGCTCAACCCTTTCTTCCCATCCATCCCTGTTCTAATGGCTTCAGCCTATTCTTGCAGGTCTCATTTATTTTCCTGCTTCTTTTTGACATGAGTGATACAATACATGACCTCTGTCATGTGTCCTGATTTGTCTGTCTCCTGCCCCCATGTTCCTGATATTCATTAAGGCGATACTCACTTTTCCAGCTCTGCTTTGCCCCTTAGTGAGGTACACTCAGAGACTCACATCAATGTCTTTTTAAATTGAATTTTCTTATTGCCGTATCTGAATTTAATCTCCAGTATATTCCTTCTTGGCTTTACCTGTAATTCTTTTACCATCTTTTGTCCCTTTGTGTAAAAAAGTAAGCAACATAATGCAGTAATTTTTGAGTTCTGAGCCTGGTCTATTCGGAAAAACAGTCCATCCCATGAGAACTCCAGAATTACACTTTAGATGGCTCTCTTGACATCAAGTCATGTCAGTTTTGACAACTTACTGCTAAAATAATTGTGAGCTAAAATATCCTGATAGCAATATATAAATTTTTCTCTCAATACCACCTCCAAGCCTAAATACTTACTTAGCAATAGAGGCAACACTGATCCAACACAGAGCTTGAATAGCCCCTCTCTGTACTGTTCTCTGAGAGACTGTTTTGGAAGAGCTGAGGAGGAAAGGGTCATTTCTTTTAATTGTAAGGATGTGGCAGTAGGGAAAATTTGTATTCATACTGTATTGTGCAGCTGTTGGGATGGGAAGACTCCTGGGATATGTGATACACTTTGAATGTTTTTTATTTTAGTTTTTCATTAAATATCAGGGCTGCTGAAAATGCAAGATAATATTATGGTAGATCTATAATACAAATGGAAGTAAACAGATGCATTAGCAACCTGCTTGCATACTTAAACATATCTTGCCCTTGCATATGTCCGTCCTTGCTACCATTTCCTTTTATCTACCAAAGTGAACTGGTATTAATTTGATCCAACATCTTAAATCCGGGATTGGTCAGTAATGCTGGTTTTCTGAACACAAAAAATAGCTTTCTCTGTGTCAGCATGCAGAGACTTCTGGATGATAGCTGTGTAAACTCCAGTTTGGTCCTCTGCTATTCTCCGTCTGAACTCATAGGTGGAAGAGCTGTTTTGTGATATTTTCCTGCCACTTATGTAACAGATACTGAAAGTGAAGCTGATGTTAAATAAAAGTTTTGGGAAAATCTGATTGATTTTTTACTGCTCATTGTGGAAAACATGGAAGTGGAAAAGATACAATATGATCAGAGACAGAGAAGAACTACTAGTTTGCACAATTATTTCTATATTGTTTTCCCTGCTCTTAAAACGACAGGAAAGTCCCTGTTGGTGATTGTAGTACAGGGGTTTCAGCCCCAGCAGTGTGTTGGCTTCCTGTGGCTTAAGATCTTTGCCTCCTCACCACTTTGGTGGCATTTCCTCCTGCACTTGTTCATGTCACTTGCTCATGTGCAGCCCAAAGTCACTGATGTTGAGGCTGGATACCAAGAAAGGCAAATTTCACTCAAACATTTCCACTCAGACAAAGTTCAAATCCAGTTAGATGAACCAGGCGTCTCGTTTTAGGCCCTGATGCTCTGAAGTGATACCTAACCTGCACTCACTGCAAGAAAATCAGGCATCATTTGATTGTTCCACATCACCTACGTATTCTCCGACTGGTGAATAAGTTTAATTTTCCCCTGTGATTACCCAAAAGCAATCTACCCCAAAGCACTGATAATTCCATCGTCTTGGACTGATGACAGCTCATGATTTACATGCAGCAATGTGGTTCTGAGGGGTCTCAGAACCATCTGAAAATAAAGGTTTAATGATTGAATTATATATTCTCTCTCCATGATAGAAAATAAGACAACTGACTTGGCTTTCAGGCAGATTACATAAGTCCAAGTTAAGTGGTAGAATAAAAATGACTGATATTCCTTCTTGACTTAAATACAGCACTAAGTAGTATGCCCTTGAATTCTGCATAAAGCAATTTCCTCTTCTTTGGTAACAGCTAGGGGGCATTCCAAATGCAAATAGAGTCAGCTTTGCATTTTTAATATTTCTTATATACATAATTCACTGCCTCGGTTTAGAAACGTTATTGCTACCTCTTCTGTACATTTAAATTATTTTGCACCTCTGAACTTTCATATTAACTTTAATGTCAGCTCTTAAAGCGTATTTGGTACAGGCAAGCTTGTGCTCATGGCTCTTGAAATTCACAGATTGCACAAATGCTCATCCAGGCACAAATACACTGTACAGTTTAACCTGTGTCATTTCACTGGGGTGTGTGGGGGTTCACTAACTGCACACATGGCTATACCAAAGCCCTGAAAATCAATAGGCAGCAAATGGGAGCAAAGCAAGAGCAATCAGTATTAGAATATTGTATTTGTGTGTGGTCCACTCTGCATACAGAACCCACAGGCATAATGAGGATTTCAGTTGATCAATAGGAAACAATGCTTTTTTTTAAAAGTAGCTTTCAAAATAATAGAAATTATAGATGGAAGAATATGACCATAATGGAAGGAAATCCATTCCCTTGCTAATGTAGAATTAATTAATACATTCCATAAAGCCACAACATAAGATGACTCTGGGCAAGATTTACTTCATTACATGTTTCAGAAGAGAGAGGCAGTTGTGGCCATCTCCTGTGACCATGAATGTTCCTGAGAAATTTTTTTGCTCCGGAGGAAAGGAGGCAAAGATTTACAGCATCTTGTTTGATTCACCAAACTTTTTCAGTTCATCAGCTGACATTGTCAACTGCTTGAAACCACAGATCTCAGGGAGATGACTGGTTGATGGTTTTATTCATCTCTGCTGATACTGTTTGTGGGGTCATAGATCTGTCTCTCACTCACTCCATGCAGGAAATAGTGCCAGAAACATCCTCTCTATTGGTCCCACTCCTCCTGTAGCCCATCAGAGCAGCAAGACAAAGAAGCTGTGCTCCTTCTTTTGAAGAAATACCTTTCCTGTATGACTGTCTTAGATGGAGAGTGAATGGGGTTATCTCATCTCCTACTCCACCCCATCCCAACCAGACCAATGTGGTTGCACAGCAAAATACATGGCCCAATGTGCCAAGTGTTTCCCTGGAAGCTTCTCTTAAGGGTGGAAAAACTGAAGCTGGACTGAATCAATAAGAGTGTTTTGAGTTCTGACACCTGTATGGTCAGCATGACTGGTACTTGGATCATAAATTGTGTTTTCTATCTAAAAGAGACTATAAACAAAAGATATGTCCAAATTCCCTCGTAATTTGACTGTACTTTCTATTCCTCAAAATAACTGAAAATCAAACCTACTGCCTCCTGCATTGCAATTGAAATAGATATCCTGCCTCTAACTCTAATATCCCATCATTTAACACCAGCGTAAGCCCAATGGTAAGGTGGAAAATCCACCCCCAGAGTGCACAGATTTTGTGCACTTTACATAGGCTGTGTGGCTCTGCAAAGCCAGTGCAGAGGCTCTAACAGGGTTGACAGTCACAGGCGTGCTGGAAAAAGCCTGAAAGTGTTTCCTGGCTGCAGATGACTGTAATTTCCAAAGATGATGACTGCTATTACTGAAAAGGAGATTGCCTCTGGGCTGATCATGCCCTGGCAGTTATCAGCTTAGACCCCACTCCTCTATCTTTTCCACTGAATAGGTGGTAGAGTCAGTCCTCAGCTTGATTTCTCTCCTCTGATCTGAAACAGTTACTGATGAAGTTATAGTGGGAAACAAAATGAGTTCAGGGTTTATGCTGGTGTTACTGGTGGCACTATGAATAAGGGAAAACCAACTTGCAGAATTGACAACCATGAGGAGTCACTAAGATGATGAAATCAGTGCCCTGCAAAGCTGGTCTAGCTGAGACCAGAATTTGGGATACATATGAAAATGCATTGTGTGCCATCAGAGCACATGGCTCCCAGCAGTGCCCACAGCAGTAAATTGGGAACTGCAGCTGGAGCAATGCAAACAGCTCAGGGTGCAGTGGGGCATCCACCTGAGAAGCAGCCAATGTTGCCCATGTTTCCATCCTTCAGGAGTGAATTTCAGCCCTTGAAGAGGGCTGTTGTCTCTGGCCATACAATCACTCTGGGTCCATCTCCAGGTAAGTGAAACACGTTCATTTTGATCATTCCAAGGACCTGCTATCAACTCTGCCTGCAGCTGTCTACCTTGACTGATGCTATAGCTAGGGCAGCTAATATAGCAATTGCAGCAGCTGTTCCTAACAAATACCCGACTTGAGCCTAATGTTTTAGTTTGCTGGACAAAACAAACGAAGAAATCAATTTGAATTGGATCAGCGGTTACCACTATTACTTTAAATGGCAAAATAAATACCCTCCTTCAACCTCTTCCCTAATATATTAGATTCATTTAATACAAAATGTCCAACCTTAGATGCCAAAAGAACAACTTAACAAAATTGAAGTAGTTTTGTGGCCCTTGTAAGAGGAAGTATTGGGCTCTATTCGTGCTGACTGCCCAGTAGCCTAGTGGTTAGAACACATCTAAAATGGGGAATCTGGATTCAAATCTGCTTCTCTCCCTGAAGGCACAGTCCCATCCTTAAGGAAAGCCTTCACTGCCTGCAGTGCTAAGGCATGGAGATAAAAGGCTGTATATAATTTGGGGGACAGGGGGTTCATGATGGGTATCTTTCACCTTCAGGTGAATATATTACCTGTAAACCCAGGGAGTTGTTTGCTAATATATTTGGAGGGGCATCTTTTGGTATATGCATGGTACAAGAACAAAATTGCTCAGCTAAAGATTCAAATGAAAACCTGGAAAAATTACTCTTCTTCCTTGTTGGAATTGATTAAAATACTTCACTTGTCTTTTCAAGAGTTCTGAGGATAAATTGCGAGAGTGGACAATACTCAATGCAAACTTCGGTGTAAGTACCAGTGCATTTTTATGATTTAGTGAGTTCTTTTGTAAAGTGGCTTGTAACACAGCATGTGACTTATTGTACTAGTAGCCACTGCATTGGGCCACTGAAAAGTCTGTATTTGTGCAGCTGTTAAGAACCCTCTTCCCATACTTCCTCATTTTCCTTTGCTCTAGGAAAAGTCGGAATTCTTCAAAAAGTGACCTCCTCAGGCACCACGCCTTGTTTTATTTATTTCTTGATTCTGCTGTTGTCATTAAATTAAAGGTTATTTTTTTAATCAAACCTGTGGGTAGGGAGAAATAACTTTTACCTTCTGTTCTAATTGATGAATGATGTGTTAACTAATCAGAAAGCTTTTCTATAGCCACCATTAAAGCAACAGATGTATGTGGCTCAGGAGAGATTTGTTGAACAGCTTCAACCTTTAAGTGCAGAGAATAAATGGGTGGTGACATCATTATACCTTGACAAATTGAAATTATATAATTTTCTTTTTTTCATTACTGATGGTTGATTTATTTCTATGGTTTTCGTTTTGATGAGACCCATTCATTGCCTCTACAGTTAAAACCTTTGAAAATTGCAATATGCAACTAAAATAGTTATAATAATTTGCACATGATCTTCAGCATGTTATCTTTTGAGGTTTTCTCCTGAAAGTTACTTCTTTGGGAAAGAGTTTGATGTGGAGTATGATAAGACAAAAAGGGAACATTTGAAATTCATCCTTGGGTTCATTTTTAAGCTAACCACAAAAACAGCACATAGGGAGACAGAGGACACTTGATGTGGTTTTAAAGCATTTCCATTGGTTGCTGGAGGATTTTATTTTTGCAGTGGACTCGAAGCCTTAGAAGACAGACAGTTGTTCTGCACAGCAGTTCTGTGCCTTAATAAACAAGCAAATGTTCCCCTCTCACCCATCTCTCCCCAGTATATTTTGAGCTCTTACCTTGTTTGATTGCATTTCTCATACAGTCACTGAGATGGATCAGAATTTCCCTGAAAATTTTGGTTATAACTGAAGATTAGATTTTTTCCACTTTTACTGCAGCTTACAAATCAGAAACTAAAAATAAAGTGTGCATCTGTTTGGATAATCTATTTCTCCAGAACAGATTAAAATGACAGAATAAATCTTGGATGTACTTGGAAGAGCTTTGAATGAATTACAACAAGAGATGAAAACAAGGTGAGTTTTGCTTGGCTAGGACCTCAATGAGGGAATTAAGCTGATGCTGTGTCAGGGCAAAGTTTGCAAGATAAAATAGGGATCCTTAGCGTCTTCTTCAGAAGTATAAACAGCAGATTAAAGCTGACATTTCTGCCAGAAGGCTTTTATGTACACTGGGGAAAAAAGAGATTGAGGTTAGTTAGAAAAGAAAGTCAAGAAGACAAAATTCATATAGAAGATCTCATTGGTGTGAGCAGGGTTTCACTGTCCATGGCCACAGCTTGAAAAGGAAGGCCTGAATAAGGCCTATTCCTGTTTCTTGTACCCTGGAATAGGGGCAGGCAACACAAGGATAAGATGTTCTGGCAACTTCTCTGCTTCTTCAGATTCCAGGCAGGAGCTCTTAGGATGAAACTTTCCTGTATGGGAAAACCTCTAAAAAAGAAAAAAAAAAAGAAAAAAAAAAAAAAAGATACCCTGAAAGTGTTGGCTGATCCTTAGAAAAGCTGATGAGCTAATCCCAGCATGCTGTCCATTTTGAAGATCCAGGTCCAGGAAAGGGCTGGTGGCTGCCTCTGCTAATGATGCTACCAGCATCACTGCTGTTCCAGCCAGGAGTGGTAACAGTGACAGTGCACTACTCCTGTTCTGGGGCTGCTTTACTGAAATTTAATGTAAGTAAGGGACTATTTTTGGTTTTAGGAGTCAAATCTTAGTATTCTGCTTGCTGTCAGCCAGCTGTCTTTAAAATGGTAAATTATCCTAAGTGTGAGAAAGAAATGAAGATGCAATTTAATGTAAATATAGAAAGTTTAAGTTCTGTCACTAAACTGCAACTAAATCCACTTTGGAAAAAGCTGTACTTAGCTTCACAGGAAGGAATGCATTCGCTTCAGTAACAGCAAAGAAAAAATAGTGGTGTTTTTACAAGAGAACTGGGAACAGATGATCTTTCAAGTCCCTTCTGGCCTTAAATCTGTGAATCTAGGAAATGATGCCTCATTTCACACTCTAAGTCATTAAAAACACACTTTCATTATTGAAGTAATCACATTTCTTGGAAATTGGCTACTACCTGCTAAGATGATATACCAGATGATCAGTGTTTTACTGAAATTCGTGAAAAGAACAGTGTTCGTTACCTGAAATCTTCTTTTTTTATTATTTCCACAAGCTCACTGGAACTCTAAAATATAGAAAACCACTCAGTGTTATATATTATAAAAAGACAAACTTAGCAAAGTAGGTCTTTGTGCCACTCCCCTTCTCCATAAGAACAATGAAGGTATAAAGCTCTCACAAAAAGGGAGAGATATGTCTGAGGATCACAGCCACATATACACACCAGAATAACTCATGCAAAAAGAATGTTGGGGGTTGGGAGAGGGACAAGAGAGGTGATAAGCATTAGTTAGTACTTCTAAATAATCTTAGACACATTGCAAAATACCTCTCAATTGTTTTCTCATACTGGAATGATTTCCATACAACTTTCTAATTGGAATTCACATCCTTACCCTCCACCCAATGGGGAGACCTTGTGGCACAGCTGGACTTCAAACAAGGTTGTTTCCTAACCTTAAGGCACTGTACTGGGACAGACTGCTCTTTTCTATTACATTCTTTTATGGTTTGCTGGGGAAGACAGAAAGATGCTCTAAAAACCTCAGTAACATCTTACAAAGTTACTGCTCAATCCCTATGTGCTATAAATGTGTCTTTGCAACAGAAAACACAAGCAGTCACCGTCTTCATGTTTGTTTCTTTCAGTACCAATCCAAGGGAGAGGGACCAATTTACCTTGAATTTCTTGATGGTGCTGTAAAACATGACCAATTAAACACATCCAGAGAGCCTCCCTGTGAGCTCCAGCGTTGGTACTGCAAACTAGCATTTACCTTCCTGTGCAGGGGGCTGGAGTGGCACAAAACTGTTTCACATCGGCATTTCTGGGTAAATAATAAACTCAGCCAGAGAGGATGAATAAAGGAAGAAAGTAATTTTTCATACTGAATGAGTACAAGATAGGACTAAAGTAAATGAAACAAATTGCTTGAGAAAGTGAGTGCAGTAAAAACTTCTGGTTTTGATGAGCTGTCTCTCCAAAGAACTGGATATACTTGAACAGTATCATTTCTGATTTATCTGCTGTTGCCAGATAAATTTTCTTCTGGGGGAAGAGCAGAATTCTCTTTATTTAATGTACCATGTCTGGAATGTGGACTAGATTCAGCTACATGTCGCTTATAATTATTTATGTAACTTATTAATCACTGGGCTGTCACTCAGCTGTTTATAAAACACAAAAGAACACTTGGAGCCTGAAAAATTACATTTTTCCTCCCCTGCACCTCCCCAAAGGCCTCTTTGCACTTCTGAGGAGACCTCCATTTAAATAAAAATTTCTTGCCCAGTCTAAGTAGCAAGGAACTCTCTAATGATAATTTAAAGAACATGCTTGTACTTTATGCTTGGGAGCTGAAAGATTTGCTTTAAGATGCTGTAAAACTTTCTTTTCAGCTTTTCCAACCAAATTTCCTTGGGTCTTTGTTTAGTTTATTTTCTCAAATAGGTCATGGATAGGGTCCCCTTCTTGCCTGTTCAACAACCTGCCTGTTTTTCCTATATTTAGTATTTGGAAAATGACAGCATCTCTGATTGCTACCGCTGTATCATGCCTGCTTGAAACTGGTCAATGCATAGAAAAGTTAAGATGCTCAAACACAGACATGCTTACACCTAGTCACACCCTTGTTTCACACATCTCGTTTCACTCTGTGTAGAGTTAATCTGTGTGGCTTTGTGCAGCTCTCTTCTGAGCTCCTGTGCAGGGCAGCTCACAGCTTGTCTTTCAGGGTAAGGTACCGTGCCAGTTCAGAGACCAGCATCCGGGCTTGTAAATGATGCCCAGAAGAGCAATGATTCCATTCAGCTGAATTACATTTGAAATTTGATTATGAATGGCATCTTTGAGGCAGGCTATTCATCATTCGATGTCCTATGTGGGTCTCAATGTCTTGAAGCTTCATAAAGGCAATTCATTAAACAGCTTTCGCCAGACCAAGAGGTGACTCAGTGGGCTGGTGAAAAATAGTGGCTGGCACCCCACTGCTGGCCATGGCATTCCTGCATTATTGTGTAGGGCTGCAGTATATTGGCAGGGTGCTTGTCCTTTTGGTGCCTCAGTTGAGCCAGTGATGTAATGGCTATACCAGAATTTACCTGCCTTCTCACCCATTTGCTGGGCTGACTAGCAACATGTTTTCAATTTTTGCATGAAAGGCTCCACATTAATCCATGCCACAATTTGCTTTGTTTGCTTTTACCACTAAAATTACTTGTTTTCCCCAAAGATCTGCCATCTGTCACTATTCACCTTTTACATTTTTATGCTCCACAGTTGAGCAAACACCAACGCCTGAATAACCCTATTTCCCATTATCAGTCCTTGGAAGTGCCCTGAGGTCAAGGCCATTGTGATGTCTTGCCCCTGGCTGGATTCCCTGAGACCTCAGTGCTCGCCCTGTAGCCTTGCCCTCTCTGCAGCCACTAAAAGTATCCTGGGTCTTTTTCTTCACAGGGCTTTGCCAGTCTTGGAAAAAAAAGGAAAAAATTTGTTCTGTTTGCCCCATACCACCATAATCTGCCAGATGTAATATAGAATTGTTGGAGGGAGAGGCAGAGAGAGGAGACATTGCCTGGATGGGTGTGGGCAGCTGATGGGGACTGTTCTCTATGATATCGTGATATCATTGGGTATCTTTGTCTGCACTTGACAAAGGAAAGGGGCAGACCCTGGGTGACAGCTGGGATGTGCAGCTGTGAGGCACAAGCCAGTGTCTGAGTAGCCAGTTGCAAATTATTTTTGTGTTTTCATAATCCTTGTGAGTAATATCCTGTCAAAGTCTTCATCAAAAGTTATTAGTCCCTCCATAAACTGGTACTTCAATATGTAAACTTGCCTTGTAATTAATTTTATGAGCTATGCCCCTGGCACCACAGAGCTCTTATTTCATTTTAGGAGCATAATTGATTAGGCTTCCTGTTGCTGTGATGTAGACCAAGGATGTTGCCACCAAACGAGGAGTAATTTGTGACAGCTCATTTATGAGGAGATATCTACTATTTGCCACCATTGAGCATACACATAAGGCAAAATAAAATATTTTGTATTGCTACTGCTGTGTACCACTCAAAGTTAAAAAAGCAAAAGGAAAAACAAAGAGACTATAACTACACAGCCAAATTAGTGTGGTTAATTATTATATATTAGTACAGCATCTTTTATTCTTCACTCTAAAGGTTTTTGTCCTTGGCTGGATTCCTTTGAAGATGTTTGTCTCAGCAGAGCATCAGATGATATTCCTGTCTGGGCAACTCGATTTTTCATTGCTAAAATTTCCTTCTGTTGCAATTGTATCAGATACTTTTCTCTACTTCCAACTGTTAGGACACAATAAAGTCTCTCAATCTGATACTTTTCTCTACTTCCAACAACTGTTAGGACACAATAAAGTCTCTCACTCTGATACAACTTTTAACAAATGCAGAGTCCATCTTGATGCCAATGGTTTTTCTTTCCTGTTTAATATTTGAGAGAATGTAATCTGAGAGAAATATGTTGAACACTCAGGCTGTATTAGCTTAATTTATGGCTAGCATAAATGAAGCAATATTTTCTGTGGGTAAGGTCAAAAGGGCTTTGTTTTCTATTAATTAAAAATAGGCTCATATTAGACAATGCATGTAAGTAATAAAGACATAATGCTTATTTGTCTGGCCATAAAGAAAAGGAGTAGGGTTACTCATAGACCACCAATCATAGCTGCAGTCTCTCCCTGACCCTGACAACTGACCAAAAAAAGAAAATTTTATTCTTTCCATACCTTGCTTATGTGAGCCAGAGTAGTGATCTGAATGTCTGAGAGAGGCAAGTCCTAGGTTGCTACAGCCCCTTAAATCTTGTAAGCCCAAGGCTGAAAGTGTGTGCTGCTTGTTGCCTCTCCAGGGGAAATTATGTATGGGAAAATTCAACCAGAGCTCTGTCTGAAATTTAAAAAAAAAGAAAAAAGGCAAAATTTCAGAAATCAGATTATTACAAAATGAAACTGAGAGAATTTCAGAGGGAGAGTCAGAAAAAATGAGAAATGCTAGCTCCAAAACTGAAACAGAATGATAAATTACTTTTGCCTTCCTGAAGCCAAGCTAGAAAACCTCTGCTCACCTCTATTATCTACTTCTGGTCTCTGAAGATGCATTACCATATTAATTCATTGCATTATACAATTTGAGCAACTAAATGAGTTTACCTCATGCCCTGTTAATAGAATTTTCTTCTAATGCTAACTTTAAGTGATACATTTTAGGGGATACTTGAAGCAGAATGCATCACAAAAATTCATTTAAACTCAATTTTGTTTACAAATTATGACTTAACCCTTCTTGATATACCCAGTGTAGAAAATCCCCAGCCTCTCTGTGGAAAAATATCTCTTGGCATTGGAATACCATCTCCTAAGTTATGTGAGGTTTTCCTGGGACTCGGGAGAGGGAGAAGAAGGACTGTTTGTGTGAAAAGAGAAGCAGTACATCACAAAGAAAATGACATGCATGATAGATTGGGATGGGTAGATATGCAGCCCACCAGAATGGGTGGAGTGGTGCTGTGACGTTCATGTGGTCAATTGGCTGTGTCGTGAGGGGGCTCACCAGGCAGCAGGCTGCTGGACACTGGGCTTGGGCCAAAGGCCAGCCTGCAGTGCAAAATATCAGGAAGTGCTTTACAAGCATTGAGAGTGTGGAAAAGAGTATCAAAAATGGGTCAACTCAATTTTGACAACACAGTTTCTATCAGGACAGGAATTTTATGTCCTGTGGCTGTGGCACCAACAGGGAGCCTCCATCAGTACACTTGGTAAATTGTTTTTCTATATGTATTTCTATGTGCACATAAATGCACACAAAAAATATGCTTGCAAGCAACTTATAAACAGAAGCAGAGAACTGATCTGTGGCCTCATTTCTTTCTTTGTTCCTTTCCATTACCAAGTGACCAAGGAACTTGTATATAATGGAATTGCCCCAGGATTTATGAACTGACGAGCCTACCAACTGCAAAGGTGTCCCCACATCACACACACAAAGGTTTCAAGGAGTGAGAAGCCTCATTGGAGGCTCTTCATGCAGCTGGTCCCCAGTTTTGCTTGTTCTCATTCCTGGCCTTCCTGCTGGTCAGGGCCTTCAGGAACTTCAGTTCAGGAACATTTCTCTCCATATTGAAAAATTCTTATCTATTCCGGTTTTTGCAGAGGTGAATGTTTTTCGAAATGACCATTGTGTAGCTCCCCTTTGTTCACTGGGGCCTCGTTCAGCAAAGCCTTGAGTACATTCTTTAGCTGAAGTATATACTTCTGTATTTTCCTGAAACACAGGAAAATTAGGAGGATGGATGTAATTTCATGGAGTAAGTTCCCATTTCAGTCAACCATGAGTGGAACAAAGACAATGCTGTGCAATTTACGTATCTGAATTTTGTACACAAACATTTTGCAAATAACCTGAAAATCACTCATTCAGTGTAAAGATTATCAACAAATTCTGACTATTAGAAAAAAAAAAAGTTTCATTTTGTGGGCACAAGAGAAATACAGGTTTCTATTCAGCAGAACTACTCTCACATGTGAAGTTAAGCACCCACATAAAGATTTTAGGTCTGAGGAATCCATCTGGAATTATGCTTCTGTCTGTGAACAGTGGAAACTCCAATATTATGGACAAAATTCTCACATTGTTTCAAAAACCCAGGAGAGATGCTACTAATGACCCTGTTCTGTTTCAGATTCTTAAACTATAACCGTGAGATCAACTTAGCACATTTGGTTGCCTTCTGGGTTGTTTAGCCCCCTTGGGGCTTTGGTTTTTTTAATTTTAAAAAGCAAGTATTAGCTATTTGCAATGACTGATAGAAATAATATTAACTTACTGCTAACTGGATATCAGTTCCTATTTGATCTTCTGATATGTATTAACCACCTTTACACTTTAAAGTGAATTGCATCCCACCTTTGTGGCATTGACATAAATTAGTAAATAGAAAGTATCTTCATTTGATATTTTCCACTGTAAGTACATGATCAAGAGAGTCTTACGTTCAGTGATTTTAATTTAATGGACTTATCTCTGTGCCAGATATGGTTTTCATTTAAACTGACCTTGCTTTATTTGAATTATTGCTCAGATTTGCCCAAGTACAAATGACCTAATCTTCCAAAATACATTTTCTGATCGACATAAGCAAAGAGTCTGAAGAAGCAATTATGTAAAAGAAATGCTTTTAGGCAACAAATGGGTCTATAAATAAACAAGTACTTCCTAATCACAAGCTAAAATTGTGTCATTTTTCCATTTTTAATAAAAAAAAGAGCTAAACTCAATGAATTTTAATGTTCCTGGAAGTGAGGGGCCAAGACTATTTTGCAAACGTGAGTACAGCGAAATCAAAAGCTGCACCACCTTTTTGCTGAAGTTCAGTCAGCATAGCTGCATCTGACCAGTACCACCTTTGACTTTCCAAGTCAGATCAGCAAGAAATCATATGAAAAAAAAAAAAAAAGAACAAAACATTTTTATATTTGCAATGTGTAGGAGGGAATAGGATTTTTTACAAATCACACATTCCCCCCCCCCCCCCCAAAGTAAAAGGCAGTGCAAAAATATACCATCCTATGTACCTTTGTGTCTTTTCTATGTTTTTCCATTGCCAATGCTCTGGGATCTCATTACTTATTTGGATTTATGCATCCTAAATAAAGGAAGCATATTGTGATATATTTGTTGAAAAATGTTTCTGAAGGGAAACTTTCATCTTCTTTTGGTATTTGGGGAAAAAAATGATTGTTAAGAGTTGGAAAGGTATTATTAGGGCATGTACTATAGTTGTGTCAATGGGCATGAGAGGAAAAGTGCTAGCTGAAGCTCAGAACTGGAGGGATCAATGTAGACAAAAGATTTTCTCACAGTGAATAAATCAAGAGTACTTAACTAAAGATGATGGATTGTTACAAGGTTGTACATTGGTATGAGCAGCGTCTCAAGTCTAGTAAAACTAAGGGTGAAAAGGCAAAAGTCACTTGATATGAGGAGAAATTATACTGCTAAAGCAAGAGAGGAAGGGCAGCACAATAGATATGAAAGCTGGTTAGAGATATCTATCTGTGGAAAGAAGATAAAGAGAGGAATTAATGGACAGCATATGATGTCAGAGATATGAGAGGGCAAGAAAAAAAATCTATAAAAAACCCCAAAGAAATGCAGGAAGACAGAAACACAGAAATGCTAAAGCTGAGCATGAACCCAAACCCCACATACCAATGCTCCAAAAGCCTGTGCCTGCAGTGCTCTGGCTTGTTTGCAGAAGTGTGGGTTGGTCTGTATCTCAGCTGGGCAAGGGACCCCCAGCTGTGAGGGAAAAGCACTGGAAACCTGTGGAAAAACAATTTTGCTAGGGGAGAGAGATGTCTGTGTGTGCATGTGTGAGGTTTAAGAGAAGTTCTTGCAGTCCCAAGGAGAAATAATAAACTGCTAAAAAAATGAAAGAAATCAGATACTGTCCCTGTGCTGCTCAGAAGAAGGGCACAGGAGAGAAACAGGTTCATATTCATGTATTAATGTTCATGACACTTCTTCAGCTGCAGAGAAATCAAAACTAAAAAGGGGAAGTTCTGCAGAAATCAGTCTTCCTCTCCATGACACTGGTGAATACCAGGAGCTGCTCCACTTAAGGAAAGCGGTTCTTACCAAAATAAACCAATTAGAATAGAAAATCTCAAGTTTGGATCTGAGGTCATCCAGTTAAGATGTTGTTTTCTATGCACAGTATATACACAAACCTCTACTTGTTTCCACAGGGAAGAATAAGCAAAGGTCTCAAATCACCCTTTTCTTATAATTTTCATTTGAAAGCTGGTTTCCTGCTTTCTGTTCTCCCTTGGCATCTCAGACCTCCCACCTCTATTTCCTTCTGGAGCTGACTGTAGGTAGAAATGCAAATGCTCTTTGCAGTCAGGCTGCTGGTTGACTGTCAGTGTCCTGAGCTGCACTGTCTCCTTTACCAGGGAACGCAAATTCTTCCAAATTAAATGTTCAAGATGCCTCTTAGATACACGTTTTGTGATATTGTGATGTTGGATTCTTGTACATGGCACAAGTCTAGGTTAGCTGGCTTTGTCTAGATGTACTCATAAATGCAAATGTTTTCTTTCCTAATTTCCTTTGTCTCAGGAGATAGTATGGATTATAAGGAGGATACATCTTCCCAAGTTTGTAGCTGATCAGAGTCCTAGGAACAATTATTTTCACATGTACCTTGATGTTCTTCCAATGTCTGCAGGTTACTATAACCCCTATGATAAAAGTCTCCAGGAGAATAGATTATTTTCACCTTAATTTTGCAGCAGTTACTATAGGGGAATTGCAAAAGGAAGTATCCAGTCCTATGTAACTCACATATTGTGCAAATGAAAGGCATGTCTCTATGGGACTTAGCACGGTGCCACCTCAGTGGGCACCTGTCCCCGAGCAGGCAGGGTGGTTAAACCCTTGTCAGTGGCACCAGTGTCCCCCAGGAAGGAGGATACATGTTTGTCACATCTCCAGCTGACTGCCTACATAATGTGGGCAGAAGACAAGCTTTGTTGATGTAAATACATCATTTATGTTGCTCATGGCAGTGTCTTTCTAACTTTGATGCATAATATGAGAAGAACAAATGCAGAGTCCCTGGAGAAACAAGTGCTTTTAAGATGTACAAATAAGGCAGTTATTTACACATCCCTCTCTGGCAGCGAAGAGGGAGAAACATGGCACAGTAGGGACAGAACGTTAAGCAAATATTTAAGCTTTGTATCCAAGATACATACTGCATTCTTCTAAAATAAGTGTGCTTGTGCCTTAGAGAGAAAAACAAAAAAATTAGCACAGTGAAAAGAAACACTACATGAAGTTTTAGGTTAGATACTTGCTCATTTCCTCAGACTTCTGAGTTTCTCAAATACCTCTCCTTTGCATAGTTTGGACCATGGAAGATGTTTCCATGGTGACAAATAGATGTTATGTTTATTTACTGGGCAGCAGGGAATGACAGTGTCAGCAAAAGACATTTCTGTTCCTTTTTTTGTGTTCCAAGGGAGATGTGTTTTAGCTAATGAAACTAGCAGCAGCAGCAGCAGCAGCAGTTTTTCAGATACTCTTCCCAGCCCCATTGTGAATATGTGTGTATGTGCATGAGTCAAAAGTAGGTAGCATTTCCTGTGCTTGTGTCATTCTCTGATCAAACCTCTGAGGCCTTTTGCTTTTTTGGTATGCACATAGTTTCTTGTGAACAGCACTGCCTGAGAGGTATCAAGGTTTTTTCTCAGGGGAAAGAACCTAAATATTTCTTGCATTAGATGCCTGGCCTTTTCTTGAACCCTCCCACACAGACACCTGTTCTTGTTGACAGCTCTACTACATTGTTCATAAAAAATAATCTGATAACTAAACCTCAACTTTGTAGTGGATTGTGCTCTGGTAAAAATAAATAAATAATATTTGCAGTAGGCTGTGCAAAGTAAGAAAGAGATTTTCAGAGGGACCATTCTGAGATAAGAGACCAGGGTCTGAAAAACAAAGAGTTTTTGCAGGTTGATTTGTTCAGAGGTTTTATATCTGTTGAAATATTTTTCAGCCTGAAATCATCCGTAGCCCCTCAGGGTTTCCCATCTGCTCTGCGGGGGGACATGTAGCTCAGTGGGAAAGTGGAGAGTGGTAGGTCATTAATTGTTCCTTCTTGTATCTGTCTCTGTAGAAAAATACAGTAGTGGGAGACTTTCCTCTCCTAACCCAGGAAAGAGTCAGTGCTGGTACCTGGTTTCACTTTGACAACTCTGTTCCTTTGGTGGGCAGTGAGGCATGGACTCCATTTCCCACTGGGATTCAGGAGAGGTGTAAAATTATTGCTAGGAGTGTAAAGCTTTTGTGTTTGATCCTTCCATTCCTCCTACCTTATGTGCTTGAACCAGAGCTGGCTGGTATCTGTCAAACAGCAAGACAAACATTTGCATGCAATATTAGCAAGCTGGAGGTAGAAGCTGATGATAATAGTACCAGACTGGAAACACGTATCAACTGTTTAGTTAAACTTCCAAGAACAGTGGTTAGGTAAACTCCAACTGTTTTGTTTTTCTCATGCATAACATTTCCTCAGTTTTGTATTACTGAATGACTACAGAAACATGAGGATCAAGGGGAAGAGTTTCATAAAAGCTAAATGAATGTATGGCTGAAGGAAAAAAACTCAGAAAAAACAGTTATATCCATCCCCCTTCAAAAAACTCCAACCCAAACAAACAAACTCTAATAGTTCAGGAGCCATGGTGTGCTGGTTTTGGATGGGATACAGTTAATTTTCTTTACAGTAGCTTTTATGGTGCTATGATTTGTATTTATAATCTAAAAAAAGTGTTGACAACACAGGGATGTTTTACAGAATCACACAATCACAGAATAAGCTGAGTCGGAAGGTCATCAAGTCCAACTCCTGGACCCACACAGCACCATCCACAAGAGTCACACCATGTGCCTGAGAGTATTGTCCAAACACTTCTTGAGCTCTGTCAGCCTTGCTGACACTGTGGTTGAGCCCTTTGGGAGCTCACCCACCCTCTGGCTGAAGAACCTTTTCCTGATATCTGACCTAAACCTCCCCTGACTCAACTTCAGGCCATTCCCTTGGGTCCTGTCACTCGTCACCACAAAGCAGAGATCAGTGCCTGCCCCTCCTCTTCCCCTCACAAGGCAGTTGTAACTGCAGTGAGGTCTCCCCTCAGCCTCCTCTTCTCCAGCCTGAACAGAAAATTACCTCAGCTGCTCCTCATACGGCTTCCCATTGAGGCCCTTCACCATCTTTGGTGCCCTCCCTTGGATGTTCTCTAAAAGTTCAATATCTTTCTTATATTTTGGTACATAACTGGACATAATATCCAAGGTGAGGCCACCCCAGTGCAGAGCAGAGCAGGACGATCCCCTCCCTTGCCCAGCTGGTGATGCTGTGCCTGATGCCCCCCAGGACAGGGCTGGCCCTCCTGGCTGACTCATGTTCAACTTGCCATCGAACAGGACCCGCAGGTCCCTTTCCACAACACTGCTCTCTAACTTCTCCTTTCCAGCATCCAGGGTTGCCCCCTTCACAGGTGCAGAATCCAGCACTTTCCCTTGTTGAACTTCATGTGGTTGGTGATCGCCAGGCCCCTCATTTGTTGAGGTCTCTGCAGGGCCTTCCCACCTTGGAGGGAGTGAACAGCTCTTCCCCATTTTGTATCCTCTGAGAACTTGCTGAGTATCCCTTCCAGTCCTGAGTCCAAGTCATGGGGTTGCTGCTGAGCAGTGCATGCACAGCATCAAGTCCCTTGCTGCTTCTCACAGTCCCCACCAGAGACTGGGCTGGGAGACACCAGGAGCTGGGACACAGCTGGGACAACAGACCCCAGCTGACCAAGGGGATGTTCCATACCACATGGTGTTGTGCTTGGCAATAAAACCTGGGGGAAAGGGAGAAAGGGAGCCAAAAAAGACATGCTGAAATGGTACCTGTGTGTTTCACAGAAGCGGAATCCTGTCTCTAGTTGGAACATACACAGTCTGCACTAGCTGAAACAGAATCAGCACATTCCTATGGCTTTTTATAGTCTGGCATCTATATATGTGTGTGTATATATACGTTTATAAATACAGTTGCATAGAGAGGCAGAAATTGGTCTCTCTATAACTGACTGCAAAATCAGTACTACTTCTGAGCTTGGAGGTGGTTTGTTCTTGTGACTTCCTTTAATTTTTTTTTCCCCCGCAAGTATTCTCTGTTATGGACCTCTCTTCACATTCCTTCATCCATCCATCTGCCTGCTGAACCTTGGGCCCTAGATCAGGACTTGCTGTTTCCACTCAAATTTGAGGAAAACTAACTCAGTAAATGTTAAATATAAACAGAGCTTGTTCATAGGCCGCACACAAGAGAATACATTCTCTCCTATAAGACACTGTAGCCCTGTTTATACCCTGTTTCCAACTGAGCCTTAATTTAATTATGGATATTTGATCCTTACATTTTTGAAAATAAATGTGCTGCACTTTTTTTCCTCTTTTCGACTATTAGACCAGGCGCACCTAAAGTTGGCACATCTATACAGTCCCAGGAATGTAAAACAAAACTCTCACTAAGCATGAGATTAAAATATGTGAAGGTCTGTTTGCATCAGCTCCTCTAAAACCATGTTTGTGTGCTTTAGCAAGGAAGTCTTCTGACTAATGTCAGACAGATCCCTGGGATGGCTATTACATTCCCTCTGTCAGGGATCAGAAGAGTCTGTGTAGTTGCCTTTGGCCTTGAGACAAAGAACTTTGTGGCATGGTATCAAGGAAAGGAGGAGAGAATAACAAGGAGAATGAAGAAATTACTTGGCCAAGCCAGAAAATGTGAAGTTGGAGCTAAGCCAAAGCCAGCCCTGAGACAAAGTTTGAACTGTGAAAAGCTCTGGGGCAGCTGCCAGTTTTTTGTCGTGGGTCAGCAGGTGTGCAGCAGTGCTGGACCAGGGAAGCTTGCACCTTCCCCTAGATCAGGGCAGGGATGCCAGACAGTCCCAAACCTGACTGGAAACTAAAATGGGAGAAGAAAAACATGAAGAATTTATGGAGTTTTTGGATTGAATTTGAATGATTCTGGCAAGAGATGAGGTGCCAGTGCTTTTGGTGCATTTGAGGTAAAGGGTAGGAACTTGATTTTGGGATGTGGTGCATTTCTCTGCTCTTGAAAAAATCTCTGAGGACTCTGACTGTGCTTGGTGCATGCGGTGGTAAGGGGAAGCTCTGGTGCAACCCTGCTGTCTGTGAAAGATGATGATACCACACAGGGAAGCTTTAAATAACATCATTGCCCCTCATAGCACTCTCCAAATTTTCCCTCCGACAAAGAACCCCATGCTTTTCAGAGATTGGGGATTTATTGGGGGAAATTATGTATTCCCATGCTTATTGTTTTCCAAGGGTCAGGTCCAAAGTCCTTAGAAGTCTTTGGGATGACTGCGATGGTCAGTGGCTCCAGCTTACAGTGTCTTTTATATGGCTTTTACCAAGAACTTCTTAATGATGTTATGACACCTCATAACATCCCTCTGAGGCTGGACTTCCCAAGGAAAATGCTCCCCAGCTCATTTGTTTTGGTGACTAACTCACATGGTTTCTCATGCTGAAAAGGGAGGAAACCGTCTGCCAATCCAGGTTCTGTGGGCTTCATATTAAGCTAGGAATAAAACTTAGATTTGAAAAACTGGTCTTCTAATTCTTCCCATGACAAATCTACCCATACCATTCTTCTGCCAGTGTTTGATCATCCCTGATGGATCACATACAGGCAAGGACAGCCTTAACATTTAAAGACAAAGTAGAGAAGTGAGACAGTGGTGGGTGTGACAATAGGAGGGAGGAGTGGAAGGTAGTCTGAGGATGGGCTGGCACCAAAAGGACCAGCAGAAGACCACAAAATGGACCTCACCATTTGACAGTGTTCTGATAGGAGTTGGAATAATACAAAAGCAAACAGAATAATGGACAGAATAACCAGACCAGACATCTAAAAACATACCCATTTCCATCAGAGTGACAACCTCAGTAGTCACAAGTTTTGTGGCATAAGATCTTACTGTCTGGCAGAATTGACGTGGAGGAACTCCAAGTAGAGCCACTTGCCCTTACTAAATGTCTATGGCTTGCGGAGTCTGAGGAATCAATATTAGCCTTTCCCTCTGTTTGAGACATTTTAGATCTTGATCAATAGAATTCATGGTTTCAAGTCCTGGGCATTTATTTAGTCCTTAAACCAGGCAAGGAAGCACAAAGCTAGATAGGTAAGTGTTCTATATAAATCTTCTCACAAGGGCAAATGAGAACAAAATTGTCTTTCTTTAGTATATAGGCTCTCTTTCACCTCTGTCTGGATTTCTGCAGGCAAATCCTAAGTCTTCCATGTGACACTGGTGTTTCCCTTTTGTTGTTTATTCTCAAATTCACATTTGTCCAAACTGAAGGTCAGGAAGAGAAAACGTTTAGCAGTGCTTTGTCTAGCACAAGCTGCAGAGAGAGGATCCTACTGGAGGTTACCTTTTATTTTGGAAAATAAGAAGGCTTTCCCAAAACAGGTGGCTCTATCATTATTCAAAAGAAAAACTTCCTTCTTAATCTAAGTTAGCAGATGAGGTAAAGTCCTTATCAAGATGATGGTTGAAGTTGGTAGGATTGGGCAAAATCCTACTCTGTCATAGTCTTCAGTTCAATCTGCCATATTGGACAGGAAACTACAAATGTCTGATTCCATTTAAAGATGGTTTTTATTCCGTGCAGACATCTAAAAGATGACCATCTGTCCCTTTTCTCACATCCTCACTCCCTGACCCTCAAATTCTTACACCACCTGGTTTTCTCTAGGAAAAAATAGGAATTTCAAGGTTTAAATAAAAATGCAGCTCCAGTTTCTATGTTGACAGGATTTATAATTTCTACTGGGCTGATGAGAATGGTCCTTTAAAAACTGTCTATGTGCACAGAAAAATCTATGTGATTTTATATGCTTTCCTTTTATCAGAAAGGCTAGTGCTGAGAAACTTGGAGGATTTCAGGGTTTGCTTGTCTAAGTGTAATAGATTTTTCGTTGTGTGCACTTTTGGTAGCTGTAGGCTGCAAGTCAATGCAATTTACATGATGTACAACCATCACTCATTATTGGAACATGTCTTGATATGTGAGACCTGTGACCCTTCTGAAACCATTCACGGCAGCTACTGGTGTAAATAGAAAACAGGAAGGGTTGAAACTGTCAGCATTTGTGTTACACATGATTTTGGTATTTAAAAGAGGAAGTTTGATGTTAAATTATGAAAAGATAGTGTGCATGTGCCTGATTAAGGTCCTTAAAGGAATGGAAAACACCAAGAGATGTGCCAGATAACTTTAAAATCATAAGCTTTTTCCAAATGCATTTACAGGAACAGAGTCCAGTCTCCAGTGTGGAGCATGCTGCTGCAGCAATCATTTAAAATTCTGCTAAATCATTCTGCGACTCTCTAACCAGCACTAATAGCTTTTAGGCTGGCTGGCAATCTCACTCCGATAGGAAGTCTTGCACAGGCTTCCAGGCCATTTATGTGTGTGGTAGAGTGAGGGAGAGCACTGCAGATTTAATTTAGTGCCCTTGGTGGCTTTCAGTAAAATATATATATATTAATCACTTCTGACTTCTGGTTTGGGGGTGGGAGTTCATCTGGAGTACAGGAAAATCAAATGAAACTCATAAAGATGAAAGTTGTCTTGATTTCATTTGCTGATTTTAAACAGCAAATTGTTTCTTACTCATCCTTGCATGATAATTGGTAAATGTACTGAAATGGGTTATTTGAGTTTCAATGGACTCTCTGGGCAATCACGCCATAACTGGAGTTCAGAATGTGCCCTATAGGTACGATTGCTAATGGCATTGCTCAGATAATTTCTGTCTGGGAGAAATGCATATTTTGAAGCTGGCATCTTGCAACAAAGAGGCAGGGCCGTATTTAGCTGTGTCTGGTATGGGGTCCCCAAGCAGACGAGAGGCTGTAGCACAGCCCTGAATATGTGAGCCATTGACTCAGCTGCAGGGAGCAAGAAATGGGAGTAAATTGTATGAGATGAATGAGACTCGGTAGGTCTGTAGGCAACATTACTCTGCAGATGAGAGTCACTTCATCAGACATTAGGCTTTGAATATTGCACTTTAATTTGGTTGAGTAGTATGTCTCTGTTGCCCTCAGAGGGCAATTTATCCTATCTGATGCTAAGGGCTTGCATTTCCAGGATATGAGTTGTCTCCTTATCTGTGGATAATTCTGCAGGTGTCTTTGAGAATGGATGGAGCCTGGCTTAGACTTGCACACTGAACTCCTTAGGTGATCACAGCTGGGATCAGAGGTGTCATGCCAGGGGCAGAGTTTGATCTAAGAATCTCCAGGGCAGAATAGTTTGATTATAAGGAACTAAATCTGGAGTAGGGATGAAGCTACAGGGTTCTGTGCTGGTGCACACCACGCCTGTAGTCTGCAGATTACAACTGTGGAGGCACTTTAATGATTCTTTTTATCTCACACCTACAGAAAGTAAGGAGGAATTTTGTTAAATGATAGAAAATAGTGCAAGGGAGCTCAGGGTCTGATGGGGACTCTGTGCTCAGAGTGGTGTGCAGGTACCTGCAGTCTGTGGGAAGAGCTACTGGGCTGGCACTGCTGCCAGAGGGGCATCTGCCCTTTTGTCCTTCAAACCCAGCCACACAGCACTGAGCAGTTCTGCTGAAAATAAGGGAAAAAACAATCACCCAGCCACAGCTGGTGCCTCTCTGCTCCTCTACCACATAGCTGCTGTTGCCATGGCAGCAGTCATTGCCCTTGGAGGATGCTCTGGGGGCCTCCTCCTCCTCACCTGCTGTTCTCACTGCCCTGGGAGCATCAGGCTGCTCCCATGGATGAATCAGTGACAGGTTCCTTCACTGCCTTCCCTGTAGAGTGCTTGTCCTCCCTTCTCCTGAGAGTGTCTGCAGCAGCATGGCCATTTTACTGACCACTGGCAGCACCACACAACAGTGACACAATTGCCTGCTCTTACTGCACCAGGTGCAGAGGTACTTCCCAATCTCTTGGCCCAGTCCTGTGTGTGCCATTGCCAAACACGTTATTGATCTTACCATTTTTCAGGGTCAGGACATTTCTTTGTGCCTTTAAGATGCAGAGAGCAAGTTTTCTATTCTTCTCAGTGGGACCATGTGAAAATCTGCCTGCCATTCCCCATTTTTGTGCCTTCATCAGGCAGTGGGAGTCAGTAAGGATTCTACACTTAATTCTACCAGCTCTCCTTCAAGACTGCATTGTTTTCTCTTTAAATTGCTAAGCTGTACTACTGAGCCATGATAACCCTCAAACACCAATAAGAACATAAAGGGAAAGCTTTGAGCAGTTCCATTTGCAGAATTCAGAGTAAGTGGATGGATGGATCTTGTGAACCAGCCACCAAAGTATGTTCGGGTTATTTCTGCAATTCACTTCCAAATTTTCTCATTTATTTTCACTTCTTTTCTCACTAGCTGGAAGCCTGGATCAGATCTAAGTTTAAATTTAAAGCAGGGTTATGGTTGTGGATACCCAGGACTTCAAGGGGTTGTTGTGGCAGGCAGACATTCTGATATCAATTTTTTCTTTCTCCCTTATCCTATGGGTGGTTCTCATGCATAAAGAATTGAGACAAGGATGACCTAAAAGTCCAGGTGGCACCAAATTTCTCCATACAGGAGAAATCATCATAATTCTAGTGTTCATGTTCAATTGCATTTGTTCTCTCCCTGCCCCCATGGAAAATTTAAGCTGCGATTGAAAGAGAATTATTATAGGGTTGACATTATAAACTTCTACTAGGTTTAAAATATTTTTTAAAAGTACTTTGAAAAATATTTTCCTCTTTGAATCCAGACTAAAGTTAGACTGTCCATTCTCTAGGAAATTCAGACAAAAAACCCCTCAAACAATATATTAAATTCCCTCAGCAGGGATTTTCTTAAAGGAAGCAATTATAAAACTATCAAAAATGTCTCACTTCAAGGCTTTCAGAAGGCAGCATCACTGGGGGAGTTCAAGCTCTGATATCCGCAAGGTACCTCTTTCCCTGCTTCCTACTGTGGGACCAAGATCTGCACTCCATGAATCCTGTTTGATGACCTGCAGCCAGAAGTGTTTTTGAGCTCATGGTCTCCGTCTGGGAAACTGAAATTTTTTCAACCTGCAGGATTTTGATGACTGCTAAGTTTAGCAGAGAGAGGAGGGGAGGGGGTGAGCTGACAGGAAAGCAGACGTTGCTCCACTGGAGTCCCTGCAGGGTGAGTGAAAATCACCATTCCTTTTCCTGAACAAGCAATTTTCAATGGAAAAATGGTTTTTGTCAGAATTTTTCTGCCCAGCTCTTCCCTGTGGGTTTCTAATGACAGTTCTTCATGCCCCAATCCTTCTCTGCGGACCTGGCAATCTACCCAGCTGGAGTCTCACGGGACAGCAAGGTCTCCTGTCTGGTGGACCCACTGCATTGCAGAAGAGCAGGAAGTTGATCATTCAGGCTGAAATGGGGCAATCAAGTGAGACCTTTCTAACAAATGGAAGCTTGGGGTTACAGGATACTTATCCTGCAGCACTCAGGATTCACTGCACCAGCATTTCCAGATGAAATAATTTGGGTACTGGACAGAGATGTTGCTCATGGGTTCCATTTTTGTGAAAGACAAAAACATTTCAGTTCAGAAGTAATTGTTGGGTGGGTTGTTTTGTTTTTTTTTTCCAAATCCATCATTGTCTTAAGGAAAAGGAGGAATTTTTCATTACTATTTTCATGAAGCTGGGAAGTGAACTGTTGAAAAGGAAAACTGAACTTTTTGTACTAAAATTGGAAGATCATGTATAGGTGGACTGGATTCAGCTCTTACAAAACAGAGAGTGAAACTTTAAAGGAAACCCTTGTGTTTGCCACAGCCAAGATTGTATGTCAATAATATTGTCTCATGCTGAGGCTTAATAGAATTTATATGTTATCTATACCAGGATTTCTGCTGTCAGCTTCAAACTGAAATCAACTATATTGGTGTAAACCATACCTAGTATTAACACTCTTTTTTTTTTTCGGACTGGGCACTCCAGTTATTGCTGCTACATCGATTTAATAAAAGCTGTACTGCAAGCAAGTCATCATTTAATAGGAAACCCAGAAATATGCAGAGATGGCTTAAGAAAAAAATGTTTATTGCTGCTGCTGACAGTGTCATCTCTAAAAGGGAAGAGAGCTCACGTAATCAAATGCCTGTGATCTCTTAGTGTTGTGCCACTGTCCTCATGGTAGGGTTTGAATCCTTCTGTCTTCCTGAAAATCTGGCAGTTCCAGTCTACATTGTTCTGAATGTCATGCTGCATGTCACGCTGTTAGGGAGTGGTTTTACCCCAGAAATTAACAGAATGAAAGTGTTCCAAATGGTGCTGGTATTTCCCCTGCCTCTGTCAGGCAGGAGCAATTTGTTGATTCTTGAAGGAATTCCTCTGAATATTTTTAATGCACTCCATGCATTGTGCAGGGGCAGAGTTGAAAAACTAATAAGTCCTAAAGCACATGTTCTCTCTTATCAACACAACACCAATATTATTGTGGTGCACTTGAGAAAAATCAACAAATTAAAAATATGCTGATCCTGGGAGCTGCTAATGTATATGGCACACTAGATATAAATTAAATTCATCAATCGTACAAATTAGCCATTTTATGAATAATATTAAAATGAGCATGATACTACCCTAGCTTAAGAATAGCCCAATTCAAGTGATGCTGGTGACATTCTAATTATTATTAGATTGCTTCCTGCATTACTTCTGTTCAGGAGGGGGAAAAAGGAGGGGAAGCAGTCCAACATTTTATAGATAGCTTAGGAATTTCCTGCTTCTTTATTAGCCATTTTGAACTGCAAATTTAAGTCTGCCTGGGGAAAAAGACTGGAATAGGTCTGATCAGCTGGGAATCAATAAAGGAAAAGACTTTTAGTAGCCTAGTAAAAACAAAATCATCACCTCAAAGAAAAATACTTACTTGGAAGGTCACAGTCAATGCGGGAGTGGTCATGCACAAGTGTGGAAGCAGAGGGTATCTCAGGCAACTTACCCAAGGGTGAAAGAAAGAAGTATATGAGGAATTAACATTAAGTATTCTCTTCTGTATTGCTCTTTCGAGCAGTTTCATTTAAAAATAATAATTGAAAAAATATGGCTCATAAAAATTAGCTCTCCTGTTTGTGAACACAATTTTCAAGTGTAACTGATTTGCTTTGTTTGCCTAACTTTATTGTTATTATTAAATAGATGCTAATAATCTGCTAAGGCAAATGTCAAGCTACTTGATGAGAATAAAATAAATTTTCAGACCTGGAAACCATTAGACAGCATTTAGTCACCAAGACCAAGTCAACCTAGGCAGATCATGCTGGAGCACTGAACATTCAGGTGTTTGAGACCAAAGCCTGGGCTGCAGTAATAGCATTATTTTTCATAGTAACTATGCCTTTTGAACAAATCCAGAAATCCAGTCCGCTATCTTGGAAGGAACAATGGCGATAGAGTGGGAGATCAAGTAGGGAAGGGAAAAATGGGAGTTAGTACAAATGTTAAGTTTCTCACCTGAAATGTCTCACTCTGATGATGCTGAACAACACTGGACATTGCAGAAGTTCTGTTCCATGCCCCTGGACTGTGATTTAGGTTTTAGACATTGCCATTAATTATTGAAACTCAGAAGGCTGCAAAAACATCTTGATTCATTGGCAAACTGACAAACATATGGTGTGTTTTGCAAACCTCTAGGTTTCTGTTCAGAGGAGGAGAACATTAATTGCATGCAAATTCTACTGGGATTTCTGAAACCAGCCGTCGTTAACATTGTTAGACATCGTATCTGGGAAGCTCAGTGCATTTTAAAATCTAAGTTAAAATTCAGAGCTTTTGTAAAACTTCTGAGAAGGAAAGTGCTGCAGTGTAATAAACTCAGAGAAGAGCATTAAAGTATCTGAAGCCCTTTGGTGTGGGAAGTTGGTGTATCAACAGCTTTGCTTGTTGATTGATAGTCTGAATGGTAGGTTAATATTTGTCTTTGTAGGTTAATATTTGCCTTGTTAATATATCTTGGAAATTGGCATCATTTGTAGCATCAACTGTGTTGCCTGTGGTCTCCTACCATTTCTGTTTTGGCTATTTGATTGCCAGTTTGCCTTTCGAAATCCTATGAATGTAGGTCCTTCAGACCTACATTCACTGAACTCAGAGTTTAATCAACAAGCCCCAGATGAAGGATTTTGTGCTGTGGTTATTGGCACAACCCAGAAAGCTTCACCAGAGAATGCTACGACAACACATCATGTAGAAAATAAACTACCATCTTTTCCTAGGCTGTTTGTGTGACAGCTGTTCTGCTGATACAGAAGTGTGCTGTCCAGCCACCTGTCTGGTTGAGGAAGAGCGCATAGATATGGCATTACAGATAGACACGGAGGGAAAAGTGGGTTGTTCTGACCAAGGGCTGTACATCACTCTGCCAGGTGACAGACAGGTTTGCTCCACTTGTATGAAAGAAGTTGGGAGAGCACTCACCACAGGCTGTAACTTACAGAAATTCTGTCACAACATGGCTTCAAAATCTGGAGTGATGGGAGTTGGGATGCCCCTGACTAATAGGAATGTCCAGCTGACCAGCCCATGGCTTGTCCTGGAGCCTCTGCACCCACAGCACAGACTAACTCTGGGCAGGGCCTCTCTGGGACACAACAGAGAAATCCTGGGTTGTTCTGCAGCATAAAGTGACAGGATGAGAGGACATGACCTCAAGTTGCTCCAGAGGAGGTTTAGATTTGATAATAGGATAATTTTCTTCACAGAAAGAAGCACTGAAACAGGCTGTCTAGTGAAGTGTTTGAAACAACATCCCAGAAAGTTTAAAAAATGTCTGGATATGGCTCTTGAGAACATGGTTTAGTGGTAAATATGGTAGTGCTTCTAGGTAGACAGTTGGGCCCTGCTGTCCCAAACTTAATGATTCTGTTTGTATGATTCTAAAGGACCTGTCCCATTCACCAGGTCATTCCCTCACATCAGTTCCTGTTATTGCTTTCCCACTTCTACATTCATTCCATGACTCCTTTCTTTCAAAAGCATTAAATTCCTCCTCGTTTATCACCTTGTGCATAGCCCTAATGATTTCCCTATTAAGGCTTGTCTTGTCTAAAACCTCATATTTCAGTGCCAGTGGTCAAACTCCAGAAGCAAAGCTCATCTCATTGTACTTATCTGCAAAGCCTTAAGAACACCCTTATACAGCAGTGCCTGAACCTGTGACTGCTGAGTGGATTTCCTTGCTTTCATCTTCCATCTCGCTTTCTTTATGTGTGTGAAATAGTTTAAAACTGAGCCCCAATGTGCTTATGAAATGCCAGGTCATTGACAACAGTGGTGCTCATTTGCTGTGGTTAATTTAGTACTAATAAGCTGAAACTGTTCTGCAGGGATTCTTCTACATGGAACATAAACTCTTTTTCCCTCACTTAATAACACTTGCCTATGAAATTATTGCAACCTAATAGTTTTCCTCCTCATTTTAGTAACCAGTCTCAGTCTATATTAGCGCTATTTTCCCCAGCAGCTTTCCCTATAATCTCTATTTCAAGGCACCGAATCAATGATTACATAGTATGCAGTCCATTGAACTGTCCATCCTGGGAACCCAGCATGTAATACAGCCCCTAATATCCTAGTGCCACAATGAAAGTAGAATTTACTGCAATAGGCTAAATTCAATGCTCAGACTCTTTCGATTTTTAGTTTTCTTTCTTTCTATACAGAGATCTTAGAGCAGGTGGGACACCTTCTCTGGTGCCTCTCAGAAATGCTGAGTCTGCACATGGGTTTCCTGACCCTCTGCAAATGCAATAACAGCAGTGAAAAGGAGGTTTCACACCCTCCCAAAGTCATTATTCACTCAGCTCTGAAGACTGCAATTGCATATTTTAATCTCTCTGGTCACTGCATCTCTTTTCCTTTTAAACTTGTCCTGCCCTGGACCCAGCTGATTTCCCAAATTTGTTCTCCTTTTGCTCTTCTCTTCTTTTGCTTTCCCTGTGATTCTGATGCTTTATATGTATTCACATTACACTGATTGTTCTTCAAAAATGCCCTTTATGCTTAATCCCTACTCTGATTTGCTGAAATTTTTATTAAAATAGTAAAACAGTTCTAAACAGAACTGTAAACAAAACCCAACCTGAATAAATGAATGCAATTCATACCTTGCCTTCTACTGGTATCCTGTTTGTACAAGGCATTTCTTGGTTTCTGTACCATGTATCTGCTACAACTTCATATATACTGTTAATAAATGTATTTTCATCAACTGCTGATCAGATATCCCTGATCATATATTGTATATGTGAAGCCACAGATCAGTGTGGATAGAACTTCTGGTTTAGTGGAATTATTGTTAATAATCCAATGTAAAGCTTTCCAGCCATGTAGTTACCTTGTCTGATCTCTCTTTTACAGTATAAGTGTGGTCTCTTGTCTACTTATTCTCCAGGAGGAGAACTATATAATTCCCTGATAAAATGACTCTTGTAATTTTATTCCAAATAAATTGACTGTGTGACATCATTAACTTCCCGCACATTCTGTGTGGCCATAAATAACTACCGCTTCCACATGGAAAATGGAGAAAGCTATCTTTCTGGCAGGCTATGCATTGCTATGAAGAGTTATTAAAAAGAGCTATTAATTTTATATTAATTAAACTAGTATTTTAACAATAACATCTTTGTCCTTATGTTTTCCTCAGCAGTAATCAGATTCCTTCATTGTGATAAAGTGCCCGACCTTCAGCCTCATGGCTTACTCACTTGGGAATTGAATTATTGCTTCATAAAACAGAGGGTTGATTATATAATCACTTAATTAAATGTTGTACTCAGTCATTGCCAAGCTATTCCTGAAATGCATTTGGCATCTGTACTCACTAGTCCAATTTAAACATTGGAAGAGTTATTTTTTTCAGATGTGCTTCTTTAAAGGTTATTATTTCCAGTGTTCCTTTGTCTGTGTGGTCTGGTTGTTTTCCATGTGTCAGGCTCACTCTTAATCACAAAGGAGATGAAATGCTCTTTGTGTTCCTATCTGACTTGCAGATTGCAGTCATATTCTTACTGTTATCATTTTGGAAGCATATTTCTTGCTTCTGTTTGCAAAAGAACTCAGAGGTAAAGAACATGCAGTCACTTATTTGGAAACTCAGTTCTGAGCTAATATTCAGAATCTCACCAGCGACCACCAAAACTGAGGTAATGAGCTGTGCATGAGACCTTGGAAAGCCACAACCCCAGGAGAATCCCCTGCAGACGAGGAGAGCAGTGCCAGGGGGCTGAGCGTGAGACAAACCCTTTGGTTCTGCTGCACTCAGCCAGCACCCTGGCTTGGTGACTTCCCAGTTCCTAGGGGAGATATCCCAGTGCCAGCATGCTTTAATAGGGCACAGTGCAGATGTAGGTCCCAGGACCATAGGGGACATCAAGCATCCCCTTGCCAGCTCCTGCAGTCTGGCCCAGAGCCTGGCAAGGCTGAGTGGTTTCACCCTCCAGGGACTCAGTGAGAGTGGAGGATCAGTAAAACACCAGCCATGACACTACACTTCTAAATGACATAAACATGTGTAGACTAATAAGTGAAAGGCAGATTTCTGGGAACAGAAAGTGAATATATTTATATATTAAACTTCTCAGATTCCTTGCTTTACCTCAATATTTCCTGAAGCTTTAGATCATAGATGCAGTGCAGAATTCACCAATGAACAGTCTGTGCTTCAATATTTGCATCTTTGTGTCCATTCCTGCCTTCACCACAATCAAGAGTTGCCACTTAGGTTAAACATATTTTCATCACAGGTAAATGTGACCACAATATTGCCCTGGACATGTGGTACTGATGCATAACTCTTCCAGAGCAGGAAAAGGGATGAGCCATAGGCAGCCAATACTTCTTGCAAGGAAGTCCCACAATCTTACCAGAATCATTTCAATTGATCATTTTCCATAAGGTCTATCACTAAACACAGCTGTCAGTTATTTCCCTTCTACCAGGAGAAAGAGGATGCTCAACTTGTCGAAGCTCATAAGATTTCTGCTCTGTTCTTTTCCAGCTTGGGTTTTGCTCTCTGTTGGCTATAGGTTGAGAAGCACAAACAAGGCAATCTAAACCTCTTTTCTTCATCACTGTTCCACTTCTCTTCATACAACTCCGGGGTCTGGCTCAGTCTCCTGACAATTTTAATAGTACTCTTTCTGTTAACATCCATGGGAGCAAAGAAATAGGGCAGAAAACACAGGCTGACTTCAACTTCATATAAAAAAGTGAATGCAAGAGGTTTTCCTCTTTCTGTTTCCATTTCTCTCAGAAACAAGGACATCTAGGACAGGAAGGCAGTAATATTTATTCTGAAAGAAAATCAGAATTTCCTTGTTCGCGCTCATTTTACTCAACAATAGGCAAGTGCGGCCAGTGAAATAGCATGATCTCATTTCTGATTTAGACTCAACATCTCTTTCTCTATTTCCTAATTTAAAGAATTTTTCTGTGTTTCAAGACCCTGTAACTAAGAGATCACTCCCTTTTCATTAAGCTGAATTGGCCATGTTTTGGCTAAGCACTGCAAATTCAAAAATATATTTTCCCCTTGATCTTGTTTAATTATTTCCGCAGGATTAACTACTTTCTATTGTGTGTCACTTTCCTCTGCAGGAAGCTCTGTGCTGGGTAGTGTGTTTTCTCTTATTATGCATTTGCTTGGAATATAAATTGCTTTTCAATCAGATCTTTGCATTTCTAACAACATCTTCTGTATTGCAGCAGGTGCTTTCCCTAGTGGTTACTTATATGGACTCTAATGGCATGTCATCTGTCTATGCAGGCACTTTGCTGCCAAATATGTAATAGAGGAATTTTCTAGTAGCAGAAGCTTCTGGTAATTTTGGTTCTTTAAAGGCTGAGACTTTTTAATTTATTTTTACATAGCTCATTTCACTTGGCTTAAATAAACTAAATAGGGAAGGTTTAAAGAGTCCTTCTGGAAGCCTGATCTCATCTCAAATCAAGCTGCTTCCTTTTCCTCAACTTGCTTTCATAAGATTGGGAAGAACTGGTTGTTTGGAGTTTTCCTGTCCTGTTTTTAAAGCATCAATAGATTGAAATATTAAAACAAAATAAAATAACTCCTTTTCCACACAACAAATAGTAAAACCATGAAACTCTTAACTCTGGGCTGTTGTGGAGGCCAGGGCTACAGATAGGTTCAAAAGAGAGTTAAATGCTGTCTGAAGAACAGACCTGATGGTGGCTTTAGAATACAGGTGATGTAGATGCAGCCTCTGATCAGGTCAGTTCCTGGTGCCCTGCTGGCTGATAGCCAGGGATCAGGGAAGGGTGGGCTGGGATTGTCGCCTTTGGGATTTGCTGCCTAGGGTTCTGTGAGCCTCTGCAGCCTCTGCCCTGGGACAGGGTCCTGGGCTGGATGTTGGCTGAGGATCCCAGGATTCTTGAGGATGTTGACTGAATATAACCCAGGGAAGGGAGCAGAACACTTATGACTAGAAAAAAATTCTTAGGGAAGGGTACAGTGGTAGACTGTAGGTGCAACAGTGGTAGGCAAAGTAAGTGCTTCCTAGACTCCGTGTTTCTGTTCTGCCAATAAAACCTGCTCACTTGGTGCAGCAAGTGAGGCTGTTGAATGAAGGCAGGGATCTGCTCTACTCCATCCAAACCAGGTGCAGTTCTGAGGGCATTGATATCCAAGAGGAATGAATGCTGTGTCTGCTATTGGACTGCTTCTTTCTCTCATCGACTTGAGTTTCATTGATTTCAGGACATCAACTTACTGGTCCTTCAGTTAATCAAGGCAGTGAGATGATCATTGTGGCAACGCTGGGGTCATGGACTCTGCAACAGTTTATTTGTATTACTGCAGGCAATGAGACAGTTGCTTACAGTCTGCTTACAGAGAAAAATCCATTCCCTCAGCAGCAAACAAAGGTCTACAAGTCCTCAAAACTCCAAAGTGGTTTTATTGAGAATACTGTTGCTTTTCGAACAGTTCCTATAAATGAAGAGGTTACTTTTATTTTCTGTTGAGATTGCTTTCTTCTCATCTTGAAGGGTGCCAAAACAACAACAGCAAAAGAAGAAAGCAGACATGTGAGAAGAGCTGGAGGAGGAACAGAAATAACAAAATAACAGAACTGTCAGGGCCTGTATGCTTCTACAACATCTCCTATATAAGAAAAGAATTGAAAGAGTTTGTTTGTGACATGATATCAGCAAGGACTATTGCCCTCTTTCATCACTGCTCTGATGCCAAATCTCCTGCTAAGCCCAGTAAAACACTTATTAAGCAGATTTGAGCACTATGTGTGGTTTTAGCCACTGCTGATAGGTTTATAAAAAGGAAAAGCAAACACCAGTTCTCTGTAGTATTAGCTAAGATCTTTTAAAGCAACACATGACAGAGGAATAAGCATTTTCTATGTTCAGTGGGACTTAAAATTAGAGCTGCTGTGAAAAAAAAAAAAAAAAAGTAACAGTCCATTCTGTCCCCACCATCTCTCTCCCTCTCTCCCTGCATAGCTTCCCAGGGGTCTGAGGAGGACATTTCATCCTTCTGTCAGTGGCTGCTTGTGACCATTTGTACATCAGACCCCTGTGAAGAAATGCCCATGTTGACTGGAGGGCAGGAGGGACTGAAAAAAGCTGCTTAGCCCTAAAGGGTGCAAGGGCTGGTAGCAGCATTGTGGGGAGATGGCAGAGGGGATGCCATTGCCCCTTGGACCTGCATTGCTCTGTTCTGTGTCATAACTTTAGTCAGTGCAGCACTGGCAAAGAAAAAACAGTCCCAGCAGGAGCCCCTGGAACTCTCAAACTGCTCAGAAAAGTTCACATCTTCACTAAGCTTTCCCCGATTGAAAAATGTGAAAAAAAATAAATACTTTGGGGGCATAATATAAGCCCCAACTCCACTAATGTGGGAGAGACTGGAAAAAGCCACACAGTGGGCAAGTTTGGGTTTGATTATACTCTTCTGCTGCAAGGCTGATTTCACCTGGGTTGAATTTCCTTCTGCTTGAAATTTATGCATACATACTGGATTTTTACATGGAACCAGGATGTTAGGACCTCAGGCTGAGGTTCTTAGCAATAAAAACAGCTGTTAGCTATAAAGGCACTGACTTTATTAATTCTTTTACCAAAGTCTTTGAATTTTGTGTTTGGATCTGCCTTGTATTTCAAGAATAAATCCACTTGGTCTTAGTGGAAGTAAACAATAATCTATGTCTCAGAATTGTATTTTTAGAATAAATCTTTTCTTCCACTTCACTTTTACCTCTTGAGACAGCAACTTCTAAAGATTTTCATAGATGTAACAAAACATGAAGGGACAGTTTTGAAACAAAGATTTTCTTGAAATCAGTGCAGAGAAGTTCATGCTGGATGGAGCACAAGGACCAGCTCGATGTTCTCACCCGCATTTACACATTTATCTTATAATTACATTTATTTCCAACGTGTGGCATTACCTGTTTCTTCGTAAAAAGAAACAAACAAACAAAAGTGAAACAAAACAAAAAACCCGTATGCATCCAGTGAAAGAGGAAGAAAGGCAATTCTAAAAAACCCCAGATGGTGGAGCTACTTCATTGCCAGTGACAGTAGAGTGTTGCGCAGGTTTTGCTTCACAAGCTCTGCAGAAAAGAATCAGTCACTGCATAGAAAAAGTCCCTAAATGCCTCTGCCATCGCATCTTAGATCTTGTCTTTCCTGACTACAAAGTATAACTTTGTGCAGACCTTTCCCAGGCAAAAATCTCGACTCTTCAATGTGTGTCCTCTCTTCCTTCTTGAAAAAAAAATAAATACTATTTACCTCTTCTTTGGCCAGCAACTCTTTAATGAATTACATGCAGGACACACTGGTAAGCAATTTCTTATACAGTTTGTAATAATAACATTTATACTGCACCAGAACTCTCCCCAGCAGCACATTTAAAAATTTTGGTGCAAGGAGGATGATATAATTTGGTTCTTTTTTTTTTTTTTCTTATATATGAAAGCGTTAAGACCCCTGGAAGCATATAATAAATTATGTTTAAAAATGCACCATATCAGGGTGATTTTGAAGAGAAATCTCTCCTCGAAATAATTTTATTTCTGACTAATTCTAGGAAACAACAGTAAGAAAATGGTGAGCTGGCTACTCTCACTGTGCATTCCCTCAGTTTTAGTCTTAAAAAGCTCAGCTACTGGTTTGTGCTTGGAAACATGCAGCAGATACACCATCATGCTGAGTTAATGCAGGCATTGCTAGTGAACCAAAAAGAAATTAAATCTCTAAGAAACATGGGTCAAAGTTCAAATGTCCTGCTTAGCTGGATGCAAGTCTTTACTAGGTGCTGTGTTTTAAACACTTATGAAACAAACAGAGAAGCAACAATGACTTTTATTAGAGCTGAGCAGCGAGGAGCTGGGTGCGAGTGGGAAAACACCTGGAAGCAAACAGCTCTCCTGGGGCATCAGGAGACCTGAAATCCTGGTGTCCTGCCACCAAGGGCCACACCAGCCACCCACTGGGGCTGGCAGCCACTTCCCTGGAGTGCTTGGGGAGATGGGGCTACTTTCCTTTCCTCAGTGACCTGTCAGAAAGGTCCTCTCCTGCTCATCAGAAGGAGAGGATGGGGAGCATCCATCCAGCTACATCCTCTTCAGCTGGATAGGGAGGAGGCAAGCATTGTGTCATTGGATTTTCCAGAGGATCAGCTGAGGTATTGCATCACTGTGGCTGCTCCCAGGGGTCAGCAGGAAAGCCTGTGGGACCTGCTGACATTGTCTATAGCTGTTATTAGAATTTATATGGTCATTTAGGGAATGGGCCCATCTGGCTCTGGGGATTGGATATGGGATGTGAGCTTTCCATCTCCAGGTCAGCTCACGGCTGCTGGATGGGCCTGTGTGGTGTGTGTGACATGAGTGATGGTCTGAGGAGGACACAGGGGTCCGCATTACATGCACATATACCCATAAATGCCGTGCAATTAGCGCGATTTGGCTCTCCCCTTGGAAACCACAGCTGAGCAGCCGGGGACCGAGCAGCCACACGGGCAAACCCAAACTGGTGTGCATCTCTCCTAATAAAACTTGGGTATTTGGCTTGAAAAATCCCTTTTGGAGCTCTTGGACTGAAAAGGTTAAGCCTGCCCTGGAGCTAATTTCATGCCTTCCTTTAGTATCAACATTTGGATAGTTAAATAATTGGGCAAAGGAGGACTGAGTAATTTCCAGTGAGTTTATAGGACAGATGATCTGAAAGATGTCTGCCTGCCCCTCAGGCTCCCTGCCAAGTGTATAAAAATGAACAGTTATTAGTGCCAATTAAAAAAAAAACCAAACATCCTCCCCCTTCCCATAAAATCCCAAAAACCTAGCTAGAAACTAGCAAAAAAAAAATAAAAAAATTAAGGAAGCTATCACTGTCTTGTGGCAGATATCTGTGGACACAGAAGATGAATTGTATACCAGCTTTTAAAATGGCATAACTTAAAGTAGCTGCTCTATGCTTATTTGTAGACTTATTTTCCCACAGCCTGATGAAGCAGTCAAAGCCACCAGGTTGATTTTATTCCACCACAAACCCCATTCTGTCTGGTCTCCCTAACTCCTCTCTGCTCAAGTTCCCAGGGCTTTGCTGGTTCCTTAATTCCAGAAAGGCACCATGGTCAACTCAAAAATATTTTGCTGTCTCTGAGGGTGAGGAGAAACCAGGTCTTGCAATCTCCTGCTTGACACAACAAGCTCTCTGTCTGCCCCGCTCTCTCTACATTGCAGCAAGTACAATTTCATGGGTGTTACTTTGTCGACCAAATGTACCTGGTGATCAGCTGGAGCTGGAGCAAATACCCACAGGTTCCCCTCTGGCTCCAGCAAGCCCTTACCCTGACTTCCTTTGGAGAGAGAAAAATGGGTCTCATGCATGGAGCTGCAGTGGGGTGGCTGCAGTGATGCCTGGGCTCAAACCCTTTGATCTCGGTGGGTGTATTGTGTTCCTGCACGGAACACAGGCAGAAGCAGCACCATTCATGGTTAAATTACCCACTGGGGACTCCCAAGTCCCATGTTTTATCTGCTGCTCCTCTCTCTGGTGCCTAACAACATGCCTTGGTCAGGTCACTTCATATCATGTTACCTTTAATTCCTCCCCTGTCGCCTACCAACATTATGTGGCAGCACATCATGTTTTGCTGGGTGTTGTGTGATCCTAAAGTGTCTGACACAACTGCTAACAATATCAGGGATGTTTCTGACTTCTACATTTACATATACATACTTTTTCATCTTTATTATTATTGCATTTGAAATAATTTCAGTTTCCATTATGTTGCCTTTCAAAGGAAATTGAAATATATTTGAAATTAATACCATTAGTACCAGCAGCTAACAACCCTATACAATGTTGCATACGGATGCAGTTATGAAATTTCTTTAGTTCATGTAAGGTGAAGGTTAATTTTAGAATGGAGTACAAGTATCAAAGCCATTAAAATAGTATGGAAAAATGTTACCAGATGAGAAATTGTTCAAAATAAATTAAACCCATGATTTCAATAATGTCTTTCCGGACCACTTTGATACTAGGCTGTATTTTTTCTTGCCTGTATTCCTGCCAGAGATTTTCAGAGCAATCATGTTCATTTCCAAGGAAATCATTCCTTCTTAGGTTAAAAATTAGGACTCTTTCTCAAGGTATGTGAAGGTACTTTGCAAAAGCAAAATATGTCTGATCCTCCAAAAAAATTCCAACCCTTCAGTTTTACTTTTGGCATAACTACTGATAATCCACTATATAATAACGTTAGTGCAAACACAGTGTGCTACATTATTTTGACACTTCTGGATGTGTTTCTTCATTCCCTTCTGAGCTTTATTATGCCACTGTCAAAATAGCTACTGGTATGAAATTTTATGACTTGTGTGGCAAAAGATGTGGTGCCAGAGAGATGAACAAAGAATGGGTCAGCTACAAGATCATCCATCTTTCCCCCTCTGGACTGCACTCCCCCTTCCTCTTCTCCTCGGACGACTCCAAGGCTCTGCACAGCAGAGCAGAGCATTGCTGTGAGACTCAGGGTTGCATTAATGCTGTGCTGGACACCTTCCCTTTCTTCAGCCTTGTAAGGATTTTCCTGATGCAACTGTCGTTTTCTGGCTCTGATTTAGCACGGTTGGTGTATAGGAGGTTTTGACAAATAAAGCCAGCTTCATGTTCCACCTTTGTTTTTTCAAGAACGCTCCCACTGATTAAAAAAGGGTGGTACATGCTTTTTGAAACCAGGATCCAGGCTTATCTGCCTGCATGTCCTTGTTTCTGAGTCCAAGAAAAGGTTAATTTTTATCACCTCCATAGAAAACATCATCATCCTATGTTTTTCTACAGCATGTTTGTTAAACAGGACTTACAGCAAAACCTTGTCTCAGAAAACAAATTTTATTCTCATACAGAGCCCAAGCACTTTGCTTGGGCAAGGCAGATTTTCACCTGCCAAAGGCTTCTTTTGCCTCCCCTGATTGTGCCTTTCCTTAAATCCCCTCCTGGAGCATAGTTTAGTGGGGTAGCCAGCTCTCCCAGCTGTTTTACCCTCTCACAGAGGGTAGGGCATGTTTTGCAAGGTCAGACAAAGAGAAAACAGAAGCTGACAGTGTAATTGAGAGGTATGATACAGGATCATGTCATGAGATATAAGGGAGGATACTCAGCATGATGATTTTTAATGTTTGTCTTTTTGTGTGGAAAGTAATTTAAATACAGAGATATAGAAAAGCCTCATGAAGCATTGGCCAAGGGCATTCATGCAAAATTTCAGCTTGAAAGAAATGCTTCTAACTAGTTAGCATAAAGTACCTGTGTCCTGTAATAGTTTCCTTCATCCCCACAATTAATGTATATCAACAAGCAGCCTGTGTGGGGAAACCAATCAAGTATATCCATGCAATAACTGTAGCCCCATTAACCATTACCTGTGAATGTGCACAAATGTGAGCAGCTGAGCCCTGTCCTTCAATCCTCACTGAACATTGCCAGCGTGGCAGCATTTGACATCCTACGCAGGACAGTTCAGCAAAGCAGAAAGGATTTCCTTCTTCACTTTACAAACAAAGACAGATTTTGACCATGGAATTAACTAGTTCATTTTCTCTATTTTCTCCTCACTGTGCTGTGCTAAAATGCAATTAGACAAAGACACAGCACACACAGTGTGTTCCCTGCCAGAGGGCACTTCTGAGGAGACAAGCAGCGTATATTGAAGTTTCTCCAAGAATTAAGACTCAAATGGTGATTTAAAGGGAAGCATGTTGCATTAAGAAATGTTATGTGCTGCTTTGAATCCATCATTTTGCATTTGCTCAGTTATTCCCTGTGTGGCTTGAGCTCTGGCAGTTATTGCATGCATTATTTTATCAAATTAAATTTCACCAGGGAAGGGAAGTGAGGACGGGGTTATAACAAGATTGCAAGTCCTTGTTCTCCCATTTTACTCTCCCACAGCTTTTTGACTGTGATGCCATCATTCCCCATTCAAGCAAAACTAATCTTGCTGCTTTTTGCCTGAGGCCCTGGTGCTGCAGCAGCTCAAGGGAGGGTGGATGGGAGCAGTACAGGCAGTGGCTGCAGGATAGGTGATGGGGATGTGGTCACTCCCGTCCTCAGGCACCAGGGGTAACCCTCCTGGTGATGGATGATGGAAAACAAAGATCTGTCAGGAGGTGAATGGGATGTGGCTTATTCTAAACAGTGTTATGAAGTTCCTGTGGTTTGCAGTAGCACCCACTTCAATAGGCTACTGAGTCCTGAAGAAGTCAGGAAGATTGAAAATTAAGTTCTGTCTCAAAAGATGCAGAGAATGTGCTAAGCACATGAAACTCACATTTATTTTATTTCTGCAGAGTGCCAAAGAAGCCCACATAGGCTCAACTTTTAAATTGCTACAGTAACTATATTTGGGAAGTCAAAAATCAAAGTAAACAAATGGCAAACATTTAAAAAAATCAGCTATTGGAATTAACCATTCAATTCTTCACATGTGTTATTGATTCTGTATACAGAAAGGATGGAAAATCCAATGTGCAGCCAGATCTCAAGGACATCAGACACCGACCAGCAGTGGAGAGGAGATCAGCCCTGTATAAACTTGTCTTGCCCTGACGTGGAAGACAGGATAGAGAATGGTGTTTGCTATACTGAAATATCATTTATCACTGTAAATTATATTCACTTTCACTTGCACTACCTTGAAAAATTATGTTAGCAGAAATATAGAACTTCTCAGTAAAACAAAGTTGAAGTGGGGGTTAAAGGATTTACAAGATGATTTTCATCAGAGGCAGGTGGGGAGGAGCAAGGCAGACTTGTATAGAGACATTGGGTCAAAGACCACCTTGTTTTCATTTTTGTATTGCAGGTTTCTAGTTTAGTATTTATAGGCATTTTTGTAAATGCAAATAATTTTTATATCCTTATAACGCAGAAAGAGTCACATATTTAATTTGAACATGAAAATTTTAAAGTGAGAATCCAGTTTGCACTTATACCAAAGAAAATCTGAACTAACACTCCAGAAGTGTGAAAGGAAATCCAAACTTGATATATTTAACTTATTGAGCATTCTAACATCCTGTGACTTTATGCAAAAATCTCAATAATTTTTATTATTAAATATTTACATAAACAATAAAAAAATATATGCAGTTACTCTGTCAAGTCTGTAAGTGCATGATAAAGAAAAAAATCTTAATTTTCACTGTGGAAATCAATTTATGCAATTTAATCAATCCTGCATTCAGGTAGAAATGTATTATTGCCCATAATTCAGTGAAAATCTTAAAAGAATTGTGAAGAATTAAAAAATAATTAAAGTCAATGCTCTAATGCAGTTTATCTTATTTTAAGCCATCTGCTTGTAAAACCTACAGAATGTAACAGGGAATAATCTCTATAACTTTACTGGATCTACAACTGCATGGTCAGATTGTAATTCGCAATTACATTTCATTCAGTTGCTCAAAGGCCTTTTGATTAAGTTTCGATTTTATTACATTAGGTTAGATTTTATTACATTCCACAGCATTTAGTTGTAAGAGAAAATAGAATTGGATAGCATACAGTCTATTACTCCAGTCCAGTACTCCTATGTATATTGGAATCACCTTTTCTTTGCTGGTGGCATCCTCAGTCTCCTGACTCCTGAACATATTTAGCACTTCCTCTTCTTCCATCCCAAGCTCTGTTTCTGAGAACAAGTGGAACAGAATCTGTGCTTATGTCTAATCCATGTTAGACTGAATTTCTTTTCAACACCCAATCCAACATCTATTAGAGAAAGCAGAGGGATGCCCACTCATTTTGTCAGCAAGGTACCAGATCCTCCCCAAATGAAGATTTAACCTATATCTAAAAATGGAAATCCTGAATGTTCTTTCCTGTCTTCAGGATGGCCCTGCCCAAGCTGGTATCTTGAGGAAACTGTAAGTACACAGTCTCTTAGGTCATCTGCATAATGACCTGATGCCAATATTTTCACATCTTCCTAAAATTAATCGGAGGCTGTTTCTTCTGTATTGTAATATTTCTTAAAAAAACACATGCCTAGAAAATCTGTGGATACAGTTTTGCTTTCTGTCCTGACACTGGGTCAGTCTAATTGTTACAAATAATTACATCAGAAGAGCAGAATAATTGTATAAAACAAAAATCACAGCCGATGGAAAATATGACTCAGCTCCTATATGCTCCACTCTCACCGCGTCTCTGAATTAGCTTTCCCCTAGAAGTGCATTTGATCTGAAGTGCATTTTCAAAGATGGGACAAAAGTTTTGATTAATATTCCTTCCCCTGTGAGCAGAGGGCTCTAAGCAGACCTTTCATGAGTGATGTCATGGGCAGAATCAATAGTGGATCAGAGCATGGGAGATTTTTTATGGATGTGGTTGCACATGGTTTCCTCATGATTCTCCCATATCTGTATTTTGCTCTCAGTCCCTTCAGCAGAGATCTACAGAACTGCTTTGGGAACCACAATGATATCTAAGATTTACTTCTCTAAATCAGAACAGATTAAGGTCCATGTACACTCTGTTAGAAACCTCTCTTTGCATTGCACAAAAAGATGGATCATATTCTGACCCCAATATTCATGCTTCACCAGTTTCTGTGTCCAAAGACTGTAGTATCAATGAGAGCAAAGCAGGGTTTATTTTTTGTTACAGGCTTTGAGTTTGGCCACAGCCTTGGCATTTCTTCAGAGTTGCACAAGGACTGGACCCATCTCTACCGCTGGCAGCAAAGCATTACTGCCCTGCTAGCAAAAGGAGTGCCTCCCTGTCCTCAAACTGGAAAGGGGCTCCTGTTTCAGCTGGTGTTGCTTCTGGTACCAGAGAAATATCAGTACATGAGACTGGCTTCTACCTTCATCGTGTCATTCATCACAACAGCCCTACTCTCTCATCTGATTATGCAAGTTTAGGACTGTTCAGAAAAGGATCAGGGGACCAAATCTGATGCTCCTGTCCTTCAGTGAAAAGCAAAATGCGTGATCTCATGAAAACTGAGTGCTAAATCTGTTTTTCCCCAGTCCACTTTCCTAAAGCCAGCAATATTTCCCTGGTCACACTGTCTCAAACCAGGACAGAAGGACTGTTTCCATCACATAAAAGATCCATACCTTGTTTTTCATTCTGCTCTGTGCCCATCCTGTTTATCTCTTCTGAACTGAGTATTGTTTCCACTTTAACAGCTCCTGCCAGCTGTTTTCTTTTGGTACCTTTTATTGCAGATAGAATTTCAAGGGCTTCCAGGGGGAAGCTGCTGAAAGCACTGCAGCTCTCAGACTCACTTCAAAGCAACTTTCATCATTTTTCACGCGCTCTTTTTAGGACTCTTCTTCTGTTCTTTCCCCAAAACAGATTCTCTCAAAGATCACACTGGGAGATAGCACTATTTATGGCACTTCACCAGGAGACATCATGTTTTTTGTCCAATTTGGACACATCCACTGTCCTGTAGAGGTTAAAACCAGTGAGGTCTCCTCCCCAGCTCACTTGTAGTTTGTTGTTGGTAGGATTTTTTCCAGAGGAAAGGGTGGGAGGAAAGGTTATTGTTGGAATTCAGCTGCCAGAAGCCTGAGGGTCAACTTTAATTTAGTTGAACCTCCCATCATTAAAGAGATTGTAGCTTCTGCACTGGACCAGGCAGTCTCATCTGTGGGAGGCCCTGGCTTCACACCAATGCTAATTGTGGATGAATTGTTCTTACAAGCTGTGAGGCTTTGTTGCTGAGCTTGGAGGAGAGATAGCCCATCAGTTTCACAACTATCTCAGGGTGGAGAACAGGAGGGGAAAGAAAATTCCTGCTTAACCCATGCCCTTGATGAGCAGCCTGCCATCCTCCCCAGGTGCAGGGCAGGGCTGCTGCCCTGAAGAACTGAAGGCTGTGACCTAAAAGTGGAGGGGAAAAAAGGGGCAGAAAGCCTTGAAAGGAGAGGGTTGAATGCCTATGTTGGACGGGAATGCCCAAATCCAGTGATGACATAAAGGGCTGTGACCTTATGAATTAGTGCAGATACACTCCTCCAACTCAGGTGCTTCCAGGTAGACCAAATACAGGTGAGGAAGTGGTTGGAAGAGCAGCTTGTTGTATTCATACAACATGCTGTTGTATGAATATACTTGAGTTTGAGCCACCCAAGAAATGAAGAACCAGGCACTATCTAGAGGTTTGTCTATTTAAATTCTGGTTCTTCCACGCGATTAGATTTCAAAACTGACTTGGAAAAGGCCCCAACTAACCTGTGCTGTCAATCTGACCCTGCTTTGAAGAGGAGGATGAACTAGGTGATCTTCAACAGCCCCTTTCACTCCAAACTTCTCCAGGATCCCATGAGGAAATCCATTTCCAAGCAACTGTATCTAAACCAATAAAATTCTTGGTGAAGAGTGGAGAATGTTAGAATCATTTCCCATTGCAAATGGGAATGTATTGCAAATTTACCTTCCCCTGCTCTCCAAGGCACCTGTAACACCACTGAAAAGAGAGGGAGACTGAGCCCACCTTGCCTTGCTTGTGAGGGCTCACACTCCATAACCACTGGCACAGCACAGAGCAATAGCAATGAACGGTCAAAATGCTTAAACCTCCTCTCCCACTGTGCACCCAGAATTTAACAAGGCATCAGTAACTGAGAAATCAAACCCACATCCCTCTCTTCAATAAGTATGGCTCAAAGTATCACTGGAAACACACCCCTCCCCTGCCCGCAAAACCAAGGATAGATTTCTGTGTTTTGTGATGCAAAACTCTGCAAAGGACACAGTGTCCGGTCAGGACCTGGGGCCAGGACTGAGGCAATGTCCTGGCAATGTCCTGTCCTCTGCTCACTGGTGGGCAGGAGGTGGTTCATGGCTGCTACTTCTTCTCTGCCCTGAGTTAGTGGTTGCAGAACTGGATAGCTGCATGTTGGCACCTGGAGATGCAAATTTGTCTTGGATTTGCTTTGCCCCAAAACTCTGCACTTGATGTCATGACTGCCCAATGGGCCATATTTCACTCCTTGTGCCTTAATTCTTAAATTAATAAATAAGTGAAAAGCTACCTCTATTTGTCCCTCCTTATCCATTATTCAAACAAATTAGTTTAACAATTATGGAACATCTTGTATCTACAGCTACCAAATGTTCCTGAGTGATATTGCCCACACACTCAAGTGGAAGACTGCCAAACGTATCATAGATGTTTTTTCTCTTAAGCATTGAAGGCTGAAGGGCATACTAAGTTAGTTGCTGGATTTGTGCCTTTGGAGCACTTTCTTTGGGTCATTTGAAAAGCAAAAGCAAATCTTTTCCTGAATTATAGCTGCAAAGTGTTGGGTAGAAAACTAAATTGAACTTGAAATATTTGGGATGTTCTCCTCGCTTTCTACTGGCATGAGAAGGTGCTGTGATGTCATAAAGGAGATGAATTTTAGAGGAAGGGCAGCTTTCTTCATGGGCATGGAGTTCCTGGGTTGTACTACTGAGTTCCTTGTGACCTCAGTTAGTCTCTCTGAAACAGATACTCCACTGAGAATATTGTCTTCCAATCTGTTTGGTAAAGCATTGAAAAGTTTCCACCTCTAAATCTCAAATATCAAAGAATTTTTATCATTAATAAAACCATGAGAATTGCATAATTTTGAGAATTTTTTTGGTTATATGTAAAAAAAAATCTCATATGAACAAAAAAAATGTGGGTCCACAGTGAACCCAAAATTTACCAGCCTGAACCAACCTTCTTCAGGATCTATGACCTTTTGGTGGAAAAATGCTTTTCTTACTGTATAATCCCTGTATACATAGGATGTAGATTACTGCAACTGTTTTCTTGCATAAATGAACAGCTGTGGGCAAAATATTGCACAAAAATTGATGAAACTCACAGAAGCTAGAAGCACACATTACAGCTAATGGAGGCTTTTCCCAAGGAAAGGCAGCAGAAGTATCATACTGGAAAATCTATCACATCATTGGACTATGAAAATCATAAGAAATATTCTAGGATACACTAGTATATTAAAAGAGGAAGCCTGTGGCAATTGTAGAGACTACAAGAGCTCATAGCCTAAGGCTTACTCTGATTGCAGGGAAAAATGATCTTGTCTTCAATTTCTCAAGATACAAACCAAATGCCTTGCAAATTGGTCACATTCCATTTAACTCATATTAATCTACATCATGTTGCCTGGGGGTCAAATCCATGGTTTTGTTGTATTTTTCTTTTTTCCCTCTAGACTATATCTCTTTTTGGCTGTAAAATGTGCTGAAAGCTGTACAAGAGACATTCACAAATATGCTTCTCATTACCAGCATGCTCTGTACAGTGATGCCTTCACAATCATGCTAATGTGTTTTGCTTCAAGTTCATGTAAATCAAGCTGGTGGGTCAGCCCATTTTAGCTGTGTTAGCACTGCAAGAGATTTTGGTCAAGGAAAGGAATTCGTTTAGACATAATTTGCTTTTTCTGACTCCAAAGATGCAGAGATCCCTCAAATGCAGCAAGAAGCTCATTAACTGCTGTGGATAGAGTCTGTTTATCAGGTATTTCCAGGACTCTTAAAGGAGACCATGCAAGGTGTCCTAATTCAGCCTCCAAGGAACAGCCTTTAGGAGTGGAAGGTAAATGCTTCTCCTCTAGCTTCCCTGTTAAGGAAGTGAAGCTGAAACCTGAATTAAATGTTTCAGGCTATTAAGAAAAACATTAAGCCATTTTAAGATTAAATTGGGCATATTTTGTATACTCAGAGAAAAAACCTTGCTCTCTTTCAAGCCAGTGAAAATAGAGACTCTCTTAAACTTGTGTTTTTGGCCTACAAATATCAGATACAAGGAGGTCAGCTATACCCTTACTGGGAAAAAATGGTGCTTTTTGCTATATCAGCTGGGATTTCTCTCCAGAGAAATCTGGTCAGAGCAGCACAACCAGAATATGCCTTTACAATGATAATTTGAGCAAGGAGCAGAAATACATGGAGATACCCTCAGATCACTAGTGCAGGCTTTTCCCAGGAATTCACAGCTTAACCCTGTGTGGAATGATGCATCTCAGACTTGGTGCCCACATGTTTTCAGGTCCCCCATCTATGATGTCTAGCCCCCAGAAGATCCAGACATGTTTCAAACTATAGCTTTCTAATGCCCTTTTAATGCAGACTGTGGCATGAGGAGGAAGGTCTCTGGCAGCAAAAGTTCAGTCCAAGTTCTTCCTTCCTACCCTTTCCAAGCCTCTGCAGCCTGGTGATATTAGGTCACTGTTCTCTATTGCAGAGAGAAGGATTTCCATGGAAGTGGAGTGCACCCCCAAAAAATCAGCTGATGTGCAATCATTTTTTGGGAGGGTTCCAGGGGACTAAAGAATGGCTTCCCTGGAGGACTGTGAAACCTATTCAGCTGGATAACCTCACCTGCCCATAAAGTGAAGAGTTCATGGACAGCTTCTGGTGTGGCCTTTGAGAGGGATACACTGAAAAGCTTCCAGGTTTTGCATGCCACAGCAAACGCATGAGTGAGCCTCCCCTGACACAGAGCCTGGGCTGCATGGAGGTGTGTGCCCATAAAGCTGACTGGACAAAGTGCTGGGTGTGGGAGTGAAGCATGGTGATCTGCAAAGGTCTCAGTGCTCCTGGGATAGCCTGCTGGATGTAAATGTGCCTTCAAAACTTTTATAGGCATTACTATGGACTTTGTACAAAAATAAAAAATTGGCCTAAGGGCCTCACAAAAGGAATCTGAAATCAGGTATGGATTCAACAAACCTTCACTCTCTCTTTCGAACACCAGCTAGACTGAGTCTCCAGCCTGGCTGAGCCCCCAGCCATGTCCCTGCACACTGTTCTGGTGGGGGTGAGAGCCATGCTTGTCATCTGCACTCTCCAGTCCCCTGATGTGACAAGCTGTATTTGCCTTCATCTGAGGCAAAGGGTTCACCTTCTCTCGCACTGCTTCTTCTTGATAAAAGAATCAGTGCATGAAACCATCGCCATGGATATGAACAGATGCAGAGAGGAGAACGGGAACAACATAAACATTATGTTCCTCCCAGAGCGGTGCTCCTGTCGCTGCCCGTGCCACATCTGTGTTTTTGAAGGGAAATGTCATAACATTGCTAATCAATAAGAAGAGTGACAGGACCATTTGTCACGAACGAGCCAGCACTGCAGCTGTTGCAGCCATCCTCTCCCTGGGCTTTGCGACAAGAAGCCGAGGGAAGGACCCGGTTGTTTGCCGGCGGCAGCCCCGGTGCGAGAGCAGCCCCGGGCAGCTTGCGGAGCCAGCCTTGCGGCAGCCGGGCTGACCGAGCGGGCACAAAGCCTGGCAGGAAGTATAGAGTTTCGAACAAAGGACACCAGATACCCTGCAAGGGAGAGACGGGCCCGAGTGTCGGATGAGTCTGTTGACCTTTAATCTGGGGCCGCTGTTGCATATGCATCGCGTTTGAACTGCAGATGTTCCTCTGCTCCGCCGGTCAGGGCGGCGAGCGGCTGATCTTAGAGGAGGAGGCAGGGCTCAGGGAGAACTTAATGAAGACTTTTAAGCTGTGGGTTGCAATTAAAATGGCCCGGCGGTGTAAGCGTGGGAGTGGGGGGGTCACTAATCTCCTGCAGCTGCTCTGCCTGCAGTAATGTCCGTGCTGATAGGCACAGCTCTCCTCCACAATGAGAGCAGTCGTGCATGCCGGGGGGTGTTGGCGGAGGTGACAAAACTGAGCTGCCCTTTCCCACCCCATTAAAATAATTCTTAAATAAGGAAATTTATCTTGATCTGGTGGTCTATCTGTGTGTGGCATTGCCACACATAATGCTCCGTCTCTTTTCCCTTGACAGATCAGACCAGTAAATAGAAAAGGAATAAATATCAATATGGTGAAAAGCACAGAGGGAAATATAGAGAAACAGCCCTTCTTTTTCAAGTCATGCTCTGCTTTTTCATAGGCAGAGTTTGGCCCTCAAGATGGTCTCTGCAAGGAAAGAAAGCTGTATCCTGCAAAACAGAGGTCTGCTTCTCTGTTCCTGAAGAAGGCCAATTAAAACAAAATCCACACACCACTTATGGTGTCTGTACCCAACTGACAGGATGTCTACGGGCTTAAAAGGATACAGGTTTGAGCTTGGATTGCACTTCTGAGCAATATCCACAGAGGTGCAAATATAATATTGATCCCACATGAGACTTCTCAGTTTAAATGCTGTTTAACTAACAGCAATGACCAGGATCTTCCCCTAGTGTCACCTCAGCAGCAGCTAATGCCACCTGAGGGTTGTCTCCTGACACTCAGGTTCAGACTATGATGCTGGAACCCAGTGAAGCACAGCCAGATTATTTATTTTGTAACCAAAGTTTCTTCTAACGGAAAAGTGCCATTTTGTTCCCTCTTATTCACTGTTTTGAGAAAAAATTGTCAGTTCTGGCAGTATTTTGTTTCCAGAACTTCTTGTCCCAAAACAAAGCATTCCCTTAAGGTTGAAGTGGCCCATGTGAACATTTCTGGAATGGAATCTTTTCAGCTTTAATTTGGAAATAATTTTTCCCACATGCAATTCATTGCTATTATTTTCACACAGAAACAAATCGACAAGCTTTCAAAGGGAAAACTTGGACCAAAGTGCTTTGATTTCATAACAGTGGAAAGTTTTGATTGACCCAAAGTAACTTTTTATCAGACCTCTATTGCACACAGAATTTCCCTTGCGTATTTTTTTTTTTTTTGGAACCAGGAAAAATATTTCTATACATGAAAAGGTCTGGTTAACCCTGATCTTATGAGTCCTCCCAGGAACTGGTTTTCCCTCCCTGCTGGTCCTCCTGATCAGGCTAAAAGCAGGCAAGGTTTGGGTACTGCCTGCTGAGACAGCCATCACTGGATTTCACCCCATTGCAAAACCACTTTTATTGCCCTCACAACCTCCTCCAAGGGCGAATTCATTACAGCTGGGAGGTCTGATCAGAATGCATGAAGTGCTACAGCAATGGCCATTCTTGAGAGATAATTCGTCAAAGTATTTGTCGTTTCTCATTTTTTTAAACATGCTGCAAAATCTTCAGGCACCTGTACCAGTAGTCCAAGAAGTGGTCACATAGAGAGATGAAATTTTGAAGAAAAGGGGTAGGTCAGGAAGGTTGAATTCATTTTAAGGAATGATATAGCTTTCACAGCAATATATCTACTGCCTGTAATTTATAGCCCAGGCTGCCATAATGATCCTGTATCCCTTTTTCTTTCTGTGGTTCCAGTTCAGTGAAGAATTTCAGCATGCACTTTGATTGACAGGGCAGATGGTAACATTGTTTGCCGTTAATGTTAACCTATTATTTAATATATATGTTAGTTTTATTATTTTTTAACAGGATACTAGTGGCTATAAAGTTTAATTGGCCTTTTTTGCCAATAAATAAATCATCGCTGGTTTCAGCAAGGATTGTACTTTTATCTGCCAATAAAACCCTGAAGGAAACCTCTTAACTATACTCCTTCCTCTTTCCTTTTCTCTTTCATCTCCTTAAGAGTCTTCTTATGAACAGCACCCTGGAAAGAAAATTATCCAGTGATGGAATGAGCAGCTCTATATGTATGGATAAGTCAGGGTTCACATCAGAGAAAGAAATGGGGTTTAAATTGGCTGCATGGTAAATTCTGTCTCTCGAAGTCCTAACATCACTGGAACTGAAATTTTATCCCAGGAGAATACAGGCTTGGGTACCATCTTGGTTGCACAGGGCCTTTGATGTCACACTTGTGCTTCAAGCACGGGGAAGGGGCAGCAGAATCAGGCTGAATGTATGAGAAACTTAAGTAAGAAAAAATTATCATTAATATGTTTAAATAAGCTTGCCCTGCTTTATTTACTGTTGAATGGTACAAAAAGAATACGCTATGGGGTTTTAAGCTTTATACCAGGATTACAGGATTAATGCAGGCACCAGAGACCAGGGGAGTCTTGATGGGTTCTGAGGGGATGGCCAGCTTCTCTTTACCAGAACAAGCTGCTGTGGATCCTATGTGCTTTTTAATGGTTCCTTCCTCTTGGTTTTCTCCTCTCCCTGATTTAAGACTATCACCTGACAGATTTTTATTTTCCCTGTAAGCTTCAGGCCAAAGTCATTAGAGAGCAGAAAAAGAAAACTCAGTTTGGTTATCTGAAGCCTTTTGCTTAGCTGACTCTGGAGGTAAGGCCATCCAACCAGAGAGAAAGAAAAGTCTCATTTTTCAAAACTGTGGATTCATTAAGAAAACTCATATGCATGAAAAGCAGTGAAGCTGAACAAAATGTAAATTTTTCTGGCTGAGAGAGATTTTCTTCTGTTGCTAGAAGCATTTACAGCTAAGACATTGGATTTACATTTAGGTTGGGTTTTCTAGCACCTGACTTCTTAACTATGTGCCTCAGGTTTTTTAAGGGCTAGGGTTTGGGAAAGGAGACTTGAAGTTGGATAGGTAGGACAAGTAATGAAATTCCTGTGAACAGGCATACACAGCATGTGCTGTGCAATCATAAAATCAGTATGCTTCTCTGGGCAGAATTCCTTAGATTTTTTTTCTCTGCCACACACTTGGGCACACTTCTCATTGCTTGAGAAGTAACAAACTAACATATATATATATATATATATATATATATACACACACACACACTACATTTACAGACCAAAGACACATAGAGCACAAGAAAAGCCAAACTGAGAGGTGGGATTACCCTTTTTCTTTATGCAATGATCACCACTGCAGTCAAACACAGAATAGAACCATAAGTTCCCTTTCATGTCCTATTCGGTTGAAGAAATTAAATTTGAGAGTGGCTATAGAGAAGGTGAAGCTGGTGGCAGGATAACCTGAGTGTGGCCCAGTCCACAGAATAAATTTCTGTGTACAGTAATAAGAACACATCTTTTATGTACTGTAGAATTACTCCATCAGGTGAGATCAGAGGGGCTGTTTCTAAACCAGTGTTTTGGGGAGCTGGGATAGAGTTCCTATTACACCAAGGTCTGGTCATACCAAGGACTGCTCCTTTAGAACCCCTTTGGCTTTCCACCAGACAGCTGGAGGATACTCTTTGACAGTCTGATCCCAGAGAGAGCAAGGCTCTGACATGCTGATATGTAAATCATTTTCAGAGGTGAGAACAGAATTATTGCTTTTCACACTGCAGTTACAATGCCATTTCTGGTAACAGCATCAGGCAAGCACCAGCTACACTGGTGTTATTGTGGAAACCTGACTGTGATGGCAGCAGGGACATCAGAGAGGATGGACAAGTACCCCACTTAAACCTGCAGGCAGTGACTCCAGTCCCAGGGCAGACTTCATGCTGTATTTTGCCATCCATTTAATGGTGCAATGGAAAACAAACATGGGCAGTAATGAGCTGCCAGATTTCAGATGGGTTAGACTTTCTTTTCTGTGCTGTTTGTTCAAATTCATTTTGGTGATATTGGAATCATTTTTCTCCATCTTCCCTGTGGGTTTGGAACAGTTAATCCTAAATGCTGCTATAACATAAGGAAGCAGCTTCGAATAAATATGTTAACCCATTTCCTCTATGCAGCATTGCAGACCAAATCCCTCATCTTAGTCTATTTGTGGAAAATCTTGTTTGCCTTTTTGCCTTGCCTACAAACTTAAGTGATACCAGTCTTGCTTCTTTTCTGTGGACCTGGAGGGACTCTTTCCCTTATGGATCAAAAGTCATAAATGTAATTCTCTGCCAGAAATGACTCATTGCCTAATGTGCCTTAACACGCAGGCACTATCTTCTTTTGCCACTGGAGTCTGGGTGGGGACAGTTGTGTCTCTCCTCAGATTAGGGCTGTCTCCTCTCATCATATTGGTTGTAATGCATTGAGGTATTCCTAGGACAACTCATCTCTTCTTTAACATCATATTATCCATGAAAGGGGCCTCTGCTAAGCAGAGTTGACAACCTATGAGAGCTTTTTCTTATGCCAAAGGAATTAAATTAGAGGAGAAAACTGCTTCAAGATTGTTAGGGAAGGTGTGGAGCTCACTGGCCATGATCCACTAAGGCAGGAAAACATTGTTTTAACTTAAGCACACAAATATTTGACTTCAGTGGGACTGTGCAAGCCTGTAACATATATGTGTATGTGAATACTCTCTCAGAAATTCCAACAGCAATGAAACTTCCTCTGTAATTTCCTTTTCTTTCAGGTTACCTACCAATATCTCAGATTATTAAACAACTCCTCACTCTTCTGGCAAGTTACATGATGTACAGCGTTAGTCACAGAGTCTTGAATCTGTCTGAATTGAAAGAATTTCTATCTGTATGCTCAGTTCTATGTTACCTCTGGAGATTTTTTTTCTTTTTCCTGTGCTCTGAGACTTGCAGAAACAATACACAAAACTAATGCACTAAAACAATGGGCTTCCTGTAAAATTCAGGTTTTCTTTGTTGCTTTGCTACAGCATGAGATTTTGCAATTTAGACTACAAGAATGTCTATTAAATCTTTTTATTTTTGTTTACAGGGATGAGGAGAAGGAAGGAAGACATCAAAAGACCAAGCAGCTCCAAGGAGCAGCTTCTTCTGATGAATCACCTGGTTTGAAAGTAATTGGACTGGTGATCCCAGCCATTTACTTGAATGTGCTGAATCTACCACTACAACACACTAACGCTACACTGAAATGCATGAAACATTTTACCATCTTCATACCTGTCTTTCACAGATGAGAAAATCTGTTTTACATGACTGAGGAGCAGTTCAGAATCTTGCTGCCATGGGATGACAAATGTCACTCTGGATAGATATAAATTGTTTGAGGATAATTGGGATAATTTCCATTTGTCCCTTTGATAAATCCAGGCAGTCCTTAGGGTAACACTGCATTTAGTTCTGTGTTCAGAACGTTGCTTTGTGAAGTTGCTTGTGTCAGCCAGAATTATTTGAAAATGACACATCAGCTGTACCAGTTTGCTCTGAATAGCAGTGGCAGCACCCCTCCACAGAGCAGATGCAGCGCTGGGCCTGTCCCATGAGTGCTTCTTCACCTGATGCCTTTTTTCTGGTGTTATGGAAAAAGAAGCTAGACACGGTTAAGAGGGTTTTGGGATCTTTACCCTCAGTATTTTAATCAGGATCCTGTTTGATGCATCCACTTCACCCAGATGACAGTGTGGCAAAATGCACACCCCCAGTCAATCACATACACCAGTTACAGACTTTACACATCAGCATATCTAACAAGGGGGCCCAATAATGGGGCTGGGGTGGGCTAACCTCTAGTTTACAGAATCTGTCCTGCTTGGAGACCTTGGTTTCCTGAGATAGTAGGAATGTTTGGTCTCCCTGGCTCTGCAGTTCTGGGGTGTTCAGTCTCAGGGCCTGCAGAACACTTACAAAACACTAAGCACTAAACTAAGTAAAAGGTTGCAAGTATGCATACTAATACTTGTGGATACAGAGAACTGTGTAAAAGGGATACAAAAGAAAACACAGAAATCATTCCGGCATCACACCAGGCCTACATTAGGTGAGCTACAGGTGTGCTCATGAGAGGCTTGAGTCAGTGTCAGTTTTCCATGGGATGATAATGTGATGGATAACTTATTGGTGACTGAAGATGATTGAAATACCTACATTTAAAATTAATCACATTTTAAAATGTGTGCCACAGTACTTTCAGTCATGTTACAGAGAGACTTAATACTTATATCTGAGAACTGTAGGGATTTGCAAGTGCCAGTGTAGGACACTTCCTGGGAATGGATGGGAGCTCTGGTTTTGAGAGTCATTTCTGCTCACCTTCTGCTTGATCTGTGCCAGCTGAAAGAGGGAAAGCTCTAGGGACAGAAATGGTGAATTCATTAGCACTTGGCACCTGTGATCCTTCCTCTACCATCCTGCATGGCAGGGAAGCACTGTCCCATTGCACTCTGAGCCCTGCAGTGAGCTCATTTCCACCTCTTATAGACAGTCTTGGAAAGATACTAACTCTGTCTACATGAGGCACAAGGAAAATTGTCTAGACTGAAGGACACAGCAAGTAAATATTCACAAATAATAAAAATATCAAGATATTTCTTTGACATCCCAGAAACCATTTTCCCTGTCTTGACAGTCTAACAGCTGAAATCAGGCCCGGAGCTGACCACCCTCATCAGTTCTTTAACAATAAATTTTCTTATTTTCCTTCTCTAGAAGGTCTTTCAGACAAATCATCCTAATGCTCTTAGTTAAAACTGAGCAGCTTATTCAACCAATCTCTAACCTCCCAAGAGCACTATACTATTGCTACAAAGCTCAGAAAAATATTCCCCAAGGTTTCTGAGATGGGTTTCAGGATAAATAATTTGCTCAAAATGTCTTCCCCTTTTTCTGGCTGTCTCAGCTCAAACCTGAGTCCAAAGAGAGATATTAGACTAATCACCAGCTCCTGGGAGCCAAAACCTTCTCCCTCTTCCAAATACACCAATCCCTATTTGCCTACCAGCCTGCCTTTTCTCTGACACAGGAATCTCAGCTGGAAATAATTGGCAGCCTGCACAAATTCTACTTGCTTTAGCTTTTAACCCTGAACCTTCCTGATCAGACCTTGAAAGCATTCATCTCCTCACCAAACCAAATACTATTTAAAATCATCAAATGCATATTTAAATTTGAGAGAAAGAAAAGGGTTTGTGTTCTAAATCATGACTTTTCTGTTGAAGAACCTCTTACACGCTCAGAGTTATGTGACTCCAACTCGACTTGTGCAGGGGATTCTTTAGGAGAGATATTAGAAACTCAGGGCTCCAACAAGGCTTGATCAAATTGTGTCACAAAGTACTAATCCATTTAAGCACCACAGTATAGAGAAAACACAGGAATATATACTGTCAGCAAACAGGACAGAGGTAACATAAAATTTATTGTGATAGAAGAAATATTGCCAATGGTGCTGATAGGCAAGAAAATACAGACTAACACTGAGCACTACACTACTCATGCTTTAGGCAGTAACTGAGACACTGAGTCACCTCTTCCCTAACAGAAGTAGGTGTTGAAAGGAGTGAGAAGGGGAGCAGCCACTGAAAGGATTTGAATGTACTGTGCCTGTCATCTGCATGTGAGGTCTGCAGATCTGCTCTCCTCAGACTCAGCCTATGCTCCCTAATGCCACAGACTAAAAGCTGCGCATGTAGGCACCTTGTTGATTTTCCTGCCTTTCAGGAAAACTTGTCTAGTCTAGAGAAGCAGATTCAGTTATTTCTACCCACCACACTGTCTCAGACCAAGTTTTCAGCTACTGAAGTGTTTCTTCTTTTAATGTAAATTCCTTGTGATGGTGCTTAATTTGGCTTGTGAATGCTCACAAAGAGTACAAATTCATAAAGTAATAATAGTGAGTGTTTTGTTTTCTTTCTTGGTGCTTCTGCTTTTACTGGCACATCAGCATGTATGTGATCCAATGGGTCACGGTGGATTGATGAGGCGGGAATCATGCTAGGATACATTTGACTTTTCAGCTTGACTAACTAGGAATGGGAGTGACTGTCAAGACCAGTCTGCAGGAAAGCTCAGATGGATAGGTTTGCAACTATAGCAAAATACCTCTGCCACCATATCCCCAGGGTGTAAAGCAGAAGTTGCTCTTTGAAGAAACAATCATGCATAAACCACCCGTCCAAAGGTTGTGACTCCCCTAACTCTGGGAATGCCCAGATCTCTGCTGTAACCATTAGGCTGCAGAGTTCCTTGTGCAGTAGCTATTTGCATAGAAATGTTCCCAAAAAAAATTCTTTACAGATACACAGGAAACCAGCACAAGAGGGCATATTCTGGCATACACTGGCACAGAGGGGCAGGGAGCTGGTTCCTGCCCTTGCATCAGCAGATGGAGCTCAAGATGTCCATGGCTTTAGGGGGGCACACCTGGGAGAAAGGTTCCACCAAGAGATCTGCAAACATTGGCGGCTGGAGAGATGGGAGTACTGCATTCTAGCGCACCCCTGCATCCCATTGCAGCTCTGCCTCTCAGTGCAGCCTTGCATCCTAGTGCAGCCTTTCATCCCGGTGCAGCCCTGCATCCTAGTGCCGCCCTGCCTCCCAGTGCAGCTCTGCCTCCCAGTGCAGCCCTGCATCCCATTGCAGCTCTGCCTCTCAGTGCAGCCCTGCATCCCAGTGCAGCTTTGCCTTCCATTGCAGCCCTGCCTCTACTCTATCTGGGAGCCATGGGCTGCTGGTGTGTAGGAGCATCCCCTCCTGCCTTTCAGGCTCGCTCTGATCCCACTCATGGAACCTGTGACAATATAAGGACCTTGTCAGGAAGCTCCTTGAGATTTGACTTCAGGGGTATATGGAGCAGCAGCCAGAATACAGTAATTTCGTGTTGTATTCTGGAAATGAAATTAGTCACATTTTGTAGCCTCTTGGTAACTAAAAGATGACTTCTGCCTTTTATTTGTATTTTCAGAAGTTTTTATCAGGGACACCTGTTATACTTAGTTTACCTCATCTTATCTTTATTATCACTCTTATTATTCTTATAGCTGGGAGTTGTAAAGAGGAACCACTTTGCCCTGTAGTCTCACACCTGAGTTGTCAAGGGAAGCAAAGCTTATGTTTGAATATGGGCTGTGCTCTTCTAGCGCGTGGTGATATAAATGATCCAAGAATGGAAAAAAAATGCAGTGATAAAAATGATAGTCAGTCAAAGAGCATCTTCTTAGGAAAGAATTCCTTAGGTTCAATTAAAAAAAAGCAGGCAAAAAAAAAAAGTTTCATGCTTTTAGAGGTGTATTTCATAAAGTGTGATTTTATTTCCAGAGTTTCTGGATAGCGTTTGAGTTCACAGCTCTGATGAACTGTCCTTTTGTTCTCAAAGGCAGGATTTCTTTTTCCCTTGAGGGAAATGAAAAGTCAGGAGAAGACACTATTGAACCATTTGATCAGTGCCCAGATCTAGCTAGGCTTTGCAAAAGGAAAGTATGCAGTAACACTAACCTTTAAACACCCCTGTTTAAAAAAAATTCAGATATAATAGGATAAAGATAAAGGTAATAGCCTGAAAATATTTCAATACAGAGAAAAGAATTAAATGTCTGACAGCAAAATGCTAGTTAAAAATAATCATGGGAAGATGATTAAGGTACTGCAAAAAATATATATACATACCAATTTGAAAAGGAAAAGCAATTCTTATCCTATTAAATTGGGCTTTTATAATATTTCACTGCTTCTAGATTTGCAGAAATATTTCTGTGCACTTCAAATCCCCTGCTATGCATTGTCTTCTATGCTTTATGAAAATTGAAAAGACCATATAAACCTGTGGATAGGGATGTTTGTATGTATTTCCTATTTCCCATTTCACTCTATATTGGTGAATTGTATTATCAGGATATTTAATCTGATTATTTTTTTTCCGCAGTCAGTACAACAAGTACATTTACAATCAAGTTTGGTATGCACTTCCTGATTTTCTTTTGGAGGTCATTCAAAGACAATATCAGCACTGTCATCTCATTTCATTCTTTGAGGAGAATCTATTTTTTTTGAGCCAACAGAGATCTCCCACTAAGGTACAATAGAGAACATAGTCCTACTGTGATTAAAGCTGTGTCCAGGGCAGCAGGTCCATTTGGCAAAGGATTCTGAGACTTTGACTTTTATCTTCTGCTCAAATTGCAATTGCTTCCTCCTTCACCCCCAAATACGACTTGTCTTCGAAATAAGAGAAAAGCAAAACAGAACAATGCTTGCAGGCAGGTTAATAATCTTAATTACTTTTTTCTTTCCTTGAGATGTAGTTAATGGCAGGTAAGAGTTTGTGGTGAAGTACAGGCTTGTTAAAGCAAGCTGTGTTGCAAACAGGTGTCACTGGGAGAGCACACTCCACTATGGGCTCCATTTGCCTGGTTTGTGTGTGGCTTGTTGGCATGGCTGATGGGACCATGAGTCTTCCCGTTTGTTTGATTGGTGTTACTTTTAAAGCTGACTGTAGTCAGCAAATTTCAGAGTTTCTGTGCTCTGCAGCTTCTTTCAACTCAAGACAGGAGCCCTTAGGGTGCTCATCCCATTTTGGAAAGAGCAGGGACCCTCCTTCCTGTGTGCACTGGGTACCTGGACTCTGTGGAATCGTTGGTTTATACTAGAGCTATCGGGACTCCCAGGGTCTGTGTCTGAAAGAGTTTGCTCCAGACAGAGGTGAGAGCACACTAGGAATCAACCAAGCTCTCAATGCTGAGTGAGTGAGTCAGCAGCATAAAGGAAATATTCTCTCAGGCATTCAAGCTCTCTGAATATGTGTAACAAAATGATGAAGTTATACCTAGATGAAACACTGCCTAATTTTCTATAGGTAAATTGGATGAGTGGATCTGTCATGATGAGAGAGATTCTATTCTTACCCCAAAGTGGCTATATTTATCATGGAATCAACATTCTGACTTTCAAAAAGCTATATTTATAACTTAGAGCCCACATCTTTTAAATTTGTTTTTTAATTGAGACATCAAAAAAATTATTTAGAATGTTGAAAACATAGGGTAGAAATATTTCCCATTTCTCCTCCAAAACCTTTTTTTGGCCAAATCAGATCAGTTTTGCAAAACATTTTGTATCTGATGAAACTGCACATTCTGAGGGAATGACAGCCTGCCAGAGTTTTGGGGTCCAGCTTTAACCACAGCTCTGACAGCCACAGAAGGGCTGAGCTGGGCAAAAAGCCATCAGTGAAAAATCCCATAAATTTCTATTTCTTCTATGGGATACATCTGGATGGTGTGAGGAAAATGGAGCTCTCTTTGTATCCAAGCCTAGGGGTTTGATTTACCTCTGCAGAACTCTTGCAAATGCCTTTGGAGCCATGTGGGTTTAAGTCAGTCCAGCAGGACACAGATAGTTCTGGCGCCTGCCCAGGAAAGCGTTTGAGCACATGCTTAACTGAAACCATGCCATTAGTCCCCTCTAGGGCTGCACAGCCCAGGCTGAGCAGGGCTTTTCCACAGTGTCTGGTCCTGGGGAGCACATCTGGGGAACACATTGGGCTGCTTGAACGGCGACACTTGGTGCAGGTAGGGCTGCAGCCCAGTCTCAGTCGGGGTAGTCTCTAATGATGTTCGCAGATATCATCCAGATTATGGGGCCACAGCCTGCCCTAAAAACTGCACATGCACATACAGGGTGTGTAAGAAGGACTTTGTGCTGTGACAAACGCAGAAATAACTTGTGCCTTACCCTGGGTGAAGTTACTTAATCCACTGCCAGAGGGCAGAGGAGGTGTAGCATAAGGGGCAATTTATGTTTAGCCAGTGCAAATCAGGCTCTAATGCTGAGAGTTAGTCTGTCTCAAGGAAGCTAAGAAAGGAAAAGGCTTTTCTTTGTCCTTTTTCCTTAAGCAACTATGAATATAAAGGCACAGAATTATGCCCCAGTTTGTCCAGAAAAATGTCAGATATGTAACTGTATAGCGTACATAACGTACTCTGTTTGCTGTATCCCTTGCAGACAATACCACTCCAACTCACAGGCTTTTTCAAACTCAGATTACTTGACAGGCTGAGATTGCAGCTGGCAATGTCCTTTTGCCTCTGAGATTATGGTCTTCTAATTAAAAACTAAGTTGCTACTTTGGTTCCAGCTGCAGAAACACAGATAAAATCAAAGTTCAAGTCATAGCGATGTGTTCTGATCTAAAAGTAATGAGCACCAAATTCACAACTTGTTCTTAACCCAAAGACTTTTTTAAGTTAAAAGTGTTGTTTGATGTCATAATGACATTCCTTGTGTCCTTGGAATACCGAGAACTCAGTTACAGAACTGTGGGTCACTGAGGCCCTCCTGGTTCCTAATTGTCACATGGACCAATGAATCACTCATGCTTTTTGATGTTTGGAGAAGGAGTAATTGGCTGGTTGGAGCTGATGGCAGGATCTGATTGGAAGCAAGTGGTATAACTTGTAGATACCACTCCAAAGTACGGTCATGACTTGCTTAGGTCATCTTTGACCTATGCATCTATGACATGCTTAAAGAGTCATCTTTAAGTCATTATAAAGTCTTTATCATGCTTATTATAATTCAGAGATGTTCCTGCTGTTCACAAACACATGGAGCCCAACCCTACAATGTTTTCTGCTGTATATAGCCTCCTGTTTAGTGAGAAGAGACAATTTGAAATGTCAATAGACTAGAATGAGGTGTCATGCCTTTTGCCTTGTTACAAGGTCTCTGCAATGCAATAAATTAGGCTATGAAAATAATTTCTCAGAGGGTTTGGAGACCTGCTGTGACAAGTCCTACAAGCCTTCTGTGGCATAACTGGACTCAGCAACTGAGATGATCAAGCCATGACTTGAAAGCCCCATGCCAGTAAAGCTGGCATCTAGGCAATGAGGTGAAACTACTAAAGACTCAGTGTTTTTTCATAGTTTGGGATCAAGAGGAGATGCAGTGCCCCCTTGATTTCCAGGGTTCCATCTCATTTTGTTTTAACATTCAGTAGATGGCACATGGTTCGGGCTGTCATCTTGGCTATTACAATAAAATGTCAGTGGATTCTGTGAGGAATGCCCAGTTAGCTCACTGAGTCCCAGACCCAGCTGCTTGGAATTGGCTGGAGATGCTTTTAGCTTTTGAAATAAATAATTTCAAAATGATGCTGTCCCTGCTCTGTCTTCAAAAGTGAAAGAAACTGTTCAAAACAACAGTTGTTACCCCAAAGAAGGTCTCATTAAATGACATTGTAATGCACAAGCACAGGTAATGGTGTCACAGATGCTATTTTACAACTACTTAACTGCAGAGGTAATGACACAGCAGAAGGTGGGAGTGAACATTAGCAGTGATCTTTATTCTGCTTCATGTTCTCAGGTTATATCAAATTTTCTTTGTTGAACAATTGATGCAATGTACTACATTAAAACTCAAGTGCAAAAATTAAAAGCAGCTACTGTCACATGCATGAAATGCAAAATAGATTTATTTTTGACAAGGACAAGTTTCTAAAAAGAATATTATGTCACGCCTACAAAAATGTAGTAAGCTCTCAAACCAGATTCAAGCCAGTCTCTTCAGTAAAGCCCTGATTAAGAGGAAGACTTGAGGTTGCCAGGTCTTATTCTTAATTGCCTTAAATTAGGAGGTAGTGTTGAAAAGAGCATTTCACATTTAACTCCTTCTTTGTGCAGATACAGTAACTCCTTGCCAGTGTAGTGTATTACAGACATCGTTTTATAATGAGATGTGAAGGAAAGGGAAAGACATTCACAGAGGTTATGGGAAGAAGACCTGGAAGGCTCACATGGAATTTCAGATCCACATCAAACACTGTGAGCAATAGAAAGTTCTCTATGCATATTTCACAAACAGCCAGTAGCTCCAGTTTTCCAGTGCCCTGGGTTACGTTTTAATCCAAAGGCATAACACTCTCACTGTTTCAATAGATGATCAATCAGAAAGGCCATTCTTGGGTTCACTTACACTCCACATAGCCATGGTCAACCATTCAGTACCTTTGACCTGACCTTTGAACGGAAAAATGCAAAGACAGCAACAGCCGGCTTTAGAAAGAAAAGCACATAACAAAAAGGCAGAGAAACATTTTCATAACAATAGGAACTGTTTCATAAAATGCTGACTACAAGCTCAACATAAAAATCTTCCTGTTACGGGATGAAACTATTCAAAGACTTAGTCAAAATAGAGGAAAGTTTTAATATGCAGCAGCTGCTGAAAGCAAAAGCTCGCAGGGGTTAACTTACAGCCATGAAAAAATTATTAGGTTAATGACTCTGGCATGTAACACAGACTGTGACTATGCTAGGATATTGCCTTTGCCATTTTTAAAGGCAATGTTCTTGATCTGAAATTGAAAATACTGTGCATATGAAGCACAGAAATATGGAGGTAATTCAGTCGGTCACATACTGACCAGATTTTCCTAAATCAGCACTTTGAAATGAATGTGTCTTTCAGATCTGGCATGTGTTTGTTATTTGTGTGGTTTTCTAGAGGTATTTTGATTAAAATACCTGTTTGCCAATTGCCTCATTTGTCTTGGTTTATCAGATTACAAGATTAAATTACAGTCTTCCAACCTTTAAGGGAATTTGGATGTAATTCACTTCTCTCTTCCTCTCTCCCACTAAGATTACAATTATTTCTAATTCTGGGAATAAGCTTTAAATTTATTTCATGGAAAAAAACTGCACTTCAAAAAATGAAATATACCCAGGAAATTATGCAGTAGATATTTTAAGTCTTATGTGGCCTCATATGGATTTGGAAGCTAGTACCTCTCTTTGTACATGTTATCTTTTTGAACTCTCTAACTCTACATTTAAACTATCAGCTTTTAGAAAAGTGGTATGCAAAATTATATCTATCCCGTAAGAAGGGAATTCAGCAAAAAGTTAAGTAGGGCACATTTCTTGCAATGCTGAGCAATTAATTTGTGCCTCAGTCCAGTTTCTGGGAAGCATATGATGATACACTCTTGATTAGATGTAAGGTTTTTACAGCTGGAATCTCAAAAATTAAAAAGAAAAAGGAAATGGAGTGAAAACCCAAGAATTTTGCAATGCACGTAGTAATTTAAGATTTAATGCTATGGCACTCAAAGAGTCTGATGAGGGGGAAAAAAAAGCAGCTCAGGATAAATCTTCTAAAAGTCATCTTCAATGAACACTTAACTGTTCATGTTTTACACTGATACATGTTGTTGAATCTTGGAAAGGATTATTTACGTCTTGCAACATATGGACTCTTAACTCTAACAGAGTTGTTACAGACATGAATATCTATGCTTTACGAGATATATTTCATGAACTAATCTACAAATTCTTCAGTTTTCACCCATAATGAGACATCAGGGTTGCTTCACCACCAGCCCCCCTGGGGCGAGTCCATTCATAAATACTGGTTTGAGTAAAGGTGAATGTGCCAAATTGTGGAAGGGCCAACACCTTTACCAGCCACTTCTGAATATTCACTCCTTTTCCTTGAACAAAGGAAAAATCAGATAAATCAGCATTGTAGGCACAACATATTTTTATTCCTCTCCATCTGCTCGGTTTTGCTGCTGCCCACCTCCTGGGCTGGGATTTGGGTATAGGGGCAGGAGGGAGGAGCAGTGCCTTGCTCCCAGCCATGCCCTGCAGCACTGCCAGCATCTCTCACACCAGGATGCTTTCCTGGGGCATCCAAATGAGGAGAGAGTGGGGATGGCAACAAATAACCCATGGCTCTTCCTCCCTGCCCCACCACCCTGCTGAGGTTGATTCTGCTGCAGCTGGCCACAGGGCCTCCTTGTGCCACCAGGAATGCCACCAGGAACTCCCCTTGGAACACCAGTGTTTGAGCCACATGGGGATAACAAATCACCTGTACTCTTCTGCATCCCTGGGAGTGCCCCACATGTCATCCAATGCCTGGGAGTGCACCAGAGCAGGAGCAAAATCCTGGCAGCCCCAGAGAGCAGCAGTGCAACATGTCTTTGTTTTGTAGTCTCTGTGCTCAGAAAGTCTCTGACAGCCCTGTCCAAACAATCCCATTGGACAAAAATGCAAACAGCTTCACACACAGGAGGTCTTCTTAAAAATGCCTTTCATTTCTAGAAGGGGAGAGATTTGGGATCTGGGCTGTGGTGAATTAACATGCTGACCTTTTATCTTGAGAGGCCACTGATGTTTGAAGACAGCCCAGTTCTTGAATGAAATTACTTTGGGTGGTCCTGGTCTGCTTAGGAAAGAAAATTTTTGCTGTGTTGAAAATAAGGGCATGAGAGTACACAGACATAAACACTGAATCCAATCTCTCTGCAAAGTGAGAGAAGGAGCCATGGGCCAAAACAAAGGTGCATTAATGAGCTTACATCAACCAAAAGAAATGTCTAAATACCTGTGAGTTATATTGGAATTAACCAAGATTGTCATGTATGGCTCTACTGATTTAATGGAATAGAAAATGCACAGGGTGATAAAATAAGGTATTAAAATCCTTTTATCAGTCAAAAGTAATTTTCAAGCATGAATATATTGTGAGTGTATGAAATTGAAACTCACAGATAAATTCTGAGACAATTACTCTTATTATTGGTAATTTCAAATAAAAACAGGAATAATGTTGGATGTGTTTTATGTCTGTGTTTGCAAAGCTCCCCCTAACAGAAACTTTTCAGTACCATGGTCTTATAACAGGTAGGAAATAAAAAATGGTGTAGTAAATCCCCACCATTCCTTTCCTCATATCTAAACCTCCAGAAAGGGAGAGCATTTAGGAAATAGAAAATATAGGGACATGCTGCAGTTCTTTGCATAACCCAGGCTACACTTCCCTGATGTCTGATGTTGGGGATTCTTGTTGCGTTTCCTTGCCCCCTCTTGCCATGATGGATCTGCAAAGCGATATCACCTGATCGCATTACTTTCTGTTACCATATGTCACTTAAAAAACAAATTTTAGAAAGCCTGAGCTGTGCAGCAAGCCTGCTGGCTTCTCAACCTGCTTTGACATATGCCGGAGAAGATTTAAAGCTGTCAGGTTGTTGGATGGTTGCCACGGGATTGCAAAGAGGGGGAGAGAGAAATCCCCAGGCAGGATGCAGATGGACGGCTGGCTGCAGTGGTTGGGCTGACCTGGCTCTCAACATGCCCAGCTGGGAAAGGACCCCTGAAGATCTTGTTTAATATTATTGCCCTTAAGCCTTATTTACCTTGACATTTTGGGCAACTTAGATTAGGAAATCAGCATAGGATATTAGTCTAACTCAACATGCAGACAAGCACCTGAAGCAGCTGAATTGCTGTCTGAGCTTTCTGGCCGACCAGAGCAAGCCTCACGTGATACCCTGGGGTAAATACACAATGCAATTCACATGGGAACTGTGCATGCATGCCCTTGCCATGTCTGCTTTCTGTTTGGCTAAACACACATGAAACTGTCACCGGTGCTCCTGCTTTGGTTGACCTCTGTGCTATTTGAACTATTTGTCTTGCCGGTTGGAAATTTTCTGAGCAAAACAGACTAATTGGCCTTGATTAACAAGCATCTGGTGCGAGTACAAATGGTTATTTGAGCAATAATGAGAAAGAACACGGGGAAGCGAGTTGGCAGCCTAATTTCTGGCAATTGATCCATTCTCCATCCCCAGGCTGCTGAATTTCTTTCTCTGGCAAGGTGGGGGAGGTGTTTTTTTCCACAAACAGCCTGTAATCTGGCTTTTTAAAACCAAACTGCTTGGCATGCTTTCCCATTGCTCTGCCATGCAAAGTGAGGGCTGCAGCCCAGCCCTTAATGGTATGCCCAGCATGAGGACATGTGAAACTGGACTCTGTCATTTGTAGCCATGCTTTTCAGAGAAAGTGATAAATATTGCAAAAGCAGGAATAGTTTCCCCTTTGTATTTGTGCCTGTTTTAAAGTCTGCAGAATGGCTGTTCTTAAATTATGCCTAAAACACACGTGCCTTGGATGCTGAAAGCTTGGGATTTAGGATTTTATAAGATAAGCTTTCTGAAGCTTCCAGCTATTCTAACACAGCATAGACTCAAAAATACATTCCTTATTTTCTTTAGAGGGATGGGTTATTTCCCATTCCTTCAGGGGGGAAATAGCATTTTTTTTCTCAAATATACACAAATACATATAAGATGGATTTTAATTTTGCTGGTGGTGCAATTAAATATGTTCTGTCTGAAGAATACAATCATTTGCAAAGCTTTAAGCTTATATTAAATTGTCAGCAGATAAGATATGGGTGTGTTTGTATAAAGCTTGGTAATGTATCCAGCTAGTATATGTTTATAGAACTGCTCACCTTTGTCAGACAGTGGGGTCAGAGGATGAGGATTCTTACTGAGATTCAATTTCCTTATGAATGTACCATTATAGTATAGCCTACCCATATAGGCATATAGGTGTGAGCTGCCTGCATTACCCCTCCTCTCAAAAAACAGAGGCATGGAAAATTAAACTTGGGAAATTTCTAGTATTTTGTCTAGTGGAGCACACAAAATCATGAGGTCTTTATCAGAAATGCTGGCCTTTTGAAAAAAATGGATGATGATTTGATTCCTTGATAAAAGCCAAAATTGGAGACTTTAAAGCTTGGCACTGATGAGGAAAAATGAAGTCTTTCTGAACTGTCAGCATTTCAGAGCTGAAGCAGTCTCCCTGAGAGGCACTGATTTCAGTGTTCGCTCCCCCCTTAGACTCATACCTTTTATTATGGGCCAGCAGCGCCAGCAGACCCATTATGGATGTGAATTACATTTTTGTAGCCCCACAGTTTTCCTTTTTTATACTATTTTTCATCCAGTATAGGATTTTGCAATGTACATTTGTAACACTTCTAATAAACACGCTTTTGTTTCTGTTTGGTTTACTTAAAAAGAGAGAAAAAGAGTCATTTTGAGGTGTCACCTGATACACACTGTTATGGGGGAGAAACGGCGAAGTCCATAAACTTCAGCAAGTACCATGTATCACTGTAAAAATACTAGAAAATATTGGAAATTTAAAAACAAAACCAAACCAAGAAACATCTCAAAAACAAGTTGTTCTTCAAGTAGCTAGTGAATCTTGAGTTAAAATGTTCAGGCTTTGCATGTCATCAATAAGGTCATACTGGGCATGCATTTCTTTAATTACACATTTTAAAGCATGTTCAGAAATTATTCCATATAAAACTCTGGTAACTGGAACTGAAGGCAGATTTTCATACCACTCTCCGAATTTTTTTGCATAATTAAAGCAAATTCAGCCACATGCAATAGGCAGAGAGATGTGTTATTCCTCTGGATGCTAAGTGTGGTACTTATCTTTTTTGAAGCATTCCTTTAATTACTGTTTTGCATGAATAAAGAATGACAACTCTTCTCTCTCAGGAAGCAGGTAAATGTGGAGGTTACCTGTCCCTCTGTGAGCACTGAAAAGTGCCTGATGTGGTGTGCACATTCACAGAGTGCCCATCTGGAACATCTGGCTTGGCACCCATTGCTTTACGTTAGTGAGCCAGCCTGGGGTGAGCTGTTTAACGTGTGCTAATTTCATCCTGACTACCCTGGTATCAAGCATCTTGGGTTTTGTGCTGCAGCATTTCAAATCTCTCTGCTCCACTGCCATCCCTGTGCTCTGTGGAGGAAGATGACAAGTGGCAGTTGCGGTGCCGCACGACGATAACCCCAAGTATAAAATTGCCACGATAACATTTAGTCATGGTAGGCCTACAGGAGACAAAAACCTGCTTCTGTGTTTGGGAGATTGCCAGCTGTGGAAGGTAGAACTGTCAAGATAAAATATCTAAGGAATGAGGTGTTTAAAAGAGAGCATGGGATATCCATCTTTCACTAAGATGCATTAGGAAGCCATTAAGGAAGAGGTAAAGAAGTTTATAGAAGAATTTGCCGGAGACAAAAATGTGTAAACCCAACCATTTAAGGCTGATAATTGACAGAGCGCACATCTGCAGCAGCTGAAAGATGCCTTTCTAAACAACAATTCACTATAGGGATGGAGAGCCTGGGTATTGAACTAAATGGATCACTTCAGGAGCCAGAATTTTGGGCCCTTTCATTCACTCTGCCTCTTACCAGTCAAAAAGGAACATTAAGGCTTTTCGAAAAGAAAAACCTGTCTCTTGAAATTCTATCTCAAAAGGCCTGAGGGGAAATTTCGTGGGTGTTTTGCAGTTGGTTCAAAGGATTAGAGAGATCATCAGCTTCCAGCTGGTAGCTGCTCAGGAGCAAAATATGGACTTTCATAAATGCAAAGCTTTCCCTCAGCTTCCCTCATCAGCCAAACATGATATATGAATGAATTTACTTATGTGTGACTAATTAGTTTATGTATACATACATGGCATTGTGCAATGCCTCCTCTGATGGCAGAGAAACCCATGCAGATACAGAGCTTTGTCTCTCCAGCCCCAATCTGCCCATGTTCTCTTCACTCACGTGTTTTTTAGCTCTATAAGTGCAAATCCCCTGCTACCACACTACCCGTCTTTTAGCTCAGGGATTTGGAAGCATCATGTTTGATTTTTATTGTTTCCTGTAGCCTTTAAACCCAAGTGTAGCATAGCTTCAGCTGTTCTGAAGCATTTGGAAACACAAAGAATGAAGTTTAAAAAATGCAAGTGGTCATAAAAATATCTGCCTTTCAGTAGGGACCATCTTTATATCTGTTGTGATCCCACAGCACTGACATCTTTAGGGGAGACAAAGGAAGGAGAAGTTTCTGTCTTCCCTGAGTCCAAAATTCATTCCCATCTTTGATCAAAAACAAGCCATCCCAAATAAACTTTAAGATCCTGTGTTTGCCTGAATTGCTAGATAGCGTTGAAGTAGATAATTTGATTTTTTAGCCACCTGAAGGTTGAAATGGACCTTCAAGTTTTCTTTAGTAAAAGAAAAAAAATAACAGTTTATGTGTTCAAACCCCTTCTCACAATCACTACTATATTTTCCTATATAGCTGAAAAAAAATCAACTTGTTGACCTTGTTTATCCATGCCTGAAATAAAATGAAATTTAAATTACAGTAGGCTGAAACATATTTTTACCTTTATGTGTTCTTGGAGGCAATTGTTTTTCCAGCATTAACTTCCTATCACATTTCTTCATTGGGTTTTTTTTTCATCAGCTGGAGCCATGATTAGGAAAATATTCTTATTTGTAAATAACCTTTCTGGCTAAAAAGGAATGACATAGTATTCTCATTTTTGACCTTGTGATTTTTTTATTTCATTCTAGATTTTTAGGAGGCCAAACTATATTATAAATGTTTTTCAAGCAGTAAACTCTTCATCGCCTCAGTTTTTCACTTAGATATCACCTTGCTGATTAGTTCCTATACATTTAATTGACTGTACTTTTCAAACTCAAGATATTTGGGTTTAGCATGTCCTTCTAAAACAACTCAAATGCTACAGAGCTTGTTGGAAGACTCAAAAGAGGAAAGCAAAAGCAGAGGCTAAGGTATGCAGTAACCAATAAATTGCCTGTTTAAAGAGGAGCAAACACAGGTAGCTACAGCAGTCGTGGGGCCATGGCTAAGGAGAGAGGTTAATGATAAATGCAGCAAGAGGGAATGACTCACAACGGGCAGGGCTGGGACAGAAGCCATCAGCAAGCTCAGCAAGAGGGAAAAACACAACTTGTGATGGAAAATGAGTGCCTTTAGCAGAAACAGGGGTTGAGACCTCTCTTTCCAGCAGCAGAACATTCCCTGTCTCAGTTTTGGAGAGTCCCAGACACCCTTTCAGCAGAACAGAGGAGTTCCCACTGGTGAGAATGGTCTGTGGCAGCAAGTGGAGGGAAGGGGATTGGGAACTGCTTTTCTCCACAAGTCTCCCAGAGCAGAGAAACCCCACCCTGGCTAAGGCTTTCCAAGGTCTGCTCACCTTGGTGTGTCCAGGCTTCCCAAACTGATGTTATTGGCCCCTCTGTTCCCCACCCTCCAATAAAGATCTGACCATTAAACCCATTTGCTTAACTGATTTCTTGGGACCAGAGGACCGAATCCTGCCTCTAAGAGTGCTGGGCAGGGGCAATAAGGGTTATTGATGTTTATTATTTTGAGGAAGGATCCGTTGAAATTTGAATCCCAGCTTGCTGCTGTGCATCAAAAGAACTGCAGAGGGTGTATGGCCTGTGAAATAACCACAAGGCAGTAAAAGAGATTTTAGAATGAAGAGCTTTGGCCAGCACTCTTTAGAAAACTAAATTTACAGTTGCAAGACCAAGGCCAGGTGTAAACAGAGCCAGAGTAAGCAGTGGCTCATCTGTGGGAGGAAGTGAGCCCACATCCTGCTGCCTCCTTCATCTTTGCCAGAGGGCTGGAGAGTTGGGCTGGCAGTTCTGCTGTCACTGCCATCACCAAGCATTTGGGATGTGTGAGGGAGCAGCTGCTGCTCATGGAGAGGAGTGGAGAGAGGGACCAAGCATCTCCTGGTACCCAGCTGATGTCCCCCACGCCTGCCTGTCCCATCCCAGCTGGAGGCAGCTGCAGCAGGAAGCCTCAGCCCTCACAGCTCTGAGGGTTCATCCAGCCCAGGTGTGCTTGTACTTTCCCTTCCTTCCCATTTGGTGGAGGTGGCCTGTGTTCACACTTGGAACAGCTAAAAAGTCTTGAACCTGCTTTTCAGTGAATGGGGCAAAAATCTGGCCTAATCCTTTGCTTTCCAGATGGGTCATTCCTGCAGGAAGAAGAGGAGCATTCCAAGCAACAAGCAGAGAGTCACAGCCAGCCTCTTTACTGGGGTAAGCCGTTTGGTGGACTCAAAAGACATTACACTAATGACTGTCCTCCAGCAACACATTGAGGCAAGATGATTCTTAGGAGCAATGGCCTGCTTTTCCTCATGCTGTTGTGCACTTGAGTAGCTGCAATAGATTTAATCTGAAGCACTCTTGCTTTACACCACTCTAAACTAAAGCAGAAGCAAAAGAAAAGGGCCAGCCCATCAGTTGGTAGGTACAGAAACAGCTTGGTTGAAATCAGTCTGCTCCAAGTGTATAGTGCATTCACAATGTTGTCAAGCCTTGGAACAGCCTTCCCAGGGAAGTGGTGGAGTCACCATCCATGGAGGTGTTTAAAGGCATTTAGATGAGACATTTAGGCACTGGAAGGCTTGACAGTGCTGGGTTAACCGTTGAACTCAATGATCTTGCTGGTCTTTTCCAACATAAATAATTATATGGTTTACACTGAACCGCCATGTCACCTTTCTTGAGAATGGCTCTGGATTTTCAGCCTCAATCTGATGTATGGGAACAGCTGTCATACAGTAAAAACCAGGAGCAATACAGTAAAAACTTGGGACAGTCCTCAGGAGAAAAGTGCCCGGGTTATTTTACTGCAGATCTTTTGAACAAAAAAAGTCATCAATTAACGACCCAAAAGTGAACCTCTACATACACAAAGGGGGCATAGGGGGAGAACTTGGTTTTGGGGCCCTACTTCTGTAAGAAAAGACAAGTATGGTTTGGAAGATCTCCCCCTCAGCAGCAGAAACATTCACTCCCAAGTGCTGTCTGCTCATCCTGGGAAGTCGAGCACTAAATTAAGAACAAAAAGGGAGAAGAAAAAGAAGGGGAAAATGAACATTCATTTAGAATAAAAATAAATGTGTCAAGAACAAAATTAATCAAGACACCCAGGAACAATGAGAGAATGAATTCTTTAATTGCTTGTACACTACTGCCAGGGGATTAGGCAGTACCAGAAGGAACAGGAAATGCTCTTTTATGAGCACACATTCAACTTCAAGATGGCCTTAATGAAACAAGGGGAGAAATTTTCCTCGATCAGGATGTTAACCATCGGTTACAATCTGTTTAGAAAGCGTCGGGTTGTAAAATGTGGCGTTACATGTTCTGAATCACTGACAACTCAGCAGCAAAGGTTTGTCAATGTCTGAGGATCAGTGACTTGAGAAACAAAATGAGAGATGAAGTATGAATTGCAATCTATTACTGGCCATTAAATAACACCAGGAAAAAAGGGAGACTAGCTCTTTTATTGATACCCTGCATTGAGGAAGACCGTATCAGCACAGAAGATATCGTGCTGAGAGACACAGACTGCAAGTTACTTGCAGTAAACAGTGACAGTCTTAGAATTTATAAAAACCTCTCAAGTCAATAAGTCTTTGCTTTGGCTTGGGATAATTCTATTTTAGACATAATATGGGAAGAAGAAGAGGTATTGATCACAGAACTGGTATGGAATTCATCTTATTTCACTTTATTTTTAAAATAGCATCTAACCTACTTGAGTTTTTTCTAAACTGGACACATCAGCTCCTTTTACAATCAGTGGGTGAAGTCAGATATCTCCTGGAAATAATTTATCCCATCCCAAAAGTGGTATGCAAGCTACAGCTCCTTTAGACTAGCTTTGGGACCAATGCAAGGCTGTCCAACCTGTTGAGCATACCCAGTTTTCAGAAGGCAAAATCTGGAGAAGGAAAATCCTATTCAAACAGACTCCAGTGCCTGGGTGTGCCTTTAGCTAGGGGGAATTTGTCAGGATTTAGAAGAATTCCAAGAGAAAAAAGAGTATCTTTAGTGACCATTTTTTCTCTTTCTTTTGGCTGGAAGGAAACTTTGGTCACCCTCTTAACATAAGTGAGAGTGACAGATGATGTTGTAGTAGCTAAAGTAAACAGCATTGCCAACTGCTCAAAAGATGTGTAGAATCACACTACTTTTTTTTCAAAACTCATTTTCTAAGTATAGATTATTTTTGTGTAAAGAACACAGGAATAACAGATTTCTTGTAGCTTTCTGGAAATACGTTGGGGGCCATTCTTATCAATATAAATTTTTTGTTTTTTCCTACTTTTTACAAAGTCACAGACCTCTCTCCACAAATCTGTTTTATTTTTGCTTGCTTTAAGAGAAACAGAAAACAAACAGGAAAGCGCATACACAGTTTTTATAAAAGGGAAAAAAAAATTTGTTTCTTGTAAACTTTTGTTTGTTATGAGCACTGAAATAACCTTTTATAGATGGGGTGACAGATCTGCACATCCGCAGACCCTCAACTAGCCTCCCAAAAAGTGAAGAAAATTTATTTTTGTGTCGGAGGAAAATTCAAACATGCACCTGGTTCCCTATTTATCTGATGAGCCGAAGCAAGGCACACTTGTCTTTCCATCTGGACTTTCATCTCGCCTTTCATCTGGACATTTCAATTTCCCTTTGAAGTTGAGTCTGTGTCTTTTGATTTTTAGCGTTTGAAAAAGAACGCCACTGTTGTATCAAATAATTTCAGGGAGGGAACAGCACAGCGCTTGGGTTTACCATCAGTTCCGTAATAGCAACATCACTCACATATAACTTTGTTTTGCTGGCTGATATTAAGAAAAATGGTTGCTTGCAGAATGATGCACAGGTCTGTCAAATATACACATACATGCCCTTTAGACTGAAAATGATTTTGTTTTATAGCACCAATTCGATGTTACAAAGTTCATAAATTTGTATTAGGAATGTGATTGCATCATTCCGATCCTGTGGCGTGAAATCACAAGAGGAAAAAACCCAATTACTGCAAAAAACACTGGAAGTTTTGCGTAAAAATCAATGGCAGGATATGACCCATAGTTTGAAAACTTTAAGCATGTACAAAGGACTTCAATCTTTATGATGAAGATTATGGTTCTGGCCTCTAAAATAATAGCAAGTATTAACTGCACCATCTCAACAGTTTTATGAGACAATAATCTGGTACTGAAGTGGATAAACTATGAGGTCAAAACCTGGGCAGTTTATCTCAATGAGAGATGTGGAATATTGCTCACTAAACCAAAAAAAAAAAATCAGTAGCATTATCAGCTGACTGTAATAAATATATTTAGATTAAATATATTAACCTAAAGTTTTATGTAAATCAGCAGGAGCAGCCATAGGAAAAGCAGCTAAAATTGTTACAGTAGCCAGAAGGGCAGGTTTCTGTTTTTTGACTCAAAGAGAAAAGAACATTAAATTTGCAAATACCTAGTAGGCAAGAGGACACAGCAGAGAGCTGATTTACTTGGGTCTGTTATAAAGCCCCAGGTTTGTCTTAGCCTGCTGAAGATAATGGGGGGTGGGGGTGTTTGATGGATATGCTTCATGTAAATAGAGAATTAGAGGCCATAAGAGAAACAAGTAATGATACCTATGTGACTAATTTTCTTTTGTCATGCTGTAGACATCACACAGTTGCTTTTTTTTCCCCTCCGGGTAACACTTTCCCTCATGTCCCGAAACAAGCAGGATTCAATCACTGAAATGATTTCAACAGAAATTCCCAAGGAAAGGGAAGCCTTAAAAATGAGTTTGAGGTAGCAAGTGGTTATGGTCTGCATGATAAGTTTCTTATAGCATTTCTCTTTTGTGGCTTGAAAATAAAGCAAGTATTAAAAAAAAGGAAAATGGTAGAAGAGTTGGAACTAAACCTTTTGAATGTGAGCTTCATAAGCCCTACTTGCTGATATGTCCTGCCTTTGTGTTTATTTGCCTGTAGACACTTTCATTACACAAAGAATGTAGTAAAAATAAGTTCAATGAAAAGGGGAAGTAAAATTCCTGAGAATGTTGGATGCGTAGCAATAATCAAATATGACAAAACCACAAAACCTTCTGGAGTTATGAGAAGGGCCGTGAGTTTTTTCCAGCATGCTGAAATTAACCAGTCCTGTTTTACTGCAGAATCAGAATAACATCTTAAATGGATTAATGCTGTTCTTAAGCTTAAAGAAAATTATAGGGTACTGATTCAATGGGGGCTGGTCCTGTTTCTATCCATGTACACATGTTCTTGTGCTAAAGAGTTGTGTTTGGTTTCAGTGAATGGTAGAAAAATGTTTTCACCCTGTCCCTTATTGAAGTCAGTAAACTTGCATTGGAGTAATGAATAGCATAGGATCAGGATCCCACTCTTCATCTTCAGCACACTTTGGAAATACTATTGTGCCATCAGGGGTCCTGTGCACAATCCTGCAGAACTCGTATTTCCTTCCCCTACAAAGATCTACAATTAAATGTGCTCTTTTTATTGCTTTTACACAAAGTTATACCCTGAGAAGTGTTTTTGGAAAGCTTCTCTTTGTGTCTGAGCAGGGAAGAGCTGCCGTGTTCCTGGGCTCTCTGCTCAGCTGCAGGGAAGGCAGGTAGACACAGCAGAGCCTCTTCCAGCTGTGCTGAGGAGCCCCTGGGCAAATTGGAATGCTGGTTTCCAGTATTAATAGCATCATTTGTGTGCAAGTAGAAGAAAGGAGGCATGGAGCAGTACAGGTCTCTTTTGCCATGCCTACTAATTAGCTCCAGTGATGGATTAAATGTTTATCAAGAATAAAAAAATAAAAATTAAAAATAATAAATAAGAGATTTAAAAAGAAAAAAAAATACCTTGCTGCTCTTTGTGATGGTTCATTCCAGGAAACTTATTACCAGGAGCACCTGCTGGCATGGGCATTCTTTGGCATAAATATGAATAATTAAGCCTGATACCAGACTACTTTGTTATGAGTTTGTTATGGTATTTATTACTTTCCACATTAATGTCAGTGGGAGTCCCATCAGCACATGGAAAGGAGAACAGATCCTGGTTTAGCTCTACAACTTGGCAAGCCTCCAGTGAAGTTAAACTTCAGAATTTGTCTTCAGACTGATACGCGACAACACGTTTGATAATGACCAGTTTCAGCTTCAGAGTGAAGCTGAAGTTGTACAGCTGCATTCCCATCATCCAAAGAGCAGCTCACATGTGCAAGATATTTTAGCTGCAATAATAAGAGCTACTTACATTAAAGCATCCTGAAAGCCTTATAGAAAAACCTTCCTCTAATGTTAGCAAGATGATTTATAAATGTATCTGCAATGTGTCCCCAAGTTCTCTTTTCAGGAACCAAAGTGTACTAATGTTTCACATTCCCAAGCTCCTTTTATTTCAACATGAAAGTGATTAAAGATGTTTATCTGAGCTGAAGAACCTTAAGACGGTACCGCTTTCATTGTAGGAACAATTAAATCGATCCCAGGGGGACTGCAGCCACACAAAAGAAGTATTTGAGAATTCTCCATTAACCCACTTGCCATTTGCTTAACAGGAAACCCTAATGCATAAACAAATAGCATAAGTGTGACAGGAAATACAACTGAAGGTACAAGGAGATTTGCTAAAGGAACTGCTTTCCTGATTTTAATGACTGTGCAGGATTTTATGAGTAAGGTTTTCTTCCCCTTCTTGTGATAAAGAGCAGATATTTGGCTTCTGTGCTTTAATATAAAACATGATTTGGGGAAAATTAGGCACTGGTTTTGCACTCAGGAAAAAAAAAAGTATTTGCAGCTAAATATTGTTGTGTATATTTTATTTCAAGAGCATATTTTAATTTTGCCCATAATATTCAATAGACCAAACCTTACCCTGTGACCAAGGCGTTTGGAGGAAAGCCATAGCTCCACTTCACAGATGGAATCAAAGATTTCTGTGCTGGATTTACAAACAAAAGTCATATTAAGGAAAAAAAATGTTTGGATTTCAAGTGCTAAGCCACATTTTTAAAAAGTGCATGCCCAAGACTCCTCTCCGTGGCACAACAGCTCTCTCATGCCTTGCCACTCTGGGCTCTGACAGCCAGATGTACAACTGCCTGCTGCTGTTTTCTTCTCTTGTTTCCAGGGTTTGTGGAGGGACACAGGGGAGAGGCCAAGCAGGGGAGAGGACACAGGGGAGAGGCTGAAGCCCCTGCACTGCACGAACACGGGCAGTAGAAAGAGCCTTGGAGTGAGCTGGCAAGCAGGGAGCCAGGAGAGGATGTATTGCTGAGAGAGAGCAGCAGCTCTGGGACTGCTGCAGCCCAAAGGCTCGATTTGTAATCGCTCCGCTGCCTGAGTGTCAAAACCATTTGGCCCTCCCGGGTTTATAGAGTGATAAACATCTCTATTTTGTCATTTCATGCCAAACTCATTGTATTTCTACAGTGGAGGCTATAACTAATGTGTAGTTAAAGAAGCTGGAGACACTCTGGTCCCTTGAGCTGGTGGCAGGAGGGATTTGGAGAGCAGCTCACTCAGCTGGGTGGGAGAGTGCACAGAGACCTCCCCAGCTGCAAAGGGAACAGGGCTAATGAGCTCTCTGGGAAGCCTCTGGAAGTCAGAACTACAAGGAGGGGGAAACTTAGGTAGATGTAGGCAAAGGAATATCCGAGGCTCTCTCTCCATTGTACAGCCATTGGCAGGAACCTGAAAAAAAGAAATTGAGGGTGAAGAAATACTTGGACCATATGGACTTACCTGAAACAGAGTTCAAGGAATGCAATGAAGCAAAAATCACCAGGCTGAAAGTCAAGGCCCTGCTCACAAAGGCTGCAGGAACTGAAGGTTAGATAAGCATCAGGACAGCCCAGCTGATGACAGCATTCCAGGGCTCAGTTTCTTGGAAGTGCATCAGTCTACTGATCTGAGCCTGATGTTCACTAATTCCTGAGTTCAAACTATATAGGTTGGATTTGATGATCTCAGAGGTCTTTTCCAACCTTATTGACTCTGTGTTTCTGTGACATCCACTTCCAGAGTGGATAGGACAGGAATATACCTAGGACAGGAATACCTGCCCTATGCTGGTATTTGTGTAAATCCCACCAGTGACCCATGCTACCATTTCCCTTCATGTCATCACTGAATAACCATAAGGAGAAGTGCCTCAGACCTCTATATCCCAATCAGTGCTGCCCACTGCTTTTTAGCAAGACGTTTCCAGGCTCATAAATTTGGTAGTTTCTTTTTCTACATGTAGGAATGTGTTTCCTTCATCAGGTTTCTCCAAAGCTCTTACAACTGTAGTTTGTTTCCTAATTTTGATCTTACTGTAATGTCCATAAAGTTATGTTTAGAAATTAACAACAAAGGATTAATCTGTTATTGTACTGGTTTTATTCTGCATGGAAGAAGTTGAATACTTCTCACGGCAGGATAAGAAGTTTTGCTGCTGCTCAGTGTAGCATGATGGTACTGAGCTGGGGGTATAAAGTAATCCCTATATTCACTGGATATTCATTCAGAGACTCTTACAAAGCATCACAAGAAATTGCCAGTAGGCTAAATTCCAGAAAGGCCATAGGTTTTAAATAAGTATAATTCACTTGCATTTCAGGGGCTCTAGGATTTGCCCCAGTGTGACTGGCAGCAAATGAAATCAGCTCCCCATCCAACCCACTCACTATGTTGGTAATAAAGACAAACACATTTGATCAGATTCCCAGCTGGATCAATAGCAATTTGAGTAGCTGGGAGATCTCACCCACCTTGTTACTCTGAGCCCAATTTCCATGGGGATTGTAGTCCAGCTTCCCTCAAGCACTGGGGAAAAATCTTTTTCTTTTGTGTTTGGGTGGTAAAATTGCATGCTTGAAAATTAATCTAAAATACTATTTGGATTATTTAAACCAGATTTTCATAAGGACTAAGGAGATACAATTCCCTGCAAATCAGTATTGTTGCAACCATTTGAGCAAGTTAAAGTGAAATTTCTGCTCATCTATGATAAAGGCTATATCTGAGACAATATGTTAGCATGGCATGCAAATTCAGGTGGGGCTCAACTCCTGGATTATCCACACTGCCTGTGGGCTGGAACTTACCCTTGCTCTAGCCACAAGTGGATAAATTGGCTTCCCAGGCAGGAAAAGTCCATCACTGGGGAAAATAGTTTCATCTTTGAGCTCTGTCTTTACAGGCAGAATGACAACAATTGCCTTGATGGTAAATCTGAGCACAACCTCCCCACCCCCAAAATGTACGTGTGAACTCAGGGTCTAAAATGATGTTCACCCACAGCTCTGTGTTCCTGGTCTCCTGTGCACACCAGAAACCCTTCCAATCAGCTTTAGTGTCAGCTGTGGGTAAAATCAAAGAGAAGCAAACAAAACTGATCCAAGCCCCTGTCAGACAGATGATAGTGATCACTGGAAGAATAGGGGGTTTGCTTTCTTTCTTTAGATTCTTTAGATTTTCACTGGCTAGTTTGTTGGTTTGGATAGGGGGAAGAGATAAAGAAGGACTTATCTCAAGTATCATCAAAAGCATTATAATTACATTATCATTGGTTTTGCTGCAGGGGAAAACAAAAAGGAATCTTTTATGAAAATATATAAAGCACGCTAAAATCTGAAATAGATCAATAAATTCCCCAAACCAGAATTCCAGAAAAGTTTTTTTAGGGACTTCAAATTTTGTGATTCATTAAGTGAAACATTCAGAAAAGCCTAGGAATTCAAGGTCCTGCTGAGATGTGCACTACTCTTCTCCTGTATCAGCCTCCTCTGATTGGGCTGCCTTGATACAAAATGCATAAATGAATTTAAAAGTCCCATTAAATATCTGTAGTCAGCTTGGCACAAGAGGTGGGCTTTAACACATGTTTGTCTATTAGATAACAGAATGGAGCCCAATTCTGACTGAATTGAACCTTTTGTCCTACTAGGTTGAAAATAAGAAACATCCTTTTTTCCAGAGAGCCTTGCCCTCAGAAGTTATCTCCAAGCCATATCTCTTGGTTTGGAGTAGATTTTTCTAGCTTTTATTCTGACTCTGAAGCTCTATGGCTCTGTATTTTTTAAACTTCTGTAGAGAAGTTCTCCAAAGAGAACTCTTGTAAATTTAAGATTTGCTTTCCCATCTTGGCAGATACAAGGTATAGGTATATAGAGTCACAGTCTTAAAAAGAAATCTATCTTGCTCTTCAAGAGCTCAACATCCAGAAGGTTTATGACTGAACAAGTGATCTGTGAAGGAATCCTGGAGCATATGTAAGACATTGTTCACATCTATTTGCCTCTGCCCTGGGGCTTTGGTGCCAGCAAGTGTGAGACAACTCTTGTCTTCATATGGAATAAGCAAAATTTAATTATTTTCTCCAGGAAATGAAGAAGCAGAGATGAGCAGACTTCTTGGTGTACCATGGGATGAGATCATCAAAAAACAAAGGGGTGGCAGAGGGTCAGTGATGCAGCACACTGCTGCTTCAGGCCAGTTCTGTCAGCGGCTGGTGAGTGGGCACCTAGAAATTTTTAATAGTACAAGAATAATGTAATATATAATTATACTATTCTAAGTCTATAAACATAATATTTATATTGTTATTTTTTTAAAGCAGTGACAAAACATCAGCAGTATAGTAGGATTTCAGGAAATAATCTTACTTAATTTTTAATCAGCTTTCTGGAGAGGGAGACCAAGAGATTTCTGCTGTCATCTACAGGTCACAATACAAATAGAAAATATTTGTCTTTTCTCCAGATGTTTTCTGGTACCTTTGCATTCCCAAAGTAATTGCTTTGTTTTCCACCTGGGTATTTTGAAGACTGTCATCATATGTTAATCTAAAATGCTGGAATAACCTGCCCCTGTCACCACCACTGTCACTGGCATTTTGATGTGTCAATATTGTGTGCTGCAGATGATTATCCTTAGGAGACAGTTTCAGCTTTACTCGATGCTGGATGCAAGCTGCTCCAAGGACATCGTTACAAAATGGTGCTTAGCTGAAATTGCTCCCAAGTGATGCTTCGTCTAGAACAAAACATTTTAAACACTTGCTTAAAAACTTTTTCAGAATCTAGGTTTTCCCAAGCTTCCTATTAAAATCTTTACCTGAAAGGGATGAATTGCTTAGCCCATGCTCTGGCTGGTATAATATACAGATCAGTGTTTACATCTCTACTTGCACTGAGTCTAATTTATAATTTAACACTGTTGAGACCATCCTGACAATGTAAACATGGTATATTGATGACCTGCAAAAAAGAGAAGCTGTCTTATATGCCAAGTGCCTGTGGCTCTGTTTATGTTGGAAATGCATTATTAAAGAATGTGTGTGGTCAAGCTATAACATTTCTAGTACTGAGGTATCCATTTTACTCTGGGTCATTTCTTTGTTTCTCCTCACATAGTCTCCTAATCCAACAACTGATCAAGTTTCAGCCTTTCACTCCCACTGCCCCAATTAAGATAGCGTGATACACAGTGTGACAGCCTTTTTGGGCTCTATGAACCATGTGTGGTGTGCCCTATACTCGACAACTGAGTCAGACTAATTCTGGGAGCAAATACACTATTCAGGCAATGCTGAACAATTTGCTGTTAAAGCAGCAATTTACTGTCATTCCAGCCTGCATTAAAAAACCCCTAAAAGTCTGGATCATTTATTCTGCATTAAAATCAACATGACAACTGCTTCAGAACATAGTGTCAGTGACACTTGAACTTCTAAGTAGAAAGAGTTAGGGGGGAAATTTAGATGCTATCTCAGTCCTGGCCTGATTATTCACTTCTATGTTCTTGGTCCTGGGTCACTTGTTTTTCTGAGCAGCTGAGACAATCAGTGGGCTCAGTAAGTTAGTTTTGTTTAAGAGTGCTCACTCCCATAGCCTGGGTGAAAACTTTCAGTCTTTGGCCACTAAACATACATTTGGGATCTCCTAAAAAAACCTCTTTCCTTTTATCATCTTCAGAAGACAATCTATCCTGTATGCTCAGGGAAAAGGAAATACTAAGATATTAGCACTAAAAACTGAGCTCTGAATGTCAGCAATCTGAAAGACTTTGGCAGCATTATGCCATTACTAGATGGTGGGGGAGAGTTCTTCATCTTGCCTTGGAAATCTCATGTAATGAACAATCCTGCAAACAAGTAGGACACACTTTTCTTTCTGGATATGCACAAAATGTCCCTTTTGACCTTTCTCTCCACAATTAGGTTTTTGCAATGCCAGTGTGTTGGTGAAAACATGAGGTTTATCCTGTAAATATCCCTAAGTGAGCCTTCCAGATGTTTCATCATCAGCTGAAACAACCACTCCTTGTTTTTCTGAAGGGAGACTCACCAGCTGACTAAGAGTGACGTAAAGAGGGAATGGGTGTCCTCCCCTATGGCTGCTGGGATTGTCTGTTTCTCATTAGAAAGAGCAACGTCTCTGTGCTTCAAGAGGTTTCCTACTGTCCACAGTGCCAAGGTTGTATCATGATTACTCCTGTCCTTCATCCAACATTGTACAATCCAGTGTTTCAATGCATGTTTAATAGCCTAAAAGGATTTTTTTAAAGGCAGCACAGCCTATACCAAGAGATGTGGCATCAGGAGTCCCCAGCTATGTGTGAGCAGAGCTGTCTGGTTTTTTTGCCCAGCTTGTGTTGCAGGTGGTCCAATTTCATCATTCATGCACCAAACAGGCCCCAGTTATCAGCTCTGAAGCACAGACATTAAGCATAATTCCACACTTCTTTACTTTTTAAGAGAAGTGTGCACCTCGACAAATCTACCCTTTGATATAAATGAGATTAAAAGGAGATGCATGTTCATTGTCAGTTTTGCAATGGTGCTTTCCAGCAATAATACAAATGTAGGCACTTAATGCAAGCAGTAAACATATTAACTCTTATGAGACAAAGACAACAAACCAACAGTGAACTAAAGTTATACCAGATTCCCAGGTGCCTAAATTAGTAGCAACCCATTCAGCTTTGGGGGTATCTTTTTGGCGAGGTTGCAATATAACCACGTCCTGGTTTTGTTGTTGTTTACTCCGTGGGACATCTATTGACTCAAATGAGCCATTTTTTATTCCTTTGTAGACATGAGAGTGAATTTAGCACAGTGTGTTATCACAGAGCTCCTCACAGACAGTGCTGACAAATAGCTATGTGGACAACCCATTCAGGCTGTAGGATTATCCATCAGCAGTGACAGTAGCTGGCAAACCAGTGCTGTTTATATCAATTTGTTATTTTCTAGGAAGTTACCCAGCTTCATTATTATTGGGGGAGATAAAACTAAGATGAGAGGCCAAGACCCTCATTTGGTTCTTAATGCACTCCCATTGCTTTGATGTATTACAGAGAACAAAATTGACTGATGTGGTAGCTCATTACACAGGGAAAAACACACACTAAAATAACATATTTTCTTTACCACAGTTCTGTGACAACTAATGGTGTCTAGGAAGGATCCAGGGGCAGTTATTTAAAACACATCTTGTTCCTGCAAAAACAAAAAAAGAAAAAAATGGAGGCTGTGATGTGCCCTAGACTTTAGGTGCAAAATATTCTGTAAGATAGCGTGTCTTAAATAACAAGTGATTTTGACACTCCTTGCAAGCCAAAGCATTTCACTGATTTTTGCACAGTGTTGTGCAGTACTGCTATCACAGCACTTCTCCAGGACATTCTTTCTGGCTCTCTGTGATACTTGAGAAACAAATCCTTCCCATCTCTTGCACAGTAGGTGGAAACCATAATTGCTTCACCAGAGATGGGGAACATGAGTCACTGAGAGGCTAACAGACTTTCCTGGGGACCCATGCAGTATCTGGAAAATGCAGGACTAAAAGATTGAATGCAGATTCTGACCCGAGTTACTCAGGCTTGAGGGGGGTTGTAATTTAGGGCATAATTTATTTGTTATTAGTATATCTTATCACTCAGATGGTAATTGCTAGGCAAAATAGGCTACCACTCTGTGATAGGAGTTGGAACCCAAGCAGACAGGAATATGCAGGTGGGTAGGGGAGCAAGGCAGATGGGGTGTCTGGGGGATGTTCAGAGGGCTGCAGTTACTCACAGTGCCTTATACCAGTACTGCACAAAGCTCCATTCTTGGGTTCTTTGCACTGTACATAAAATGGTAACCCCATTGCAAAAAAAAGGCCCAAGAAATTAAAACTAAAATTGAAAGCAGTCTAGATCTATATTAGCTCATTTTGGATTTATCTCTCAAAACCCGTGTTGTGTCTCTCAAATGCATCTCTTGTTGGACTACAGGTATTACTCTTTTCTGACTGTGATGAGTGACAGATAAATAAGCAAACATGGTATTTGATTCTCTGGGAGTTCCCTAGTATATGTGCGGACTCATTGGTCTGTAACACCTCAGAAGTAAGGGCTCTTCCTTTCTTTCCTGTGTTGCAATACAGAACTTGGAATCTTTGCAGGTGGGATTCATCTTATCCACCTTTGGACTTGGAGAGAACTGGGACAACATTTAAACCTGTATTCCATGATTCTCCTGTCCTACTTTGAATATCTGCTGTAGGTTGCATTTAGCCTGATGAATCCAAGCCCACGTGATTTTATCTGTACTCAAACCCAGACTGTTACCTGTCTCACCACTTGGGGGTAAGACCCAGAATTCAATTTCACTGGTGTCATAAATAATGTCATATTCTTCACTAATGACCAGAAATTCAGAGAGCCTTACTTTGTCTCTGATCCCAAAGTCACTCTCCCTGACAAAGTCCTAAAATTTTTGATTCACTGCTCTCTCAAATAGGGAGAGCTACCCATTAAATCACACATATTACTCCCCCATGGTATGGATGTTTCTCAAATCCTTATGTTCATGCTGGGACTCCCTCAGTACCTGTTTATTTGTAAGAGATGAGAGGCTCAGAGTACAAGGTGAAACAGCAGCAAACATGCACAGGTGCTGCTTCTTCTCTCAGCTGTAATTAGGCAGATCTCCTAATGTGAGGACAGAACCATCCTTCAAGCTGTAAAATATTTGTCTTTCATTACCTGTCACCCTCTGACTTTTAGTTAAAGAGAAGACCCTTTTCCTGGAACATGCACATAGTTAGGATCAATATCATAATCCTATCTGACAGCTACTCGAAAGCTTCTTTGTGTTGATTAGGTTTTGGCAGCTGAACAGAGCTGTTACTGCATTTTCTTTTAATACTGACTAAGCGATAGGGTGACAAGAAGTTTAAAAAAAAATCTTTTAAAAACAAAACCCAATTAGTCCTTTTGTTACTCCGGTGAAGTGGAACAGATACTTCAGCTGCTGGTGGTGGTACAAGCAGAAACCTGCCCCCAGTCCCCTGCCACGCTCCAAGGACAGATGGATGAATGGTAACGGCTGGCTTAAAGATGTCTTCATCTGTTCTGTTCAGAAGGAAAGTGGGGATTTGGCTCCAGCTTTTAAAGAAAATAGAAGATGCAAAATTCACTAAACTTTATTGGTTCGAATGTATAATAATGATAGTTTAATGGCAGGAAAGAGGCAGATAATTAGAGGTGCGTAGCTCTGATTGCCCTCATACACCGCTCCAGATAGCTTCTCAACACTCCTGAATCCTTGTTTGCTTTGTCTGAGGCTGAAATCCCACAAGGTCTGGATGTTACCAGCTGTCTGGCTAACTAACTGCCAGCACTTTCCCTGAATACAAGCTATCAGCTTCCACAACATCAGCCTCCTCCCCTGAGCTCTTCCTCACTGTCTCTCTCCCTGTGTGATTGCTTTTATCTATTGCTTGCAGGAGCTTCTTCTAATCATATTGCTTCTTGCCTCTGAGGGTCAAACACGAGACCATTGCTACCTACACAAATGGGGAAACTGTCACCTTCGCTAGACTGATAAGCGTTTGGCAGGCAGGACACTGTGAAGTAGAAGAGCAAGCAGCCAGCAATCTGCAAACACCATAAATATGTTACAATCTCAGCAGGAAGATGGGCACTATATGTACCAAGAGGCCTTTGTTTAATGAGCTGTCAGAAAGCAGGCATGAAATTATGTTTGAAAACATGTGCAAGCTGCAGAAACAGAGCCGGGGCACTAAAAAACCTCTTTGACTTTTCTGAGGATGTTTGGAATGCCTTATCAGTTTGAGAACTGTCATGCAATGAGAGCTATCATTAGCAAGGTAATAGCATTTGAAAGCTACTGATTTTTCTCTCTAAGCTCCATTTTGTGACCTAAATGAGTAAGAGAAAAAACTAAATGCTTCCTTTCCGCTGATTTCTTCCCCCTGAAAACACAGTCGGAAACCCCAAAGTGAGCATACCGGTAGGAAATAAATCCAAATAATTGTAAATCGTAAAGGACTAACCATGGAAGTCAAGAATATTGTTGCTAATCCTTTGGAGATGGTGTTCATATTACTTTAATGCACCTCCCATCACTCATTTGTCTCAATCACACACACAAAAAGCATCTCAGGGCAGGTGACTGTTATGTGTGACAGCTGTATGAAGGCTGGCATGGGTCAGGGCAGCAGTCTTCAATTCACAGGTAGTCAGCAGGGGTAAAACTGTGAAAAATATGATTGGTGAAGTATATTAACAGTGTTGGGATCACTTTGCATAGCTATAATAGGGTGTGCACAAAATAGATCTTCCATTGCTGTTAAATCATGCAGAACAAGTTGTTAAGGATTTTAAAAAAATCCTCAAATATCCTTCAGGGTCACAAAGTTCTTTATTTCTAAGATAAATCGAAGGGTTTTCTTCAAGCTCAAGCATCTGTGTTTTCTTTGCTTTAAAAGAAAACATTTTGCTGATTCTTTGGCTATTTGGGCATTTGTGGTCCACCCCAGAGCTGAAAGGAGACTGTGAATGCTGATCTGAATCCAGGTCAGTCAGGGAGGTATCAATTTGCAAAAATGGCTTCTCTTTCTTTCATTTATTTTCTTATTAAAAATATGGATCAAAATCCAAAGCTTCTAGGTGGAAGCAAATTGAACCAAATTGTCTCTGTTCTTTGGAAACTCTGAACAAACTAGGTTTTGGGGAAGAAAAACTAACCAACCAAAAAAAAACAATGTAAAAGAATCACATTTATGGGTCCTATCAGCTATTGTCACAACACAAACTGGTCAGATCACCAGCAGTATTGTTTTACTGAAGGGAGAAAAATGTGTGAATATGAAGAAATGCTTGAAAAATGACATTTTTGGAAGCTTTGCAAAGGAAAATATGATGTACAAGTAAAAAACATATTTTGCAGAAGTGATTTACTCTCTTTGGATTTTGCCCACTAATGAACTAAAACTGAAAAAAAAAGTTCAAATATTGGTCAACAGGCAAACAAAGAAGTGCCTCTCTGAGTGTCATAACATTTGTGCTTTGTTCATTGTATGTGGGCTTTGTCTGTCTGTCTATGTATTTATTTATCTGTCTGTCTGTCTATCTATCTGTGAGGAAAATATCTTCTATCTCTTGATCTGCCTCAACCTCCCCATTGCACCATGGAAGATGCAGCCTAGCAGGGAGCCATATTCTTAAAGAATAGTACAGCCATATCCTCCCTGCACTTCACCTATCACAGCCCTGAGTGTTTCCAGATAGAAGGATTCAAGCCATAAATTTCCAGGTTTGGATTTTTCCTTCACCAGTCAGATATTTCCATGGGGAAATGTTTAATGTTTTCCAAGCAGCGTTTTCAATGTTAATGCTTTGCCAGTGTAAAGCAGATGAGGACAATGGAAACAACCTTCCTTCTTCTGCTTTCTATTAGGTCAAATTTTTCAAACTTGTTTCATTTGACCCCTGCTAGTATGCTTCAGTGCATAAGTCTACTAAAGAGGGGTTTGATCCTACCAAGAGCATAAAAGCATGGATACTATGGAAACCAAAAATATCCTGTTAATTCATACAGCAACTATTTTGTCTGACTTGGAATAGATCATGTATGACACACAGGAAATCCTTTGGTACCATGACCTTCTCTGTATTGCAAGGTTTCATAAAAGACCACACCATTTCTTTCCTTCTCCTGAGAGGGTGTCTGGCTTCCAAAAAGATTACATGCTGCTTGAACCAGACTTAGGTGCTGATCTGCAAGGGGTTAGGATAACAACACTTAGGATCAAAGGAAAACTGAAGACCTTCCCATTTTGCAATTTTTGAAATTAAAACATTTCATAAGGTGTTCTTTTTTTACTTTGTTTTCTCTTCTCTACACCATCTTCGCTATTGTAGTCAATGTAATAATTAGCATATGGTATTTTGCTGATTTTTCCCTTTTTTCCTACCTTTTAAAACAAATTTTGTAGGGTATTAAAGGGAAAAATAAAATTGTCATCTGCCATTGGTCTCTTTATATACAGTCTCTTTATATACTCTTAACTTATGAAAATGCCTAACACCACAAAAAATTAGCTAACACCTCTGCAAAATGCTGAATTAAGAATCCTTGAACAAGCCCACCAGCACCTCCAAAGTAACTACTTTTCCTCGAAGAACAGAAGGGGAAATGCTAGAGATTGACAGGGAAGAAAGAGGGACAAGCAGAAAAAGAAAAGAGGATTGTCATTCACAAAGCAGTGTTTGGTCCTCCTGTGATGCTGTAGCAGACAGGAGCAAGATTTAAGACAGGAAGAAGAGGTAGGAACTGAACTTAAGTGTTCAGTCCTTAAACAAGATTAAAAGCGCTCATCTTGCTGTTAGTGGAATATTGCCTGAGAACTGGATTTAGGGACAGGATGTTGCCACACTGGAACATTAATGAGAAATAGCCTAAAACATCTAAAGCAAATCATGAAGACCAATAATTCAGTGAAAGGCTTGTGTAGCTCAGCCTGTGGTGTCTCTCATAAACAAGACTGAGAAGTGATTTCATTATCTCCAATAGGGAGTAAAAACCTGGTTCAAAAAACTAACAAACAAACAAAATAAAGGGAAGTTGATATCAGGAAAGAAAGTGTAACAGGAAACTATCTGGAAACAGAACAGAAGACAAAGAGATTCAGAAGAGAAACCCCAGGATTTGCCGAGGTCCTTGGTGCTGAGGCAGCATTTCTGCAGGACATCCATGCCATTCATTTGTCTCCTCAGTGGCCTCTGAGTAAAAGAGAGTAACTACTAAAGCTAGTAGTAACTTCAAAGTAACTACTCTTCCCACTTTCCAGAAATCTTGTGCAGAGAGTGTTTTAACAAACTGAACCTCATCTGGTGAATTATACATCCTGAATACTTGGAGATTACCCATTGTTGGACAAATCAAAGAAGCAGTTGAGTGGGGTAAACACATTTAAAACCACATGCATTTATAGTTGTTCTATTTCCTTACTATGCAGCAGACCAGTGACAGCATGTTTGTTTCATCATGGTCTCTACTTAGCTTTCACAATTCAACTGGGGCCCTTGTGCTTCTATTTGAGTAAAAAGGGAGGTAACCCAAGCAACTTCCCATAAGGTTTCTTGAGCTTCTTAATTCAGGAAAATGGCCACTTGGAACGATCCCTCCTCCCTCACAGGCTGGACAAGGAGTTGCCCCAACCTGAAGTCTGCCCAAGCTTGTTGAAGTCTTAGCACTACAACTGATCCACTTCCCACTCCAGCAGCAAGAAGTTTAGCCATGTGCAAAGGAGGAAAAAAGAGAAAATTATCAGGAATTTTAGTGATCAGACATTACACGGCACAGCAAATACTATCAGTTGCTTTTAGAACTATTTTAGATGCTGCAAACTGGTCTGTGACTTCACATGAATGGTGAAGTGGGACCTGTTTAGACAATAACTCGTTCCACCAGATAAGAAAGCACCCAGCAAAAGGCTTCAGTCTGTGGAAAACCACACATTCCCATGGAGCCACAGAGCCACACTCTAAGCCTTGAAATCCCACTTAAGCCTATTTGCTTAGTCAGTGGAAAGGTAGGCACCTTTGAAGGCCTCTGAAGAGCCATTCAAGTGCCTGAAAAATATGCTGAGCAGGGAGCCGAGGGCAGGGGGACCTCAGCTGAGGAAGCTTGGTGTGAGGTATTAACCACCTCTGCTGGAGCATGGCCAGGCTTCCCCTCTGGCCACTCTCAGTGAGGCAGGGCACGGCTCTGCAGAGCTGGCAGTGCAGCAGGAACAGCCGCCGGGAGCCTCAGACAGCAGGAACCACACATTTTCTCCATCCTGCCTTGACAGAATTGGCCAGAGTTGGAGGCATCTTTCATTTCCCAGTTCTGTTTTTGCTGTAGAAGACACAGCTTCTTTCTATTTTTCAAGACTGGCTGATCCCAGCATGCTCCAAATCCATAAAGGAAAATAGGAAATGATTTTCTTAGTCCCTGAATTGACCCGTGGGTCTGACGATCCTGCTAGGCTCGGCAGTTTCTCTGCTGGCTTGAGGAGCACATGTTTATGCACCTGGGATCATGCAGCTTGAATTATTCTTTTAAACATTTTCATAGAGAGTGGCAGTGTAACAGAAATCACTAAACAAAATGTACATTGTGTGTGACAGTTAGCAATGGGCCGGTTCACAGATTGTTAAGGGCTATTGAAAGTCACGCTTATGTTTTTCTTCTTTAACATTTTTCAAGGACAATTTGATTGCATTTCCCAGAAAGGTTAATATAAACAATCTGCTCCCCTCATTTTTATGAGAAGCATTTAAAAGTAAAACGTCCTGCTGTTATTTCACTATTGCCTATGTTATTGATGGCTGAGGATTCCCAAATAGGTTCTGAATTTTTGCAGCTTTGCACATTTCTGGGAGAATTGCTCAAAAGTCCACTATCTCATTCTCCACCCAGCAGCACTGAGAAAGGCACACATTTCTTCAACATTTGTTTGAACACAGTAGGGCACGATTCATCGCCTGAACTTTAGCCATGTGAAGGATAGTGTCACCTCTGAACTCGTTATTTAAATGGCTTCTACAGACACCAGAGGGGGAGAGAAACAACTCATCTCTCATAGCTGCCCATTTTTGACATATTTGCCCTTTGGAAATGCCTCTCTTTCCCCACTGAAAATAAAGTCAGTAAGAGCAACTCAGACTAGGCCATCCCTGTCCTGTTCTGGTTTGTTCCCTGGCAAATCATGTGGGTAGGACACCCTCTGGTGTCACCATCTCCCACGGGACCAGCTGGCTCCAACACTTACTGATGCAATCCACACTAAGTTAATAAAAAAAGAAATTAGAAATATTTCATCGAAGAGTAATTTCTGAATGCTAGTCAAGACTATTCTTGGGCCAAATTCACAAGCCTACAGTAAGTATAGATCCACAAATTTTTCATATAATTGGTATATCTGGTTGATATTTCAGATTACTGCAGATATTCAGTTAACTGGGATGCTTTGAGTGGGAGCTTGGAGTAAATTACCTCTGGAGGTCCATAGGATTTTCAGATAATCAAATGACATTGTAACATATTATGTACCCATCAGCCATCAACACAATTCATCGGAATGCCCAAGTTGGATGTTCTATTGGATTTTCTATATTTCATTGCATATTCTTTTTTTCATGTACAACTTCGAAAATAAAGCTCAAAGAGATAAAAATGTTCTCCTTCCCTAGTCATGTGTCAAGCCTTCCTGCTGCTTTCTCACCTGTACAAATAACATGGACATGCTGTGTTGAATTGACTGTATTTTGAGAGCATGTTCAGGCTGTGTCCTGGCTGCTGACATAACAAGGGCACTGCCCTGGCAGCTAAAACATCTGATACTGAGGACAACAGCAAAACTACTACTGACCTGGTTTGGGCTACCCTTTGGGGCATTATTTGTTACAGTGTGTGCAGGAACACATGTGGACACATACGAGGAAGGATGCTTGATCATGTATTTAGAAGTGACCCTTTTTTTAGGAAAGAATAATGCTTGTGAAACTAAAAAATCCCAGGACTAAAACCCACCAACTAACTACCATTGAGTTAAAGCAGTACTTATTACACCTCTTCAAGACAAAAGGAAAATGCAATAAAAATTCAACCCCAAAATATCCAGGGTGTTGGACTAGATAGGCAAGTGGGAGCATGTGCACACTCAACATATAGGAGTGCTCATGACCTGACTATTTGCTTTTAGGAGTTCTGGACATGTTTTAGGAGTTCTGAGCATCTTTGGTAGCTGTTGTTTTCTATAAGACCCAGATTAAGCAATTTCCCATTAAAACCTTTCTAAAATGGCAAAGGACATTCCAGGCCAGTCATTCAGGCCCAAAAATTTTCAGAAGTGATTAATGGTTTCTGATGCCTCCATTCTGATGCTATTTTTGTGTGTGGATTTAGACACTTCATAAAAATCCAGTTTTATGAAGAGTGGTGTTGCTGCTCTCTAATAATTAAAATCCTAGAAGAGGGAAACCCAAAATTAACATTCTTTTTGCAAAATGTCACTCTCCAACATTTATAGAGCCTTCAAGTGGAGAAACAGAAGGTCTAACTTTATGCTGTATGGCCCACATACTGGTGAGAAACTCAAGTACATCTTGGTAAACATTCCCTATGTAAGCAACATTTTCCAGAGTCTTTCATTCACTGTGTAAAAACCCACTACAAGGCTGCTAACATATCTAAAATACACTCCCAACTCTCCAAGACTTACTCACAAATCATCTGCCTTAAAAGAGCACTCTCCAAGTACACTTCACAAAGTTTTCCATTTTGCCCTCCCAGGCAGCCTAGCAACATGGCTGGCAATAAATAACGCAGCAAAGGAAATTCTGTGTCAACTAGGAGGGTCAAAAAAAAAAAAAAAAAAAAGACAGAAGAAAATGTACAAAAAAAGTGTAATTTATTGCCCCTTAACATCTGCTTTTATCTGTATCCTTTTGAGAACAAATTAACAAGCCCTGCCTATCTCCATATGTTTCTTTCTGTGGAGCATCATGGCTCTGGAGGTACACGTTCATTCAGTCAGCAGAAACAAGCATGTATGTTTGTTACACACTGGAGAATGTGACCATTATATGTTGTTGATACTTTTATAATGGGATAAATCACTGCAAGAAAAAAAGAAATATTTTATAAGCCAGAAGGAGCAGGTCTTTTTTTTTTTTTTCCTCCTTTTATTTCCTACAGAAAGCAGCTCAAATCCCAGTGTTTCATGTATACTCTTCAGGTCATAAAAACAGCTGCTTTCAAAATGTAGATGATCCCCATATGCTTAGAAATCACCCTTAAAAGGTCAGTAATTAATTTATTTTGGTTTTTAACAGTTATAAAATTAAATTTCAGTGTAAAAAACAGGATGAAAGTGATCTTTATTCTGAATAAAGCTTTCTTTTTTTCTGGGATATCGCCTGTGTGTTTATATACATATCTCTATAAAGGGCTTTGGCAGTTCACTGCCAAAGTTCAACTGTAAATCCATTCAAATCTTTGAACTAAATTTTCAAAAAATGTACAGAATGCTAAAATTGGATCTGTATTTAAGGTGTAAAAAACAGCCTTGAAAAAAAATATTTAACCCTAAATTAATAACTGTGAACATGTACAAGCCAAACAAAATTCCTCATATAGCAATTTTTTTCTTAAAAATAGCTTCGCTTTAAGTTTAAAATCTAATACTGATATAATTTCTATACTAAAAAGAGAGCAAAATATTACCAATGTGCTTAACTAGGATTTTAAATTCAATTCAGTTGTTTTAAGTCCAGATTGAAGTATTGTGGCAATGTGGCTACAAATCTTCTTATGGCAGAAGAAATTACACATTTGTGTTGAAATGTGAATTATATATGGCAGTATCAAAGCTCAGAAAAGCTGGGAAAGTGAATGGGACTGTACTGACTTGCTCCATTTTGCCATCTGCATCTGAACAGAAAGCGTTGGGGCTGGAGGGAGACCATTTACAACAGAGACAATTGCAGAGATGACATTTTCCTACTTGCAAAGGGGGGCTTTAATCATCTCAGACCCATTTATGGTGTTTTGTTAGCAACCGTTAATCTTCTCTGGTGCTTTTAGGCACTTAGCATGTTTCTGTAAAACTATTAACATATGAAATTAATGTACAGAGGGAGTGCCAATACAAATCAAGCAGAACACAGTATTATGACAATCAAATTTATGAGATGGCTTTAATAATCATAAAACTGCCCCATAGATAAATATCCATTTCTTTCATTTGCCTTCTGATTTCTGGAGCTTAAAAAAACATGGAGTTTTGTTTTGTTTGCTTGTTTTTCTTGGTTTGGGTTGGGTTGGGTTGGGTTGGGTGGGGTTTTTTTGAAAAACTAAAGTTTAGAAATGGAGAAGGAAATCAGCCACCCTCATAAAAGGCATTGTAAGGGCTAAGTAAAGATCACTCATTTAAAACCACAGTGATGTCTTCTGTTGTTAATGATTCAGCTTCAAAAATTACTTTAGCAGAACTAAATAATATGCTTCAAGATTTAAAATGCATGTAAGGCTTTTATTAAATCAGATGAGCTAGAGATACCATGAGAAAATTAGTGTAGCTACTTGGCTACTTTAACTTCCTAAAGCATGAAACTTCAAACTCAGACATGTCAGATAGAAAGGTGACAGACCCCCAGTACAGGTTGGGAAGAGTTATGCTGATTTGACAATTTTAATCCGTAACATAGTCGAGAGAAAAGAAAGGTGTTCCTACCTTTCCCTACATGGTCTCTATTTTATATAATGATACCACAACATGGTCTTTGCTGTGTATTTGCATTTGCAATACATTTATATGAGGCTCCCATAGAACAGGGAAGAATCATGCGGTGAGGAGCAAGGTATTTTTACACACATTCCTGTGGCAGTGGCTGGCCTGGGGGGACTGACAACTTCTGAGAATAAAAGTGCATGATTTTCATCCAGGTGTTGTCCTGCAATCAGAACAAGCTGTCCCATATACAAAATCAGACAAGGGAGTTTCCAGCTATAGCATCCCTTTTTTCCCCTGCTCTGCTTTTCCTTGTGGTATTGAGAGACCCAGGGCAGCAATAGACTCTTTACACCCAGCCGACTTCAAAACAGTTTCTATCTCAGATTACCAGAGTCTGCAGAATTCAGCTGTTTTCAGAGCAGTCAGAGGTCACAGCAAATCAGCAGTCTTTGAAAAGTAACCTGTCAAGGCATCCACTTCTCATGGCTTACCACATCTATCTAAACATATCTATGCACAAAATGGATGACGTCTCCTGCTGCCCTTTCGAATGGCTTAGTGTAAGACCTCTCTGTTTTCTCAGCCTTTGTACTGCTCTGATACACAGGGCCAGCCAGCAGTCCCAATTAAAAGAGCAGGGGGAAAAAAAGAGTGGGAAGATCTTCTTCCAGATGGCTTTGAAGAGGCATCAATCTGCTACAGAGATTCACAGCACCCCAGACAAGTAGTTAGATAAGCCAAGACTGTGCACTAAGGCTAAAATCACAGCACTACGTCAAACCCAAATATTTTTTCAGTATATTAATTACCACAGAAACTTGGCTGACTGGAAAAGGTGAAAGTGTAAACTGTATCTGAAGAAAGTTAAGGAGAATATTAGCAAGTTTTAATACTTTCCTGATATTCCTACTATATGCTGGTTCATCTTCTCTTCATATCACCTAACGTACACAGCAAATGTTCACCTGTAAACACACACATAAATGTGGTCTATCCAAGAGAAAAGCAAGATAAAGAGCATGACCAGAATGCTCCACCATCACCTGTAGCAGTTAAATAGCTGCATAGCATCCCTCCTTTAGTGGCTTCATCCTCTCCTGCCTGATCAGTTGATGCCAAGGCAAAGATATCTCTTCTGGCACTGGATTTTGCATGTTTGACCTCTAAGAGACAGAGAAATCAACACTACCCTGCATCACCACCTTTTGAGACATCTGTTCTCGCCACCAACATGGATAGGCTAGGATAAAAGTTTGTGAAATTCCCCTGCATAGGACAAGGGTGAGGACACTTGGGAAGACACTGAAAAAAAATAGTTCCTTTTTGAACAACATGATGCTGGGACAATCCCTAATCATAATCCCTAATCATAATGGCTTAGTGTCTTTGGGAGAGCAGAGCACGGATAGCTCCATCCAAGCATCACATTTCCTGCACGCAGCTACACCAACAGAAAATCCCCTGCTCAGAAACAGCACGGGTACTTTGTGACTGTCAGCACTGGTCAGTGAAAACACAAGCAGGGAATGTCAGGGCAGGAAGGGGGAATTTGCAGACCTCGGCACTTCCCAAGCTGTGTCTGCGCCTGGTGCCTCCACGAGCGGCTGGTGAGAGCAGCAGCAGTAACCACACAAGCAGTGGGAGCCCGGGGGGCCGTGCCTGACCCTGGGCTGCCCTCGGGGAGCTCGGGGAGGTGGAGGCTGATGCCGTGATCCCCCCATGGTGAGGCCATTTCCCCACTCCACGCAGGCTGCTGCTCCACTGGGGAGTTCCTGCTCCAGCAGTGAGGGCAAGGGGTGAAGGGGGCTGGTTGCTTTTTCAAACACGGTTAACAAAATGTTGATATTATGCTTAGCCGTTGTCTCCTTGTCACTAGTCACTTGCAGTTATAGGGCCAGATGTTAGAAATGCCATCCTGAGCTGGAGCTGATGAGCTCTGCTGTTATGGTCTTCATTTTCAAGGTGTTCTGCAGCCTCATGGGACTGTGGACAAATGTCTAGAGAGGGGACAGGGATGGCTATAAGTTTCATGCAAACTTCAGTACGTTGCACTAATGTGGGCAACTTTTTTCATTTAAGACACCCTGGGGTGTCAAACCTACCCACAGTTCTCCCTCAGGTCATGTGCTGTATCTGTCAGCTCTGTGGGGATATCCCACTTTGCCCAAGACATTTCAAATAGTCCTGGGTATCTGTGCTTCAACAAATTAGCTGAGCTCACAATGTCCTCCTCTTGTCAGCTGGTTGCAGTACACGCTGGTCGTGTGGTTGCCTACATACAACAAAACTCACAAGGAAGAACTTACTGATTTTATTGCAGGATACTAATGGAAAGAGTGTGATTCCCCTGGAAAGTATGTAATTACACCACCTTGGATTTATGGCCTGTGCCTGAAGTGCAGGTGAGAAAAGTTGTCTTTTATAAAGCCTCTGAAAGATGGGTACCTCCCATCAGGATAAGACTCAGATACTCTAAGATATTTCTATCGTCTTCCTGATATCTCTAGGGGAAAAGATAAAAGAAAAAAAGAAGATAATTCAGATTATTAGAATGAGAATAGAAGGCCTCCTTTCAAGTGAGAATATAGATTATGTACTGTTTATTGCAGAGTAGTTTAAAGCCACTAAAGAAATTCAGGAATTTAAAATCAAAACAGGAAAAAAAATATTTTCCCAGAAGGAAAGAAAATACTGATTTCTGGCACTTTAAGAAGGGCCCTGTAGCTCTCATTAAAGATAGTTTTATCTAAGAAATATTAGTTGAAAAAGTATATAAACTGATAAACACAAATGTGTTAAGGAAAGAAATGGTCATGTTTAAAATTTAATTTAGTTGGATTTTGTGGCTTTATATAAGGGGTGAGAGACTCCAGATGAAATGATCAAAGACAATCCTTTACTTGAAAGAGAAAAAGAATCAAAATTTCCCAGAATAGATCACGAGATGAAAAAGAAAATGTACAATCTGATCAAGCTCATCTAGTGGATGTAAGTTTGGATCCAAAAGTCCTGTAGTTCCTCTTTGATCTGTGTAGACTCAAAGTGTCCCTAGAAAGCTACAAGGCTCCCTCCTTGCCTGTCTCATCTTTTCGCTGAACAGCAGGTTTTGGAAGGTGTAGCTGAAGGCTGGTTTCCCAGCTCCACCCTTGGGAAAAAGAGACCGAAACATGTTCTGTGAAAGACATCTGAGACAATTACCGTTTGCCTTAATACTACAGAATGTAAGAATCTATAAAAAAACTAGTCTCAAGAAATGATATTTTCTTATATAAATAGCAGTAAGAATCTGTTCATATACAGTACATACACAGGTCCACTAAGTTATCACAGGCTACAAAAGGAACTTTCTCTGCGGTCCTGCACTCAGGTTAGGGCATATTTTACACCCAGGGAATGCTGCCTCCCAAATCCCAACAGTGACAGACATATTGACACTTCAGCACTGGCAGGGTTTCAATACTCTTCAGACAGGGTATTTCACCCCAGACTGAGTGTCTGAGGATTAAAGAGACCTAGGCAGACTTACCTGCTGAGCTGCTCCCCCAGGCTGAGAGGCTGATAGAAAGGCATCAGCAAGTGTCAGTTTGCCCCTGTGCCAGGGTACCAAGGCTGTAGCTGTTTTGTATCTTTGAAGACAGATCTGTTTCCCTTTGTTTACCCATTACCTTGCCCAATCATCCATCTGCGAGAAGGGAGATACGAGTACGAAGATACGAGTAACAGAGTAAAAGTAATGGCTGTGTTATTCAAGAAGTCAGACTCGGTGATCTAGTGGGCCCTCCTGGCACTAAAACCCAGAGTTGCTTCTGACTGACACTATCAATTCACTTGCTGGAGGAGCCTCCAGGCCCAGGCAATAGGCTCATCTTTCATACTATGCTGCACTAATTGGCAATAATGAAGGTATTTGTCAGTCTCCACGGGATCATATGTTTTAAGACAACTTCAGAGTAATCCTAGCCGTATGGATGTCATCAGCCTACAGACTCACTGTCAAAAATGAAATGAGACACCAAGTTTATGCCATTTTGCCTCATGTTCGGTTCCTAATTTTCTGGATGAAAATTTCCTTCCGTAAATATGTCATCTTCCATAACAAGTTGAAGGTACAAATGCTCGTGTGTATCTATGCAAGATTCAGCCTGACAGAAAAGTCATTAAGTTCTCTGATAGCTTATTATTAACCCAAAATTTCAGATATCATGTTTTGCGGTACAAAGTGATGCTAAATTGGATGCAGAGAGTAAGATAGAGAGTATCTTCTAGTCCGTCCCATCCAGTTCTCCATTGCCATATTTGCTCAACTCCACCAGCAGTAACTTTTCTCAGGGAAAGATTTGTAACATGGGATATTTCCCTAGCAGGATGAGAGTGGCTGCAGTGGCCAATCTTGCTCCCTCATAATACTCTGTGCAATGTCCCTGTCACCAAATATCAGTGGGACACAGCGTCTTGGCTATTCTCTATTTCACACAGGGGATATGGAGAATGTGAAATTAAACTAAAGCTGCCTCTAACTTGCATGGCTGGTTAGTTTTCTAGGCAGAACCAGATAAACAGAAAGCAGGAGTGTGATATAAACAAAGAAATAATAATAATCAACCAATGAATTCTGTTATGAAGTCTGTACACTTCTTCCCCCTTCACTGTATACTTTCAGTTCTCTGAAGGAAAGGCCAAAAGGGGAGTAATAAAAACACCCTTGGGTACAAAGAAATTGGCTCATAAAATAACCACAGTAACAATGTCGATTATTAGCTTTACAGTACGAGATAAATATAAATGGACTATATCCTCAAACTAGCAAAATATGGGGAATCAATCTCAATAAAAAGAACTGATAGAGTAAGCTATTTGGGAAGCAGATACAAGCCCTGCCTGGCTTAGAAACATTAGCCTGCGCTTCTGAGTAGTGATTGATGTCTTCTGCTGCCAGATGACAACGAACTTCGCTGAGAGTGAGGCTTGGAGGGAGGTATTTGTAATGCCTGTCTGTAAGCTCCAGAAGCGTTATGATTTCTATGAAGGATAAATGCACAAATCTCTGTATTTCTGCTAGAAGACAGTCTCTGCTAAAACAGAAATTAAACATATTTACAAGGCAGTGAGTTATGATAGAAACCTGACCAGGCATTTCTCAAAGTGGCTGGCATCATCTTCTGCTGACAGAGTCACACCATCTCCAAACACATTGTGGGAGGTACAGATGTTATCACAGCACAAAAGTATGAGAATTCTGATTTTTTTTTTTTGCCTAATCTCTTTCCTCTGGAGAAATTAAAATGGCTTTTGATTTTATTTTACTTTGGGGCAAAACTAATGGGCGTATTTTTGAAGGGAGAGGTCATGATGGAGTTATACCAAAGTTGATTTTACTGCAGGTCAACTCATCACTGATCTTTGCTCACCTGGGCTGTTATGGAGCCTCACTCATCTCGTCACTCAAACATGTTATCCCTTTTCTTGCTTCCCCAGCCAGACTGACCCTCACATCCCAGCTGGGGTCTCCTTTCCACTTGATCTGATGTGGAGCAACTTGAAGGATGATTAGCCCGAGTGCAGCATGGGACACAAATACCCACCAGGAGATCTGTTGAAAATCAGCAGGAGTCATCTCATTTCTTGTTCCTTGTGACACAGTGAAAAGTCCATAAGCTTCTGCTTGAGTTCACATCCTGGATATAATTTCCTAATCACTTCAGGGTGATGTCATGGGTAAAAAATGCTTGAGTGACTGAAATTAAATTGGAGGCTAGGCTGTTTCTTGCAGCATTACTATATTACTAGAGAGGGAGAAGGAACACAGAGGGGGTTTTCTTTTATCACTTATGGCATCCTTATTTCTCAAGACAGGAAGGTCAGCTTTTCCACAGCATCCTGCTATGCTGCTCGCCTTCAAGACATTAAAATACACCTAGCTGTGTACCCTCTGGGCCTGTCTGGTGAAACTTTCCCTGGCTTCCAAGGTCCTTGAAACAGAGAGATTCATTATACAACATCCCAGTGCTACAGGAAAATGGTCACCACAGGCTCAACTCAAATAGTTCATTGCCCAATGCAGCTATTAAAAAACAATTTGTTAAATAACATGACTAGAAAAATGCTTAAGCACGTCAATTGCTCTAATTTTTCAGGGGGGGTTAAGGAATACTATGTTTTAAAGACGGTACATAAAGCATGTAAGAAGACCTGATTTTAACCAGATGGTTTTTCAGTCTCAGGTAATTATTGTGATCAAGATAGTACCTTTCTGAGGCATCTCAAGGGCAATTTCTCTTCCAAGCATAACCAAATTTTGTAGAAACATAAGGCTCTATCCATAGCAGGTGAGATTCACAACCCTTTTGCATCATTACTAAGAGCACTAAATGTAGTGCTATGCTGACTTAAGGGAAGTATAACAATGACAATTTTGATCTAAGAACATAACCCTAATTACATTAAAATAAAATAATAATAGTATCATTAAGAAAGAGCTACTTCTGAAGAGCAATTTTCATTCAGAATCAATTTTTCTCTTCTGGGCAAAAGTCCATTCTAATCATATTGAGAGTCAATATATTACTCTTTGACTTGAAGCAAAGGTATATCAATTCTTGACAGCTTCTGCAGATGCTCTGTCCTTCTGCAAAAAAAAAAAAGAAAAAGAAAAAAAAAGCCCGTCAGTGTTTGGACAGGGTGGTTTGCGAAAGGGTTTCATTTCACAGCTATTAGAAAAAGTATAAATTCCCTCCATGGAAAATGCAGTCATCCTCTATAGCAATCTGGTTCTCCCTTTTATGCATGAAATGTACCTCTAACTCGATCCGAAAGAGTCAATGGCTTAAGGGAGTGCTCTGTATGTGGCAGAAGCTTTCCATTTTCTGTGCTGCATTTTTAAAGCTCTGCAGTCCTTTTACCACAGGGCTCTGGCACATGAAGTGGGTTTGTGGCTTCACTGGGTTTGTTATTTCAACCACTTGCAGCACGGCTAAACAAAGTCACCAGTGTCTGCCCTGAAGAAGAGAACTCTGATCAGGCACAGTCTGGTATATGCCATTTCCACGAACTAGCAGTCTAGAAAAAACAGCTTCAGGGGAAAAAACAAAAGTTTTATCTTGTCTGTGCAGACTGTGGGGTGCTGGCAGAGCTCTCCAGAGGAAAACGCTGTGTCTGCCCTGTCCCTACACGTGGCTCTTGGCCATGCTCAGAGGCAGACCACCAGACAGGGCAGATTTTGGCGTGACCTTTCAACCATTCCTGTATCCCGATGGGAACTAAGTTTATTCAGAGCACATCTCTGGGCTGGTACATGCCTGTCACAGCATGTCTGTAAGTCTTGACTCCCCTGGTCATACAAATCAACAAGGTTCTGAAGTTTCTCAACCAACTTCTCCTCTCTCCTCTTTCATCAGCTTTGGCCCTTCATCTTCCTTTTCTTTCATTAACATTAAGAGTATTCCATTAACATCTTGCATTAACATCAGCAGTATTCTCTTTCACTTTGTACCCTGGCCCCAGCTGTGGCAACAGAGTGAACAGCCTTGGCAAAGTGGCCCCAGAGGTGGATGTCTTAAGCACTGGAAGCCCCATGACTCCCAACCTCAACCAGACCTGAAGAGTTTCTAAGATGTTAACTCCATCCTGAATGCACATTTGTTGATGCACAAGCTGCTTTCCAAATCAGGAAAGCCAGGTCCAGTTCCTGGTGCACAGAGACAAAAGAGTCTGGAGTCTCAGGGTACAACATTTCTATGAGAAAAGCAGGAGAATAGCACCAGGGGTTCACATCTGTGATTTTTTGCTCAACTATTTTGGTAACGAACCTTGAACAGAATATAATAAATACAAACTTCAGCTCATCTTCATAGCACCCACCCTACAAAAGATCTTTTCATAAAACCGCCTAAAGATAGAATTCTCTTTCTTAAGAACTCTTCTCGGAAGGTAGCAGAGCTAATGCTGAGACATGGCTGCAGCGTGGCTTATTTTTTTGTACAGGTAATAAATTATTCTTTTTACTTTAGAACACAGATATATTTGCTAAATATCTTCATATCCATTCAAGTCACACACCACCCCAAGGCTCTTAAACATAATAATATTTACAGTTCAAGTCACATCTCCCAAGCTAGATTAGATTGCTTTTATGCCTAGGCATGAACTGAAAGAGATCAAAATACCCTTACAAAAGAAAAGTTACAGGGATGCAGTAAGGATTCTGAAGTTTTATACATTTACAAAAAAAGAGAAAATAGACTCAAAGTGGAAAAACATCTTGTCGATATAGTAGCCAAGTTAAACCAGATGCTGCAAGGGTAACTTACCATTAGAAATCCCAGAGGTGGTTCTATTTACCAGGGAAGGGATGGAAGGGGTAAGGGAAATTAATATTAATTTGGTTTATTTGGCTTGGCCATTGGCCACAAAGTTCAGTTAAAGTGCATTTCCCAGCCAACTCTTGTACATGCAAAGTCTCACCAAGTCAGATGTAACTTATTATGTGTTTTGTCACTTCAACACGAAAAAAAGAAAAAAGTACAAAGCTGTACAAAGGAGTGGTTTCCCTGCTTCTTTTGGCTGAATTAGATGCTTTCATTGTGCAAATATATGTGTTAGAAATATTTTTTTTAAACAATCCTGCCATTGGCCATCCAAAATTAAAACTGCAAACATGGCACTTCTCTTCTGTAACTAAAGGATCTGAGGAAAAGCAAATTCACCAGAGACCTTAATACATCAGACCCAAGCTTCTTTTCAGAATTGCATTTTAAAAAACTTGTATGAGTGCTGAGGGATGAAGGCTTAAAGACGAAGTGGAATTCCACAAGCAGGGCACTCACTAGGCCTTCCTTTAGACACATGAATTGTTACTGGGCTTGTGCACATTTCTTGTGATTAAACAGGCAAAGATGGGTGAGCTCCAATTAGGTGTTCTAGATCGTGAGACAGCTGGGCTAAAATCGAGACCAGCATGGCCAAGGAGACAGCAAATTTCCACTACAGTAGGAGGAAGGGATGTGATGTGATGGGATGAGATGGGATGGGATGGGATGGGATGGGATGGGATGGGATGGGATGGGATGGGATGGGATGGGATGGGATGGGATGGGATGGGATGGGTGCTCATGATTCCACTGGTTCCATAGCTGGAATCCATTTCCTCTCTGCTGCATTAGTGCTCGCTCTAAACAAAAGATGGGGAACTTGTCTCTCAGCTTGTGCTGTAGACATCTTACTAAGCTGTGTGCTGCCAAGAGGATACAGCTTATTTTCTTCTGTAGTTTACAGAACTTACAGAGCAGTGACTCATGTTGGAACTGTCTTTCCTACTCTTTAAATTGGCTTCTTGACACTTTTATGGAAGAGAATTTATTTGACTTTTTTTTTGAAGCAAAAGTATCTCCATGCTGGTGCCCTCATTATACTACACTGTGTGTTATCTCCTGAATTCATTTTTTCTGTGTCTTTTCTTGAAGCAGGGTGCCAGTGGGAAACTGCATTTGTGACATAAAAGGCTTTTTAGGGGTGAGAAAGACCCTGTGTAAGAGAAAAAACTGATTTGTTGTCTGAGACCACTCTTGAGAAACTCTTGGCAAGAAACTTGCTCAGAGAGCAAGAAAAGAGCAGGTCAAGCTGGAGAAACATCCGAGCAGTAGTGGAATGCATGGGGTGAAATAAAATTCCTGATAAGCTGGACTTCAGCACAGAGCTGCAGTACATTTACCCATGACAGCTTCTCTGCCTGTTGCCTGCTGTAGGAATCTTCTTCCCATGCCATTTCCTGAAAAGGAATGACCCAGCTGCCTCATTTGCCCAGTGAATACATTTGGCATCCAAAGAGGTTGGATGACAAAGTTCCACTGGCTGCATTTGCTCAGGCAAGGGCACTTGGCTGCTGCCCACCCCTGCTCTGCATGGCCTTCTGCTCTCCTGTTTGTTGATCCAGCCATCGGTGTTGGTATGCTACAGATTTCTGGGACCATGACTCACAATTTCCTTTTAAAAAGGAGGAGAGAAGGAAAACAACCCCCCAGCAAGCTTGCTGCTCTTGTGCTTGATGTGCAAGCACTAAGCTGCCCTTTCCCAGGAAAGAGATGTATCTTTCATGCATAGCTCCTTGCAGGTTTTCAGTCAACAAGTACCCACATTACAAAACTCCATGGTGGCCAGCAATGCCTGGCAGCTTTGCTGGGAACATCAGCTACCCTCTGGCTTCCAGAAGCACCTTTGGCTCAAGCCAGTTTATGGGTCTGGTTTGTAAAATATTTTATATCCACAGCTCACCTAAAACTTTCCCAACATGAGCCACTGTTTTCAAAGCAGGAAGGGAGAAAGTGAGGTCTAAGCTTCACACTAGGAGAAAAATTGCCTGGACCAACATACAGCAAGGGGACAAACACACCAATCCTAGCCAGCATGGTTCCTCCTGCCTGCTGGAAAAGAGTTATTCAAAGCACAGGGTTCAATAAGTTGTCTGTGACCCACACACAGCTCACTATTTTACCCTGAGATCACATCCCCAAAATGAGCACAAGAAAAAAAAAGGAAAGGAAAAAAAGGAAAGGAAATCTGCCACCCACTGCATTCATTCAGATCTTTGCAGCATCTACAAAAAGTTTATTAAAAGGAGGTTTAAGTTACTAGTAAATTGGCTTGGAGAAAAATAGAGGGTCTTCTGCCCCATCCTTGGATGATGTTCTGTAGGGTCCTGTGGCACAGTAGAGGTTTCAGAGGCACTGCCTGAGGAGTTACAGAAAAGAAAAGCATCTATCTCTTCACTGAGCCTCCAAGAGTGACAGTAGAAGTATTTATCACTCTGCTGCTTCACTGCTTGTAAGTAGTTTGCCTTCCTTCCTCTCTGTTTATTTGTCCATTTTATTGTCCCTAATGAAGAATCCCAATGCTATCAAGTCTGAATTACAGACATTTTATGTTTCTAAAATTTATTTTGCTGATCTTCTTTCTTTTCTTGTACATTTGGCTGCTGAGATGCATTTGACCTGCTATTGGGAGGAGATACAGCTGCTAACTGCATTCTTCACTCCATCTGTTTTCACCGGTTTGTACAACTCCACAAAAATTAGTGAGACAGCACCATATCAAGCTGATATTACACAGTTTAGAACCAGGAATAAAAACTCTGGACAAATTGGATTTTTGTAAATAATTGAAAATCCACCACCCAAGTTTTTTTCTGTGACACTTTGAAATCTGCTGGAAAGTACTAAGCATTATGTAGACACAATTTCATGAACAGATGGAAAGCTGCCTATAAAAGTGGTTGGTGCAGGTTTGCAGGCAAACAGTGCACTTGTGCACTTTGGGATACAGCCAGCTCTCAAAATCCAGCACCTGCATCATCTTTGCACTGAGAGAGAAGGAGGGGGTCTGTAAAAGCATGTTTCTGGAGCTTCTCTGGATGCTAAAACCTGATGGGAGAGTTCCCATGACAGGACACTTTTCATGAAGCCAGCAGTGAACAACCCACAAGTTTCTTCAAAGTCAGCAGGACCTCACAGGGCAGTGTCACTCCCTGTCTGGATGGCGGCAGACTTGCTTCCCTCACTTTTATGGGCTCTAATCTATTTCCATCCCTTACCCTTTTTTATGGCTGTGGTTGATAAGATAAATTATTCTCTTTTTTGAAAGAGTCACAGTTTAGAAAGTACACAACTGTCAACTGGAGCCCACTGTTCTCTAGGCTTGTCCACTCCATGACCTCGTGTAGCATAAAATAGAAATTAGAATTATTTTAGGACTTGAAAACACACATGCAGACATTCCTTCAGAGACTCATGCGAGATCAGAGTGATTGTTTTTTTGCTCAGCATCCCACTCCCCACAGTGCTCGCTCGCCGGGGCCTGTGTGCATATCGCCAGCACATGTGCACGCATGCAGAAACGGGGCAGGTAATTAGCCTTTCTGGAGGGGACATGCCTTTCTCCTGAGAGCAAAACAAGAGAGCTCTGAGGGCAGGAGGGGAGCAGATGTAAGCTATCAAGGAGGGAAGCTTGCAGACAGGACACGAGGGGTAACATCTGACCAGCCTAGCGCTGGAGAGACTGGTACTCGCTTCAGCTGAGAATACCAAAGAGCCAGACACAACTGAGGGATCAGCTGAGATTTCATCAAAGGAAGGCTTTTCAGATCAAATAGTCTCTCTGGATGTCTCACTGAGACATGTCATATGGGCTGTTTTGCTCTGCTCACACCTTGTTATATCCCCAGCTAGCCCTCTCTACATTGTTTTGGTGGGGTTTGGGCCTAGAAGAGGATGTAGGCTCACTTGTAGAGCAAACCAAGAGCACAGCTCACAGCATTTCCAAACATGCTCACCTCAAGCTGCAGTCCTGTCACACAGAGATGGTCCTGATCGATGGCTGGCAGCTTTTTTTCCGAGCCTGTTCTATTCCTAATGAAAATGGTAAGCTGAGGACAGTAGTTTTCTGTATAACACAACCATTCCTTTCCCTTTGCCCCCACAGATTTAGCGCTTGTGCTGACTGTTGAAAAACTCAGTCATTAACAGCCAGGAAATGACTTTGCCATCAATCAGAATATTGCTCAGCCATGTTTCAGCTTTTTCCCCCTTTCTCTGCATAATTATTCTCATCCTCTGCTGATTACAGTTTATAATAGCTATAATTCTCTTAAAATCAATCATTGCTTGACTTAACCACAGGGTTACCAGCAGAAACATGAAAGAACACAGATATTCTGAACTGCTTTTTAATTATTATTCCTATTCAACAACACACAAGCTTATAGGTAGATCACACTTAACCTTCCTCTTAGGAGTATTAAGCATCAATTATTTTATTTTAATTTTGTTTTAAATCGTGAAGTGTTTGATTACATGGCCATTCCAACTTCCTCAGGTGTTTTGGTGACATATTACTAGCATGTTTTTTGGACGATTAATCGCAGTGGTTATCCTAAATTAAAGAACCATAAAAGGACAAATATATGTTGTTTGCCAGCACAGATTCTGCAATCAAAGTAAACCAAAGTTTACTGGTCTTTTTGATTAGGATTATACATAAGCACAGTTAAATTAAAGGCTGGTGTACAGTAAGGCAATTTTTGAATTCACAAAATTAAAAACAACACTAGATTAAAAATCACATTTTTCCTGAACAGAGTGGAAATCTGTAGCCCAACACACACAATCATATTCCTAACACATCTGAACCAGGTTTCTGTTATTCTGCTTGTATCACCACTTTGCCTCTAATCATTTTCTCTTGCCCAAATATTCAGTACATTTCCCTCACTGATTATGTGCTTCTCTCATGCAGAAAAAGGAAATATTTGAAAAATTAAGGACACAATTATATGGAATGACCAAATTGAAAGCAGGACTGAAGACAAGATGTAGAGTCTCAATTGACTTTTAAGGTATAAGAAAGCCTTAATTTAAAATAAACTTCTTTCCCCCTTTTTAAGATATGTTGGGTAAAAAGTGGTACTGTATGAGATTATGCCATTAGGCAGGGAGTAGGAACCATTAGACAGGGAATAGGAACTAAGTTGTTTGAGCCTACTCTATATAAGGATATGACGCTGAAACACACAAAGGAAGCCATTTTCCTTTGATCCTGCAATTTCCTATATATTCTTGCATAAAACTTATTTAGACATTTCTTGTGAACTATATATCTATAAATTTTCATGTTCAATATTGTGTCCCATGTTTGTCTCCTCTTTGTCAGCTTGCAACCAGCAGTATATTATTGTTAATTTTGACTTCATGAATAGGACATCTGCATGTTTTGCTTACAAGGACAAATTTGGGGGAAAACTCACAGCAGCTAAGATAAAAATGTGGTCTACCCGTGAAGTGTACCCTTTACAGCTATATGCCCTATGGAAATTAACTGCTCTGGGGTATCAAGATAGAGCACATGCAATACTGGAGACACTTTGCCATTCTGATATTAAATAGTTAACTATACTGGGCCTAAAGGTCCCCTGCCTCCCCTCAAATTTCTTCCTAAGATTGGGAGGAAATTTTGGAAAAAAGAACTAAATGAAAGAGTTCTTGTTTTATTCATTCTTTCGTTATCATTACCTGATCTTGCATTTCACTAAAACCCCCACCTATTTTCAGCTGCACTGAGCATGGACGCAGCACAGATGCAGTCTGTTGAAGACATTTTGCCAAAAAATAGCAAAAGGACCACATTTCTTAGGCACACAGCATGATCACAGGCCTAGCCATGAGCAAAAAGCCACTTGGACTGTGTAGCCCATCTACTAAAATGCTTTTTCTCAACCAGGTCTGGATTCTGGTCGGGTCACGGAGTCTTCCTCCCGATCCCTCAGAGGAGGAGCACAGCACTGGATGAGCCCTGCCTCTCACGAGGAGCCCTGACACAGACCAGGGGTCTCTCAGTCACATGAGAAATGGTTTGTAGGCCCAGGACCCCAGGGGCCATTATTTCAAAGTCATACAGCCATCATGTAGCTGCACGAAGCACCTCCTGCCGTGTCTGTGTCTTTCAAGAAACAAAGCTGTGTTGTGAACTATTGGCGATGTTAATAGCTTTCTTCCCTCTAGAGATTTGCTCCTGCTTTGGCCCCAAATATTTCAAACTAGCTGAAGCTGGCAGTAAGAGCCATGGGAAGAAAAATGTTAATGCATGTTAATTTCTGGTTTAGACATGATGAGAATTTCATTTTCTTCATTAAAATTCCACGGTGCTGATGGGATTCTCCTCTGATTCATGGACTATACCTTGTAGCGCTCCTCTGTGAGCGATCATATATACAGCCTGATGTCTTTAAACAGTTTGTTTTCCTCTCCTTCCAGATACTACAGCTATACACCGATATACAACATGCTCTCCTTCCAGTTAGATGGTTGAATTTTTGTGCAGGAATTTCAGAGGTTGTTTTCAATTTCCTGTAAAAAGACTGACGCTATCTCAAATTGCAGTGTCATGGTTACTCACTGTGAAATGGAGAGACACAGTGACAGGTTTGCAGAGGAACCTGGTACTGGTAAACAGAAAAATAAAAGGAAAATCAAACTGTTATTTAGGCTGACATTGGGGCGGACTGGTGTGGAGTGGGGCATGGAAGAGGAGCTCTGTACTCCAGAGAACAAACAAATAATCCCATCTAGTCATTCTGAGTGAATGACTGAGGACAGAGGCTGGATAATCATATCAATTCTTAAATGTCAATTAAAAGACATGAAGATTCTGAACAGACTGCAGAGATTACTGTTGCCTCCTGCTCTGCAAAGAGTATTTTTAGTCTGCTGGGATCTTTAACGCAAACATGTAAGACAGACCTGCTCCATTGTATCAACCCTGCTGCTGTGAGTGTGCTGTAGTGTCAGCCCTCACCACCAGCCTTTCCCAAGGAGTGGAGCCAACTGAAGGTATCACATTAGGCATGAAAAGTCACCTAAAGGCTTCCAAAGAGCAACATGGGGAACAGGTTTTGGACTGTGCATTCATTAGGGAAGAAGCATGCAGCTTGTAGAGCAATAGGATGAAATGTACACAGTAAAATCAATTCATTTGGTACCAGACAGAACTGGTACACATGAACTTCATTGCTAGGTATAAGGAAGATAAAAACTCAGCAAACTAGAAAGTCAGTGTTGTTCAAATCACCATTTGAATTACATGCAAGACAAGTAATAATCACAGCCCTCATTGATTCACACTGCATAGCATCATCATGAGCAGATCCCATGGGTGGCCCTTTTTCCCTGTTTTCTGCCTTGCCAGGAGACACTGTTCACACTAGATGAGCATGACCTACGTGACTTAGTACAAAGAATAACCAAATACACCTCTCAGTCTACCACTCCCTTTCACCACCTCCACTGACACTGTATACTCCTCATTTTAAGAAAAATACACATCACGCTGAGATTTAAAATGCCATGTTGTATCTCGCTGTGATGAACTCCATCAGTGCTGGGGGAAAGCTGACTCTTTCAGACTGAGAAGCTGTGCTGAAAGCCCAAGAGGCCAAGCTCAGGAGCTCACTTATCAGTGTACAAAGCTGTCATCATACAGAGCAGGACCACTGAATGATAGGGCAAGGCTGTGAAAACAGATAAAGTTTCCTTAAAAACCCTACCTAAAAAAAAAAAAAATGCAAATCAGTGGTTGCAGTCACACTGCATTATTCTTTAAGACACCTATTTAAAGCCACTTCTTTTTTTCTAACTACCCTAGGGTGCCACAAACCTTTTCTGGTCTAGCTATAGAGTGAGGGCATTTTCGTGCCAAATACCACAGACCACACAGAAGAAGCTGCAATTAATGGAATTTCAGTGTTCTGCATTGCTGATCTACTTAACAATGCATTTTTGAGGATATTTTAAAAGTTGTTTAGCTGACTGCCAAAAATGAGGATCATTAAAAATAGATTCGCAGCTGTTTGGGAAAGCTGAGATATAATTTTGTCTTCATTATGCCTTATTGCAGATGTTATTGATTTAGTCTCACTGCATTTTGGTGGGCAGTATCAATTCACGACGTCTTTGACTTTGGAAACAGGAAAGTCCATTTATTCTTATTCTTAGGGCTCACAGTATAGAAGAAGTGCAAATAACTATGAAGCAAATTTGGGAGAGAGCCTTTTGTGCAGCAGCACCATTGTGCAGGTGATCAGAGTTGATAAGCTCCTCAAAATATCCCTACAGAGTGAGCCTCAGATTGCAGCAGAATTTGTACAAAATATGCCCTTAAAATAGCACTTGAATTTTCTGCTCCAAGGGACTTTCCTTTAGTGAGAGTTCTCTCATGCAGCTGCAGAAACTGAGTCTGTGTATATATGGTCGTATATATGTTTGTGGGTATGTATATGCGAGATCAAATGCTGCTCTTTGTGGCATGTGTGAAAATTCAACTCCCTCTGCCATAATCAGCTTAAACAGGAGGAGAGGAATAAATTTCCTTGTATCTTATCACTAGTGCAGGAAGCCTTCAAGAATTCCTCCATTAGAAATTGCATACATAATTCCTGGAAGTTTCATAAAATGCATATGTAAAAGCACAAAGGACATTAATAAAAAGCTGTAATAATAGCATAAGTACGGAATCATGCATAAAATAAACCTCTCAGTCATTCATTCTCAACAAGAACTGCACATACACTGTTTCACTTATGCAACACTTTTAATGTTGTCCTTTTGGATAGAGAACAATCTGCAAATACCTTTCCTCTGCCCAGCCGGTTACTTTAAACACTTGCGCTCCTTAACACCCTCTCACTGACTTTGGTGAGCCTTCTCTCTCAGCCTGCCTTTAATGCTTTGTGGCCACTCTCAATGGAGTGAAAGGCAACTAATGCTGCAGCCCTCTTCTTTATTGTGCTGAAGAGGACCTACACATGACCAGCGTGTGGGTTGGGAAAGCAGCTGTGGCATTGTTAGGCAGCTCTCACTTCCCACATTCGCCACTACCCCGCGATGAATGAACCCACCACAGACAATTGTCACCCACAGCATTTCTAAGGAGCTTTTTGTCCGCTTCCATTGCTTAATCCAGGAGACCTCCTAGGTTAAAGTTAGCCCTGTGCTGATTTTCACCTCAGGAGTGTTCATATTGGAAGCTGTGGTGTGGGACAGGCTTGCTGCCTCCCTCAAGTGCAGATCAATCCACAGCAAAGGAAAGGGACATGGCATTTTGCAGTGAAGAACACCTGGTTTTGGTAGATCTGCAAAATATTATTTTTTCCCAAACTGTTGAGAATGCTTAACATTTTGCAGCCTCCATAAGGCTTTCATAAAAGGGCTCAGGACTGCAAACCCCACACTAATATTGGCAAGCTTTCAACCATAGTGGGTCTAAGCATGTGAGTAACTGCACACAAATGCAAGTAAAGGAATTCACAAATTGTCTCACAGTGTCCTAAAAGGAACCCAAAGCTCTTTACAGACCACAATATATCCCACACCCACAGAAGGATCTCTCTACAAAAGGACTTTACACATTGAAGCCTGAATTGGGATCATCTCAGAATAGAGAGCTGAATCATCCCTTGTGGCTCTGAGCCCTCTGCTGCTACTGAGACTAGTCATCCAAAATCCATGCTTTGCTAATTTAATTCTTTATCCAACAGAGTAGAGTGCTGAACTTCAAACATAGGAGCTCTGAAGAGAAGAAGAATGGTTCTTGTGCTTAGGTTTGTGTGCTTTGCTGCTCTGTATTTGGCCAGTCAGTCAACATTAGGGCTATGTATGGCCTCAGGACGTGCTATGAACTGGCAGAACTCACTTTGGCCAAAAGATAATTCCGCTTTTCTTTCTCACAGGTGCCAGTCTTGGCCATGCAATCCCATCACTTGCCATGCACTGGTGATGATGATGCTCATCAGAATAAAGGCCTGACAGAGTGGTGAAATGGCATGGTCAGGGCAGGTAGAAAAGGATAGAAAAGGACAAAGGCCTCTTGTCTTCCCTAAGTGTGAATCCCCTGGATGTGGCTGTCTTTTGAACTGATGCTGGTATATTACTGTCATCAATGAGACATGGAGAGAACTGAACATCAGGATCAGCATTTTCAGCATTTTTTTCAGCTATAGATGAGAATTCTGACCAAACCACCACATCTTTACAGAAGAAACACTTGTGTTTCAGCCAAGATATATAAATGTGTAATGGAGAAGAGATATAGAGAGCTATGTGCGAGATTCTGTGTTTACAGGAACATAAATCCTTTTGGGCAGAAAATCCTGTTTCCCTGTGTCTTGGCCAGGAACCCCAGCTGTCTCAAACATGATGGACATAGCCCTTGCTGGTTGGCTGACACACAAAGGAGCAAACCAGCACTTAAAAACATGAGCTGCTATTGCCTTAACTTGTAGCCCAAGGCTGTAACAGCATGTCTCTGCTGCAGGCTGGTGAGCTGCTGAGCAGTGTCCTGTTGTCCCTTGCTATGTGACATTTCTCTAAGCCTCAAAAGACAGTAGTAAAGGGCTGTACCCATTACTTCTCACTCTGGCTTAGGCATATAAAGCACACCGATAGCCATCTAGTCCTATTACTGACTGCTTTCTTGGTTTGCCTTTCACATTACTCTGAGCCTGTGAACATCACCATTGATATTTCTGCATAGATTTAGTCATTCTCTTGTATCCTGCTTTGATTGCTGGATCTTTCCCTAGTCACACACATGTGTGGCTCTTAGTAGCTCTGTGCAAGCATCCCCTAAGCATTTCTGTGCACTCTCTGGCATTATACAGCTGGACCATGCTGACTTTCTCTTCGGGGAAACATCTGAAGTTCTCAGACCCATCTATCTTTATGCTCAGCTGCTATCTGATCTCCGGGGGCTCCACTGCAGTGTTCCCACACTGTCAGGCAGAGCTGCCTTCCTGCTTCTTTTGCACTGATTAACAGCCTTTTGCCTCTTCTGACTCCCAGCTTCCCATTGCTTTGTGGGTACTCCGTGCTCAAATTCCCATTCAATGCTGAACTGGTTTTCATCTCTGCTGAGGAAATCTGTGATCTGTTGCCTGAATACAGAATCATGACAGCCAGACCTTGCCAAGGACACTGCAATGTCTTGTTCTCAGTCCTTGCCTGTGTGTCCTTCAGGCAGCATCATTCTTGCTTAGAGATGGAGTGAAGAATTATTGTGACTAATAGCATGATGATTATTCAGAATTTGGTTCATGTCTCATGATGCAGACAAGTGCCTCCATTTCTGTTCTTCTGATCATACTGTACATACTGCACTGCCCCAAATCTGCCCTTCTTTGGGCAGTCATGACATGCCACTGAATCTTCTCTTAATCTGTGTGGTTTTGCCCAGGGTGAGAAGTAGGGACATTGGAGAGCACAGTGGAGAAGACCCTTCTCTCTGACAGTGAGACAACCATAGTGCAGGTGTAAACAGATGAGCCAGTCTCTTGCAGATCTTTGCAGAGCCAATGAAAAGAAATAATTTTCAAACATATCAAGCTGGTAAGGTTGGAAAGGTTAGATGAGAACAAATAATGACCTACAGTCTACTGACAATATTGACTACATCTTCAATGACTAAAACGAGAACCCAGTGACTCTATGCAGACTTCAGTGACATGACACCAGCTCTGAAGTTGCTTAGCACTTTTAAAAACCCCTCATCTTGTGTTCTCAGCAGATATGACTGACTCATCTGCTGCTGCATTTGCAGCTGTGATTCACTCAGTCCAAATGTACTGAACATTTTACTGCCTCCAGTATCCTGTTGTGTTTGATGCCTGATTTGACTGCCTAGTGCTACCTTTGAGAAGGAGTTTTAGGCAGGATGGAAAATGGTGTCTTTTATTGCATAGAAGATTTGTGAAGCCTCACTAGAGAAAATGAGCAGTGTCATTTTCTCTCATTCCAGTCTAATGTTGAGTGCAGTTCACAATAGCTTATTCACCTCACTGCTTGTTGTCAGAAGGCATATTTCACCATGGCCAAAGGCAAACTGGCAAAAATGTTCCCATCAAAGAAGCACAGGGAATGGGTCATTCTCAGTCCAGACATTTCTCCTTTCTGTATTCACATGATCTCTACTTATAAATGCGACAGGGTGGTGGTTTCAGCACAGTGATACAGTTAGATTTCCTTTCCCAGTATCACCCTTTACATCATGATGCTGCACAAAGTAGCAATGTTTTATGGTATGTGCCTGATTTAAACTATCTTTATGCTTTCCAGTGCCCACCTTCTGGGCTGGGGCTTCTGACTAAACCCTGCCATGTGGCAGCTGCCTTACTGCTTTGCAGAACTGCTGCATGTGCACAGCATCTGGACATTTCCACTGATGGAGGCATTTCCTGAGTCTGAGAGTGTCTCAGAAGGAGGATGGAGCTCAGCAGAGGCTGCCAGATGCCCAGATGAGCTGGCTTCAGTCTCCTCTGCTGTGTGTAGTCTGTGGTTGGTCCCTTACCCCTTAGCAGCTGCCATAGCTTGGTACCTCAAATGTTCTTTTACTCAGGTTTCCCTTTCTCTGGTGGTATGATTTTCATCCATGAAAGGCAGCTGGTGCTGGACCTACTCATGCCCACTACCTGCCACAGGTAGAACAAGCTCAGTGGGTTTCCTATGACCAGACAGGACTGGGCAGTGCATTTATTTTACTGCTGTGCTCTGTGCACCAGCACACCCAATATCTCATGGATGTAATGGTTCTTCTCTCCAGAGAGCTGATGTGACATTGCAGCCAATCCCCATCCAGCTGGCACCCAAGTGGCCTCTGAGCCTGCAGGAGCTGAATGGTGGGCAATCCTGCCTGTGGTTCCATGAAAGTCGTGCTGCAGAGCTCCTCCTTTGTAGTGAATGTTTGTCTGTCTGTCTGTCTGTCATGTTGCTGCCTGAGTCATTGGGGTTTTTTTATTTCCTGGAAGGAGGGCTATCCAGGGGTACAAACTCCTCACACAGGTACCTCAAAGAGGGCAGTCCTTAGACTCAGCCGACTGGTCTCCACCCTGCCTGTGGTAAGGCTGTACAACCACCTGGTGTCCAAACGGTGAACTGAGCCTCTGGTTCCACTCCCCAGACCTTGGGCAGGGTCTCCCTTTCTTCCTGAGTGCTGCTTTTATGTTTACCAGTCAGGGAAAGTATTTCAGCAAGGGTTTTGCTCCTCTCCCCATGGGGATCAGCTGCCCTCTAATTGTAGGAAATCCTCAAAGACCAGATATTTTTATTGCAGAAATACAGGTCCCCTGAGCAATGGTGCCTCTAAACAGAGCCTTTGTGATGTAAATGTGGCAAGGTAGAGTTTGGGCCCTGCACACACCCTCTCCCCTCAGCCCTCCTACTTTCATGTGAAAGTGAGACCTGTCCAGCTACTCCACCTGTGGCCAGAGGTGACATCAGCTGTTCCTCACCCAGGGTTTGCTTCTGGCAGTTCTACCTTCCTGGCTTCCTCTTCTTGCCTTTGCCTTACACTTTTTGGTTGCCCATTACCCTTTGCAGCATGATGACTGAAAGAGAGTAGATTTGGATTAGATATTGGGAAGAATTCTTCACTCTGGGGTTGATGAGGCACTGGGAGATGTTGCTCAGAGAAGTTTTGGATGCCCTGTTCCTGGAAGTGTTCAAGCCCAGTTTGGGTAGGGCTTTGAGTACCCTGGTCTAGTGGAAGGTGTCCCTTCCCATGTATCATGGCAAGAAGGCTGGAATGTGATGGTCTTTAAGGTCCCTCCAATCAAAACTATTCTATGATGATTCTGTGTCTGGGCAATCCATGGTCTAGAAAGGCTGTTCTAGCTTTGACTACAGGGATTTTTTTCCCCCCCCATTTGCAAAAGTATTTACTCCTCTCATTCCCACAATTAACGTGACAGCAATCCAGTTTAATTACCACCACACAAATCCATGCTTCACCGCTACAATGACAGCCCTTTTTAACTTCAGCTTAAATTAAAACTGAAGTGTCATAGCTGCCACTTTCAGAAACTAGGACCCCCAAACATTTAGAAAATTAATAAAAATTATAACAAAACCTGCTGGGGCTGGAAGCTGCACTTTTTGGAGGGCAGAACTCGTCATGGTAACCTTGAGAGGTGGTACAGGGACCCCGTGGCAGAGTGACCCCTGGGCACAGTGATCGGGAGCACAGGGACCCCTGGACACAGTGATCTGGTAGTACAGGGATCTGGGACACAGAGCCCCAGGGCCAGTGGTATTCTGGGGACTGAGAGGCTCCTGCGGCAGGATGACCCCGGGGCAGGGTGACCCCGGGGCAGAGGAATTCCCACAGAAAAGGGACTGCCACGGCAGGGTCACGCCACAGCTGAGGGAGTGGCACAGGGATCCCCGGTGGCACAGGTATCCTGGTGGCACAGGGACCCTGGCGTCACAGGGACCCTGGTGGCACAGGGACTCTGGTGGCACATGGACCCTGGTGGCACAGGGACTCTGGTGGCACAGGGACCCGGGTGGCACAGGGACCCTGGTGGCGGTGCCATCCCGAGGCACGGAGAACCGGTGGCGGCCCGGTGCTGCCACCTGGCGGCCGCGCGGGTGGCAGCAGC
>JAHLSL010000044.1:12692554-12803622 GCA_025920805.1 Petroica traversi | reverse complement strand
GGCAAGATTTTTTGGAGGTCTGGGGAAAGCAGACTTGGGACTTGGAGGAGATGAAAAATTTCAAGACTGGGAAGGCACTTGGGGCTCAGAGCTCACTAACAAGTGGGAGAAGGAAGCAACATGATGAGAGGGGGAGGGTGGAGGTGAGAGGATAGGGCAGGATCCAGTATTTATGGTTCCCCCCATGCTGCAGGAACTGGCTGCCTCCATACATTTGTGGAACTCATCTTCCTGGAGCTGCCATGGGGAAGCAGCATCTCTGTTTTGCTGACACGGAAATAGGAGTTAGTGAGTGGCTGACCAGGATAACAAAGGCAGCTCATGTCTGGACTGGAAATAGAACTCTGGCCATAGGAGCAAGGTAGAGAAGAAACAGGGAAAGGCAGAGGGAGGGAAACCCAAACAGCTGTGGCTTTTAAAGGTGGAAAAGCACTGGGAGCCTTAGGCCTTCTTCAAACACTATGGGACTGTGTCTCTTGCCAAAAATACTATTTGAAAAGCCTGGCATTCCTATTTCTTTGCAAAGAGACTTGTGCACAGGTCTTGGCCTCTAAATCACAGCAAAAACCATGCAAGAAAAACAAAAGCAACCTGAAATTTGCCTGGCAAGGAAAGTATTGATCTGAATCTCGGCCACATGGCACAAGGGATGTCGTGTGTGCAATGGTATCACGATGATTTCATAAGTGTTTGAGCCCAGTCAGCATAATTGCAGACGACCTCACCCTGAAAATGTGAGGCTGACTCCACTGGGGCAGGCTGAGCAAGAGAAAGAGCCACAGGATAATGGGGAGCAAGGCTGGGTGCAGCCCTTTCCTCCTTATTACTGAGCCCCAAACTCACTAGAAAGGGCTTCTACACATGTGGCTGAAGGCACCAAAGCCCCTCCCCAGACCACTGTTGCACTTCTGCAATTACTGAAACAACTAGCACTTCTGCAGATGTCTCACGTTGCTCAGGCGTTTTGTCCAAAGGTTATTGCTGCCTGTGCACACATGGGTGCAGCACTGGCAGAGCACAGAATCCCCCTTCAGGGAGCAGTCTTCATTAGCCTTTGGTTTAGGGCATAAAGCTGGATAAATGGATGACAAAGGCACATTCCTCAGTGTCTGCCAACGGGGTGAAGAGTCCTGCTGCAAACAGCAGCACAGCATAAGATGAGGGGCTGTTCGTGGTAACAACAGAGTCCATTTCCCATTTTCTCAGCATACCAGGGTTTTTTTCTGGGCTTCAGGGTCTTTTCAAATTGTTTGAGTGCTGCTACCGTGCCTCTCAGCAGAGCTGATTGCTCCAGCTCAAGACACTTTGTCAGAGAGACATTTGCAGCCACAGCAGAATGAGACAACTGTTGCTTGTCAGGACAAGAGGTCAAGTGTCAGCCACTCCAGGGGGAGGCAGGGAGTCAGGACAGCCACCAGAGATGGCATGTTACTGGGGACACTGAAAGGCAGCGAAGAGTCTCTTTTTTGCACCCTATGGTTTATTTTTCAAAGGTTCGGGCTGCTGCAGCTGCTGCAGCTGGGAGTGTCCTTGCCCTTAATCAGTCTTGTGATCCTGCAACACATTTGGTGGTGTCTCACAGACCCTCATTCAGCTCACTCCTGCCTCCAGTTTACTGATTTGGAAAGGCTTTGGCAAGTTTATTTGATTTGATTTTTTTTGTGGAAAATAAAAAGCATCTGCCTATTCAGTGTAGATTGAATCTTCTTGTAAGTCAGAGACCCTGCAAGCCGCTCATACAAATATTTGCAGTGACACAAAGATGAAAGGAGCCACATCTGGCCCACTCCACACCCTCTTGTTTAAACAGCAGCACACAATTCATATGCTTTAGCTACAAAACAGTAATATCCTTTAAATTCACTTGGTACGAACTCAGGAAACTATAATTAGAAAGAGAGTTTCTGGAAATGCAACAAGGAAATATTAATACAGTGCAAAAAGTGATCCAAAGCCTAGAGTCCCATAGAGATGTGTTGTCTAAAACATTGTATTAGCTACTTTTTCTCTCTTAATCCAATAGGACTGCATCTCTGGAGCAATGCTTTGTGAACATTTAGCCTCCTTGACCATAAATCTCAACCATTTGACACCCAAGTTATTAAATTATGTTTGTGTTGTTATATCATAACATGATGCTTAGCAATATATCATGCCCCCAAGGACGGCATAGGACTGGCAAATGGCAAAACAAAGCTCCTCCTTCCAGACCTCTTAAAAGCTGAGAGAATCTCTGTAGTTTGCTGGCAGCCCTGGCCTGCATTGGGAATTGTGTATGATTTCACACAGTAGTAATAGTAGCTGCATTTGCTTATGGTCTAGGTCATTACAATCAGACTAATTTTACAAGGGAAAACAAATCAGCAGCACTAGCACACAGTCATTTCTTATTACAATTCTTAATTGCCATTTCAGAGGAGTCATGAATGTTGTGTCATCAGTAATAAAATGTTGGGGACCAAACAGGAGGGGAGAAAAAGCATCATGGCATTTAATTATATAAGGTTTAAACTCCACTGCATAATCCTGTGAGGGTGTTCAGACGCATTCTCTCCTCCAGTGCAGAGGGAGGGAGGTCTCGGTCTCATTCAAGCACCATATGGATGCTGTCTATCCATGGGCTGTTTGCTAAGGACCAGCTGTGGTTGCCTGGCAGTTTCTGCAGCTGACTGACCCCTGGGGTGCAGCACTTGACAGTCAGAAATCAGGAAGTTCACCCCAAGTATTGCACTGCTCTTTATGGTGAATTATTAAGTCAGGGATCCTTCTCTTGACAGTGGAGATTAATAAAACCATCCCATCTTGCCTCGAATCATATTATGACCTTTTCTTGTAGTTGGTCCTGGTTGCTCTCATACCTTGCCTTAAGATATTTTGGACCTCCAGGGGCTGAAAGTCTTCCTGGTTAGCACTGGCACTTCCAGACTCACTTTTGGCTGTGGTGCCAGTATGTGTGTGGCCACAGATGTTTCACAATTGCTGCACGCACCTCCAGAGGAGCCTTCGCAGGAAAAGTTCCTGCCAGGTGTCTTTCTGCCCCTGTGAAAGAAGGAATATGGACAATTCCTGTCATCCAACAGGGGCCTTCCACGCCCAAAAGTTCTTACATCACTTTCGCATTGCTCCAGCTTTTGCATGCAAAATTCCTGCAAAGCAATCTTTCTAACAACCTCAAAATCTGAAATAACACTGTAACAGTGCCTTCCTCATTACTGTAATGTCTTTCTGGTTATCAGTTATTGGGGCTTATTACGTGAAAATTAGAAATACATTATTACCAGAAAATCCATTCTTTCAACTGTGCAGACTTTTACAACCTGACATAATCTCTTAAAATCTGAATTGTTTGCCATGAAACAGGCCCTTTTTTCTTCATGAAGATGTCAGAGAATTTCAATTTCAGCTAATTCTTGCTAACCTAATGAGTTTCCTTCTCTAAGGAACTGTCAATTCTCTCATGCTGTAATAGTTCCAGGAACAACTGGAAACCACTTGGATAATAACATACGTTTTTTTAGATCAATATCATGTTTGCAATGTGAAACTTTTGCCAGATCTGACTATCTAAGCCATACTCCTTTATTTTATTTTATTTTATTTTATTTATTTTTGGAGTGGAGGGGGGTTGCTGAAAAGATCCTAGGCACTGAGAAATCTTGATTCAATTATGCCTGCTAAGAGGTGACAATCAAGGAGTTGATGAATAGAGTCCATTATATGATACTGGAAAATTCTTGTGTAGCAGCATAGTACAGATGATTTTTAAAAAGATGGCTGCTTCTTTTATGCATTTGATGTGTTTTACTTTTTATTCTGTAAGGATTGCACACTCTTTGAATCTGACTGGAGGTAAACATGTCTAATGAACCCACTAGAGACATCTATTCTGTTCGTGTTAATCAGTCAATATATTAAGTGTTATTTCATTTGTGTAGATTGAAGCTTGCATTGACAAAATTGGCTTTTTTTTGCTGACAAGTTGGTCTGATTGAACTGTACTACCCTGCAGAAGAGCAAATATCAACTCGGGTGGCAAGGGCATGCCTAATCAAAAAGTTGCAACAGTGGCTGGGAAAAGTTCCTGGACTCCAAGGGGTTTCCTATTTGGCTCAAGGAAGGTGGATACAAAACTGCTGTCATGAAGCTTACATTACCTGTCTCCAGACAACTATTTCTGAATTGATTTCTTGTTCACATCATCTCTTAGGCTTTTTTCTTTCCTCTGTAGAAATGCCGACCTCTTGTTCATTTCTGGATTTCCAGGGCTCTGGAGTTAGTTCCCTGGGTGATACAGCAACCCCCTCCTGGCATTTCAACCATATGCTGTACTTCTCCAGAGTAAATCTGCTCAAGGTCTACATGCCTTTGAAAGCTTTAGGATTTCCTTTGATCTTCTGTGAAACCCTGAATACCCTGTGTGGTTTTCAGACATCTCTATTCTTATGTGAAGGAAAAGCATGGGCACTTCCCATAGGCATCCCTCTGCATGGAAGAGGTTCTGAGGAAAATGTCTGTAGTCTGCCCCAAGCCTGTTTCAGATTTATCAGCCTTGCACTGGGAAAGATCCTGCCCTTCTTCTACATGTCTTTTGAGGGCTTTTTGGCAATGTCTTTGGGCAAGGTGCTGTATTTTCACCTGTTTTAACAAGTCCCTCAAGTATAAACATTTGAGCACTATTAAGTAGATGTTGCTGAGTATCATTTCTTGACCCACCACTAACAAATGGATTCATATTAAGAAGTTCCCACTGTTCCTGCAGTCTGGGCTCTGCAGCTGCCTTGGGCATGTTATACCTGTCAGGGCTGTTGTTTTAATGCTGCTTCTTTCTGAGCTCTTTTAATGCCATTCTTTTGTTATTCTTCCTATTCAGACCATCTGCTTTTAAAGCTGATGTAAGGTTGCTATTTCCTAACACCACTTTTAAACAAGACAGTAAAAAGATTGCAATTCCCAGTTTAACCCCTGCTCCAAACTTGAAGGCTCCTCCTCCTATCAAATCACACTTTAAACCAGAAAGCACTAGACAAGAGTTGCAAGCAAGCTCTGAATTGAGTAAGGTTTCCTGATCAGGGTTCATTCCAGTACAGTGGGTGTCAGAAGGGCTCATGTCTCCCTTATATGAAGGAGCTTTGACTCTGTTGGGTTTGTCTCTGTACCAAGATTCACAAACAGTGAAGGACAGTGGCTCCTGCCCTGCTTCCAGTACAGCATGTTCCTTTGCTGAGAGGCTGAGGGGGTGGAGAGGTCTGTCCAGTTTACTGCACCATCTGCTCTGTTCAGCCAAATCGCTTAATCTTAACCCATTTCAAAGGGAATGAGGTCAAAACTTCAGAGGTGACCTTAACTCTTCATAAAATATTTGCTGTCTCAGATGTTATGAGGAAAAGGAGCAGGGATCACTTGCCAGGATTCCTCCTGACACCAAAATGCACTTCCTTCTCCTTCCTCAAATGCCAGAAAGCTCATCACTCCTCGGTCCCTGGCAGCAGCAGGAACCCACCCTTATAATCTGCCTCAGCTTCCTCAGCACTGCAGCTTTCCTGGCACCCCATGTCTCTGGATTACGTGTTCATGTCCTTACCCATATCTCACATCTTGAGTGTCCAGGATCTGTACGCTGAGAGAGCTTAACTTTCCCGGGCATTTTTCACTGCCATACATCCTATAAAAGAGCTGGAACCTCTTTTATCTATTCCACTTAGACCCCACTAGGGTGATTGCATTCTATCCCTCAGCTAGTCCTTCCCAGCTCAGGCCTTCTCCAGATGTATATTGAAAGTGCCCATTAACTGGCTCCCAAGTACTTTCTGGCCCAGGGTTTTCTCAAGAGAGGATTCTTCCTTTTTTCTAGGTCAGTTGAGCACTCTTGTAAAAGATTGCTTTTTAATTTACAGGTACAGAAATACTGGGTTTTTTTATATACAATACCTACAGAAAATCCTTTTCTTTAACATTTGCTCAGAGCTCTTCAGGACCTTTCTCTTTTTTGTGTCTGGTCAGGAGGAGAAAGCACAGTCACATTTAAAACATGGGGACAATAGCCTTTCAGAAGAGAGTATATTGCTAGACACACCTTTTTTTCAAGTACTCTCAGCCTGGTCCTACTTTTCAGCTGTGGCTTCTGCCAGGTTTGGATTTCCCCCATCTGGGAGCCAGGAAGGAGTGGTGCTTCTGCATGGCCCGTGACAAGCAGAACTCAGCCAACTGGGGTTTCATCTCATTCTGAGACAGAAGAAGACACAAGCCCAGTGTGGGCTTTGAAGGAGAAGGATCATTTGTTTGTACAGACATCTCACCTCCCCTCAGTAAAAGAAGATGTGAAATTCTTTTATGTTTGTAATTTTTTGAAGGGAGGACAGTGCCTAAGAGCCAGGCAGATCAGAGACATCAACAGCATAAGTGCAGTTGGGCTCTGTTTGTGTGGCAACAAGAGGACAACGTGTGCTATTTTAGCACCAAACCCTGGCTTGAAACACAGCCAAGGACAATAAAGGATATCAGCAGAAAACCTGGGGATGCAAAAGGCTGCTTTTTATCAGCCTCTACTATCCTACATAACAGAGGCTGGTTCAAACCTGGATGTTGTTCTGCCAGGATTCTCTGCCTGTAAAACATCAGATGCCTGAAATTTGTCAACTTTTCATCATGGTTTAATGAAAGACATTGCCTTTTCCTATGAGCCTTACTTTACTCTGAAACAGAAGATATGTTACTTTTTTAATTAATCTGTTCTTAATGTCCTTTAATCACTCTTTTATGGCAGTAAGATGGCTTTAAAAGCTGCACAAAGGAATTATCTTCTTTGATGAAGCTCTAGATATGTAAGCCGGGTTGTCTTCAGGAGTTGTTAGTCCTTGGTGGCCCTCTGTGAACTTGCTTAGGATTTTCCACAGAGAATATGAGTGCCATGAAAGGAGAATTGAGGGTGACGGCATTTCTGTTTAGAAGAGTTTGTGGGTTCAGATACTTGGAGACAGATCTGCTGCCACCAGAGGGGGGATATTAGGTTTGGAAAGAGTGCTGTCTTACAAAAGGGAACAAAGCTTTTTGCAAGTGTACAGACATGGTGGAGCCTAACAAAAAGGTCAAAATTTGCTATGTACAATGCTTTGGCTGCTTTTTGGCCAAAGGCTGCTGCTGAACAAGACTTTTCCAGTTCATATGATTTTTAGTTTCTACTGGGACATCTCAGCTCCCACAAAAGTGGAGGAGTACAAAAGTGATTTGATTTTCATCAATCCCTACAATCCTAAGTCAAATGAGAGTCCAAAATGTGGCTGCCATCAAGATCCTCTGACATTCAGTGCAAAAATAAAACAAAACCAAACAGAGCACCATTCCCACAGGGAGACCAGGCGCTTTGCTGGTCTTTGGTGGCACTTCCCATCTTCCCAGTCGAGCTCTCATGAGTGCCATACAGCATCAACAGTAACACAAAGCCCATTGACTCCATCCCCTCTGGCACAGAGCCTTCTGCCAGGCCCCCCGCAGCTGCTGTGATTGTGCAGGATGCAGAGAAGTGAGATCACTGTGCTGAATTCTGAGGAATGGCCAGCAGATGGGAGCAATCAGATAAAGCCAGTGACTATCACTGAGGAGGGGGAAAAAAATCTAATTAAATTCTCCTGAGAAACACAAGAGCTAAGAAAGACCTTTCTTTCTGGTGCTGTCCAGCCACTGCTTCAAACCTTCATCCAAAGGAATGAAGCAACAGCAAAGCCCACCTGCCTGAGTAGACAATCACAGGGCTGTGTAAGGCAGGCTGGGAGAGGCACACCCTCCACCACTGTAAATCCAGCAGTGCCTGAAGGAGATGTGGCAAACAGCAACCTCAGATCCCTCCTGGAAAGCCAGCGTGTGCCTCAAGGGATAGTGAAGCACAGAGAGCCTGCAGAGCAGGGCTGCTGGTTTTGACCAGGCTGGCAAAGGAGAATCAGGGACAGGTGAGGGAGAGTAAAGTTTTGTTGTGGTGTTGTGAGGACAAGAGGAAGACCAACACTGTGAGAAGGGCTCTCAGCCCTGCCTCCCTCTTTGGGAAAGCATGGTGTGGGAGCTCAGCACTTCCCAGGGGAGAACAAGGCAGAGGGACTGATGAGACTTTTCCATGGACCCTCAGAACTCCATGTCCATATAAATAGACCCTGGCATAAATGAAGAAGCTGGTGCCAGATCTGTTAGCTCTTTGAGACCATCATTTTGTCTGGCATTTATACAGTCCCCATCACTGCAACAACCTGGACTATAACTGGGTCTTTTCTACTCAGTTGTACTATTAAATGTTCTGGTTATTATTAGTCAGGTAACAATAAACACTAATAGCAAAAAATTTCAGTACCACTTAAGATGAAACAAACCAGTGGGACCGGTGGTGCCTATTTCTTGCTATGAAGTAATGTTCATTTCTAGACACTATTTCTTTTTTTCTTCTCAAATGTAACTTCATTCAAAAGAGGATGACATTGATTACTCCCTAAGGGCCTTTATTTTGTCTGTGCCTGATGCCGACAGGAGTCTCCCATGCTGCTATAATGGTGTATAGAGGACTATTTAGGTGAGTTAGTGCTTTTCCAGGTTGCAGCTTGAGTCCCAGATTTCTTGCAGTGTTTTATCTCTATGGGGAGCTGCATACAGGGGCACAGCCACTGCCATGCACAACAAACACAGCATCACAAGGGGAAATCACCCTCTTTTTCACAGCAAGAGCAGATCAGAACAACTTTAAAAACATTCCTTTTCTCAGGAAAAACCTGGAAGGAGTGATTCTGAGGATGTCTGTGGCATGCACATCTCCTCCAAATAAAAGTGCCTAAATAGCAGCAAGTGTTTTTAGTCCCAAATCCCAAAGAAGTTTACGTTACCACTAGATATGTATAGGTCTTTAAAAGAAGCCATGCAAAGGTTGGAGGTTGGCTCATAGGCTGAAGTTCATCCTCAATAAATGACAGCATGCCTCTTGGGAGAGGTTAGTACTGTCATCATCATCACCATCACGTTTTAGTTGTGACAAAATGAGATAAATTACTTCAGTGACCTAGCCCAACAGAGTCATGGTGTTCATAAGGGAACATAGCAGCATGCAACACCTGGGGACATAAAGAAGTGACTTTCAAAAAAAGTGCTGGAATTTGAAATGGTTCCTGTGAAAATAACGTATTGCATCAGTGACACTTTGTTCTGGTACTTAATTTCCTGGCAACACTTACCACACAATTTCTGTTCCCTGGCAATAACTAGCAACACTACCTGTGCTGTTGCAGATGGTTCAGTGGTTTCTACATCTTCCTACAAGCAAGGAATTTGTTTTCTCAATGGGGTGTATTTGCCAGAGATTTTCAACTGTCAAAACAACCCCCTCCCTTGCTCATGATCTCACCACCATGTACCCATTAGGCTCCTGTCCAGCTCAGAAAGACCATGGTGACATTCATTGCTGAGTGCTGGCCTGTGCTCTTGTGATGAAGCGCTAAGTTGAAGTTGGCTTGAGAGAGAAGCAGTCAGCTTGGGGGAGTTTAGCGTCAGAAATGTTTATATCAGCTATTCCTGTGAACTAATGCAAAAGCAAGGCTGGCTGGGTCAGTGTTTGGCAGGCGGGATGAAGAGGAGGGTGAGGAACATGGGGCGCTTTGTTTGTCCTTTTACATCCATCCGTGAAATAAATGAGATGGTTACTCTGGCCAGAATCTTCGCCTGGGGAGAGGGAGACAGGACAAAGAAAGTAAGAAAAGCTGTAGCTCTTAATCTGTAACATTTGTGTTAGGATATGTGCTCTCTGCCTTCAGCTCAGGGCAGCATTACAGAGTGTGGAGAGGACATGGGAGACCTTTGTCACTGGGCCACATGCCTGGCACTCAGCAAGTGGCATCCCCAGGGCTGCATCTGCTGGCAGGGTGGAGAACACTGGAAGCATAAGTCATTTTAGAGAGGGTCTGATACAAAATCCTTCCAAAATAGACTGTGCCTTTCCAGTCCCACCACTGGCTTTATCCCCACCACAGTTCTTTTGATTAAAGGGTTGATCTGGGAAAAAACACATCTCTCAAACCTGGAATGATTTTCCATTTGGATAAGTCTCCTCATTGAAAAGTGTTCTTTGGGAAGAGGGAAGGAAAAGAAAATGTTTTGAAACAAAGTATCCCACGCCTGTGATTTCTGAACAATAAATTCATTTTCTACTTCAAAAGAATATTTCTTGTTTGGAAAATGTATGGTATTGAAAAAGAGGTTTACTCTAGAGAATATCAACATCAAAATTAATTATTTGGAAGCAACCAAACATGGGATTTTTTAAACATATCTTAATTAAAGAAGTATCTTTGCTACCTATTATCATGTTGCAGAACATTTTTGCTGGTTTTGACTTTTAGTCCTGGTTTAGGAAAGAAAAATGTCAGGATCCCTGTGAATACTTTCACAGGGACTGAGAAGAACATTTTCCCACACAGCTCTATGATCAAAACCTTCAGATGCCAACAGATTACTGATTAGGCTTTCCTGTTCTTGAGCTGGGATCACCATTTTGCAGAGCATCTCAGGATAGAGCAGAAAGCACCTCTCATCATGCTGTTAAAGATGTTTTTCCACACACAGATCAAGCATGTTCCCAAGACATCTCAAGTGAAAGACTACAAAATAAAGAGCAAAAGTGACCCTAGTAACCTCTGACTTTCAACCTCTGTGACTCAAGTCTTCAGATACCATGAAACTGTCTTTAAAATTGCATTAAAAATACATCAAGATATTTAACTTGCCTTTTTGATTATTTTGTAAATTGCATGACTGTTTTCAAACTTTTCAGTATCCCAGCCAGCGGCAGAAATTTATCTCGTTGTGCGTGAGAGCTGAGAGGCAGAGCAGAGAGAGCAGCACAGGGACTCTCGCAGGGGGAGGTGGGGCAGAGTGGGCTCTGTGCACAGCTCTGTGGCAGGGGCTGTCATTTAGGCACTGAACATTCCCTCTGAAAACATCAACAGGCAGCCTTCTGAAAGCTCCTGTCTCAAGGCATCTCCCAGAGGTACCCACACCTGAAGATGGAGGAACGATGAGAGCTGCAACAGCGAATACGCCTTGCAAGGACATTGTTCCCAGCTCTTTCCTGCATCCCATCTCACTCATGTTTTAAAAGTATAACAAAGAAGTCTTTGACCAGAGTAAGTTTGATATCAGTGAAAAGTGGGTCACGACAGAGAATATCAAGCCAGGTGTTTGCTCTGGGTTTTATCATGGGAGACTGGAAGTAAGATTCACTCAGCTTGAACCAAACAATTGGGGGGAAAAAAAAGAGAAAGAGAGAACAAGGCAAGGAACCTCTGAAACTTTGCTTATCTCAGTGATTTCATCTTCGGTCAGAAGAGACCAGAGCTGCAGGGACCCTTATTGGGTCTCTGGTGATTTCAGTGGTGTTCCTTTTACAAACACTAGATTACTGTGATTCTCTTCTGCAGGAAAGTGGGCTTATAGCATTTACCAAAAAACAAGCGTTTAACCAGAACCCAATTCTTGTTTCTGTTCACAAGAGTCTGCTAGCCTGTGATCTTCCTCAAGGCTGTCTCAGGGCCTGACAGTCTAAAAGATCAGATCTTCCTTCTCTTTCAATTACAGACCAAGAAAAGAGATACTGATAGCCTTCCATGTACTAGGATGAAGGGGGGCTGACAGAGAAAATATGGAACCACAGGAAAAAGCAAGGCCACTGCTTTTGTAAAGGGAGATATTATTTGGCAGTTTGCTGAAGCTTGCTGTTACTGTTTTTGAGTCAGGGTCCTTTGTCTCTTCAGCCCTGGAGAGAAAAAGAAAAGAGCGAAAATGTAGCAGTTGCTGTTTTAAAGAAAAACTACAATTTTCTGAAATGTAGCATGGTTACTAAGCTTCATTTTTAATTAAGTTCCAGATCCAGGAAATCCATTCATCACAATTCTGGAATGCTGGAAAACTCACTGAGGAACTACAAAGGGCAGGTAAAGCAAAGCATTTAAAATAGTTACAGATGAGCTGATAAGAGGCTCAAAGAAACAGTTAAATTTGTGTGCAGATAACTCAACCACAGTATCTGGAATGTATAAACATAGCAGGTTTCTTTTTTTTTTCTTCTGGCCTTAAAATTTGATCCAAGCCTGGGAGTTAAAAAGTCCCATTTTGTGTAATCAGGTTCTGGTTGAACATGATTGCTGAATTATTTTAAATTGAAGACACATGTCTGGATGTTGAGTTCTGTATATTATTCCAGGATGGTGTCCATTAGGTCTTATCCACAGGGGCTATCTTCATTCCTTATGCATCAGGATTAGCAAAAGGTGAATCATGAATATGGAGACAGTGAAAAGAATGTGGTACTAGTTAAAGGGTGATTTTGGAAATTATCTTGCATGCATTATTCAAAACTTTTCAGTCTCTATTGCACAGAGTCCCTATGGCAGTTTAAAAGTGTTATTTTAAAAAATGATCATACAAGGCATTTGCATTCTTTCATTTTGAGTCTTGAATTTAGCAATGAACCAACATTTGCCTTAACCCCTTGTCAGTCCTAAAGCTTTCTCAAGAGTATGAGATGCTCATCTAATGGTTCTGTTGCCATATGCTGTCCTTCCATAATAGATCTGCCCCTGACCTCTGTGTTTCTATATTGCTTCTTCTACTGGCAGATGGACCATTACATAAATTGAAACATATTTTCATGGATATTCCCAGTGGTAAGAGAGTATTGTCTCATTAGCTCCATGGGGAAAACAGTGTAAATCCAGAGCTGAGTAGCTCACCTATCCATATGCTAAGTGAAAAGAAGCATCCTTGTAGCATTTTCTGTTGGCAGTGATGCCTCTTGGATTACTGAATATACAAGTTCTGAGGCTGCTTTTTTTTTTTTTTTCTGGGCTGTCCAAACGCTTGAGTAGCTTTCTGACAGCCTCAGGAGTGGACTGGGTGCTTTTTAGGCCCTTTGCAGTCATGTGCCACAAATCAATCACTGCAGAACGCTTCTGCCCACATCTTTTTCCTACTGCCTTTCCCTACACAGAACTCCTGCAGGAAAAATCTCTCACAGTCTTCTGCCCACCAGAATTTTTCAAGTAAAATGGTAGGGTTTTTTTTCTTTTTTAATTCAAACAAAATTGTGAAAAAGAAGACTTTCCCTGCTATTTACATATTTCAGCTTTCCCATGTTTGTAACAACTGTAATGGGAATCTTATCTATCCCTTAATCAAAACTATTTGAAAAATCACATCACCCAACTTCTTCACAAGGGAAAACACTTCTGTCGGTATGTGGAAGCCTTGATGAAAAAGGCAACAGTGATTCTGGTATACTATTTCACAGAGAATTGAAAGACATCCCAAAAGTCTGCAGAGATGAAATGGCCACCAAGCTGAAAAGCTGTACTCCTTGTACTCTTGCTCAGTTTTCGATCCAGGAAAGAAGAGAGGTTGCTGTGCAGATGGGCTTTCTGATTCAATCGCGATGGTATCTCTGTACACTGCCTCCTTCCCTCCCTCCTTCCCTCCCTCCTTCCCTCCCTGCTTAGGGAGGGCCAGTCTGCTGGGCTTTAAATCTTTCTCAGCCAGGAGAAATTCTGAGAGGAGGAAAACAGCTGGGAAACACATCCATGCCTCCTGCAAAGGCATGCACCTTAAATATTACTGTGAGGCGCAGCATCGTTTTCCAAAAATTTCTCACTCTCTTAAATAACACACAAGCTATTGTTCTGAGCTGAGCAAAGGTGGAGCTGGCAGCCAGCATGTCTGAGGTCATTGAATAAATGGGCGTAATGAAGTAGTCATGGCTAATATGTGTTATAAGCTTAATATGAACCTGAAAATCCCACAGAGGAGGCATAATATCTTTTAAAAATGATACTGCAGTAATGAGTCTACATCTTACAGCTTACAATAGTGCTTAACTGTTTTGAGCTGTTATCATGATGTTATTTTAGGGATTTTCATTACGGTAGATAGTTACATTAAAATTGCATTAAAGTAGGTAGTTGCCAGACTTTGCTGATGCCTTGCTAAGAAACACACAGAGGACACGTGTGAAAGCACTTTCCTTGCCACATACAAATGGGTAATTTACAATATGGCTGGAGGTGACAGCTGTAATTAGATTTCTTTCTGTGAGTTCATTCTGATGACTAACCTTGGGCTGGACAGAGTGTGAAACTCAGTTGCCCACTGCTTAGGACAAGGGACAAAGAACAGCCTTTTTCATTATAGTTATAAAAACAGGTAAATATTATCTTATCTCCACATATTAAGGTGGAACCCACAGTCATAATTTGCCTTGGATAACACTATCAGTCTTATAGAGGTAGAAACAGGGCAAAATCACAGTCACAGACCATGACCCAGTCTGTCTGACTCCGCTGCCTCTTTGGCTCTTTTCTTCTCCTATTCTAACACTTTACCACATCACTGAGCACCTTGTCACAACTACTCTGTGTCACAACTATTCTGTGTCCTTTTAGGGAAAAACATGGGAAAGAGGCACTGGGTAGCTTTCCCAAGGCCTGGCTACCAAAGATCTTTGATGCATAAATTCCCTTCATGCTTGCACCATGCTCTCTGAGTCACTCTGGCTCTCCAAAGGCTGGCTCTGCCCATCCCTAAGGTGGGTGGACTCCCAAGATTTCCTCCTTGCCTGCCTATTGTCTTTCCAGGACACCTCCCAAAAGACCCATATTTTATCCTCCACCAACTTTAATCCTTGAAGTCTCAGAGCCACACTATGCTAAAAAGTCCCAAACAAACCAAGAAACAATTCTTACAAAGTAATACCAGACATTGCTTAAACAAGAAAGAGCTTATGCCAGTAGCTAAACAGAAATAGAACAAAATACACGTTTATGCATTAGGCTCCAGCATTAGTATATTTTTATATTGATATAGATGAGTACTTACACAAGGTACAAATGTACTGACTGACTGAAGATGGATTAGTTTAAGGGAGCAGATCTGACAAGTTCACTGTTTAAAACTGAAACATGAGACAAACAAATGAAGAGGAAATGATCAAATGGCACATATCCCAATTTCATCTCTTCATCCAGGCTGGAAACAAAAGTCTGTCTCTCAGTAGGGTGAGGCTTTTGGAAGGGCAAATGCTGACACTTCCATGGTCCAGCCAGGGTGTTACCCTTCCTGCCCACACACAGCTCCACCTCTGTGCTTCTAGTGTCATATATATGTACATATTTTCAGATATAAATTTATATGAATGTGTGCATGCACATGGGTGTGTTTATACACATATAGAGAGTACAAATGTATTATTTCACTGAGGTAGATTCTGCAGCTGCTTTGTTTAGAAAAGCAGATCCATCACCACAGATCCAACTACACTGACACACTTAGAGTCAAATATTATTCTACACTTTAAAAATACTGAATATTTTACAGCAAATTTGCCCTTTGTTGTGCTGAATTACATTGTAAAAGGGAATTATATCTCTTTCATTAAAAAAACCTCAAACCCTAGGAGCCCTTATCAATGGATTGTAACTGTTTATTAACCTGATTTCTAGCATCGCTTTTGAAAAGCAGGTTGGAAATCCACTCAATGCCAAACAAACATCTTCAAAATCTTAATGTTTTCTGTCTTGTATATGTTCTTCCTGTATATATTCTATGAAAGTTTTCTTTTTTTGCCAGTTTTATCTCAGCTAACTCCCGCCTTGCTAAGAAGGGGCATCATTTTATGCTACTAGCAGCACAGACATATTTTCACCTGGGAATGAGGTCCAAATGCCATAAAAAGGAACAGGAACCAGGTGACACTGGCTGTATTCAAACTGCCTACAATTGCTGCCTAAGATGCAGCTCCTTCTCTCTGTTAATATTTTTGCTCTCACATCTCTGGCCAGGTTGGTCACCTTAGGTGTCACAGCATCTGGGGTTGGACAGCTGGGCAGTGTCAGTGCTGTTCTTCCTCTGAAAAAATCCTTAGCCAAGCTTGTCCCAATTCACTTCTCCTGACTTCCCAGGTGTCCCCTGGGCACAAAGAATGCCAGAAAGCTCTGTAGCATACTGGCCTTAATTTCTTCTGGGAAATGATAATATAATTCACCAAGAGTCAGAAAACAATTTCAAGAGATATCATCAACTTAGTGACAGCCTTAGAAAGTCCTGTACCTCTTGGTTTTGGGACATTTTATGGTTTGAGCTGTAAATGTACAACTGTGACCTAGATATGAGCTTACTGTGATAACACACAGCATAGGTGATAACATACATGTCTGTGTGGAAGTACTGCTTAGAGAAAACAGGATTTATAGGATTCACATATATATGTACCATTCAGAAAGGCAATGAAGTTGCTTATTATCTCAATAACATCCTTAGCTCCTGAAATATTGTCACCTGTGGAGATGATGGCTTTCTTTACAGATTAGCCTGTGGCTGCCCCTGTTCTTTGCTTCCCTTTCAGTGGGAAAAAAGGGCAGGTTTCTATGCCCTAACACGTCAGGCAGAATGACAGAATAGGAAACACAGGGAGAGTAAATCAATAAGCAAAACAGGATATATGGTACTTCAGAAAGTTTTAAAAACTTCTGCATTATCCATCAGTTAAGTGACAGTCTTTTTAAATTAAAAACGTTCATGTCTAAGACCAGCTCATTACCATCCCTGTAAGAGGCTCTTATACAGCAAGTAGTGGAGCAGTGTGAAATGTTACATCCTGAGGTTATTTTGTTCAGAAAAAAATCCTTCTCTTCATTTGGCTGTGTTACTCTGAGTTCTACAAAATAAGGGTAGTGAGAATAAAATGTAGCCAAGCTTTACAGCAGCTCCAGTCCTGTCCTTGGAGAGTCCCTGGAGAATTCACACAGCAGGACAGTGTGGAGCGATGTGGAGCTTTTCTCTTGCCTGCAGTGAAGGCCATAGCTGAAGTCTATTAAAATCAAATGGCTTTTGTTTCACTATGGCTTAAACCCAGTCACAACCTCTTCCTTGTGCTCCTGGAGATTACTGCAGGTAGCACATCTGTCAGTGGGTCTCCTGCTTTAAGTGCAGGATACCCTTGTCCTACATTTTGAGAATTCCATATGCTGCCAACAAAAAGAACTGGCTCTGGAGAATGAATGTACATGTTTTGTCTAAAGGTTAAAATTGTTTGATTAGAGTTCGGGAATCCTGCAGTAATCCAGACAGGACTTTACTTTGGGCATGCTGAAGACCCTGAAGAAAATCTGAGAATACATTGTCCATCTTTCCTCATGTCCCAGAAATACAAGTCCCAATTTGTATGGTCAGGCCTATAGAAAAATATTCAGACCATGCAGATACAAAAGGAGAACTTCTTAGTCCTAAATGATTTAGCTATGTTGGCAAAAAAAGGGGGCAAAAACCCCGCTAAAAAACATGTGGTAAACAATGAATCCAATAAAATTCTGCCTTTTGCCAGTGTAAATTAAGTCATCTCAAGAGGTGGTCTAAATATGCAAGCAGAAAAACCCCTTTTGCCAGTATAAGCTGCGTCTCCACAGGGGACCTTTGCTGCTTTTGCTGGCGAAGCTTTTAATGTGTAAACCACAGTTGCTGATACTGCCTTGTAAGCACAACTGATAAAAAATAATGTACATTTATAATTCCTTTTGTCTGTCTGAAGTGGTCATTTCCACCCTGCAGCTGGACGCTGGTGAGCTACATACACATGAATGAGGATTTGGGTTGCAACACCATAAAGTGACCATGGGGAGAGCATTATCACAGAGCAGGAAAATCCCAAATTGAGAATGAAATTATAAACCACTGGTCATGCTAACCAATTACTCAGGTGTTGTTTAACAGGATTTGTGTAGTTGAGCTCAGTCATAAAATTATTGCTGCTGTAAATGTATCAGTGTAGCTAAAACAGTGCTGTCCCACGGGTGATATGGTTACCCCTTTATGGAAACACTGCAAATGTTGTCATCTGAGGGGCAAAATTTCTTTATCTGACTGTATAAATTGATGTAAAAACTCTGTTTGATTGGCCACAAAATTCTAATCCTCCATCACTTTTCCCTTGTGTACCCATATGCTTATCTCTACTTGGATAAGGATGGCAGGAGTTCTTCTTGTTTCAGCATAACTGGAATGCAGAGGTGATGACACATGTAAAGCTGTAAAAGCCAGGTCTGATTTTGTAAAGCAGAATCCTCACATCTCTGCTTAATCTAGACCAGCTTAAAAAATCTTAAAAAGGAAAAAAATATATGCCTCTCTTTTGAGAAAACTCCCTTATTTCCCTTATAGAAGATGGAAGCTGTCCTACAGCCCAGATCCTCAAACTTCTGGAAAGAATAGTGCTTAGGATCTTGCTTAGACTGTGCAATAAGAGCCAGATGGATTTAAGAACAAAAGGCACGTTTGAACCCAGATGTATACTAACGTATAACAGTAATTTCACTAATTTAGATATCTAATATATATATAATATACATTTTTGTAAATTCACTGATTGCATTGAAAGGAGGTGTTTTGAAAGTTGTGGCATTAACACAGTCTAGGTAGCTTAAAATTTCAAAGATGTTTCCTCTAGTCCCTGGACTGGAGTCGGGACAGTACATTCTGCTTGTGAGGGGGCAATGCTCAAATAGCAGTGCTCATGAGCAAATATTTAGCAGCCTGACTACATCTTGATAAAATATCAGCTGAAGCAAAGAACTTTCAGCTGAAAATTAAAAAGAATTTAAAAGGAGGAAACAAACTAAATAACATTTCCACTCAACTCAGCTAGCTTGAATAGGTGAGTTGAGCCAGGATAGGATCCAGCCCAGAGTGATACTGAGTAAGAAGAGAACATCATGGGAACACAGAAACAAAGATGCAGGCTGCAGTTGAGGAAGAGGAGGTGGCAGTATCATGCATGTGTCTTTGTTGGCATAACAAGCAAAGAGAGGGGAGCCCTGTCTGCATCAGGTGATAATATTCAATTGCAACCAATATATTTGCCGTATTTCAGTTCCCATGCAGGAAATTATTAATTTTGATGATGCCCAGCAATTCTACAGCATTTTACCTCTTCAGAGTCCTACACATGAGATAAGCAGGTGTGAGCAATTTGCCATTGTGGTGGGTGTCTGAAGCTAGAGCCATTCTTCTTTCTGTTACAGCTGGAATGGTTTGCCTGCAATGCATTAAGCACTGTAGTAATAATCATATCTCCTTTTCTAACTCAGGTTTGGTTGATAACCTGTAAGAACCATCTGTACATTCGAGATTCACAGTGTGGAAGGGATTGGGGATGAAGGGTTAGTGGTCTTGGATATACTCTGTATTTTGTATAGCCAGGGGAGTCCCTGTGGCTGCTCTGTAAATGCCAGTGTCACTCTTCTGCATCTTCTGCTTTTGGGCTCTGCCTCATGCTACCCAAGGCAATCCTGGAAAGCCCCACAGAGTGCACAAGTGACTGTCCTTGGACCTCTTGTTTGGAGAAACCAAGGGGAGCACAAACTATCACAAACTAAAATAGCGAGCAGCACAGTCTCAGCTTTTCTTGTCTCAGCTTGTTCTGCCTCCATCTCTGCTCCCAGATTCCCAAGTGTCCCCACAAGGGAACATCTCTACTTGCCACTCATCTCATTCCCAGGAGCATCACAGTGATGGAGCAGATGGTCACACCAGGAGCCTCAGGCAAAGCAACACCCAAGAGCTGCAGAAGGAGCATACCAGGAAATGAGCCTTGTGCCACTGCCTTGCCAAAGGACAGCTCTTCTGGAAGCATCAGCCCACAGCTGAAAAGAGTCTGAATGGATTGGTATTAGATCAGTAAGTTCTTATGGAAACTGAGGTATGGAAAAATGAGTCTCAAATGCAGATGAGATTTTGGCCTCACTTCTGCTTGACTGCACCTCTGCTCCTGGGTCACAGTACAGAAAAGATGACTTCTAAGGTAAAGCTACAATTTTCACCTTCATGGTAGCAAGATTTGGCCCTGGAGATTGGAAAATCAGTCCACAGATGCATAGAAAAAGACCTCTAAAAAGACTTATGGTACACAAGAAATAAACCCAGAATAAAAAGAAAGATCAAGTAGATCTCTCTTCCTTCTATACTTAAAATAGAGGAAACAGTATCTTAAACATAGGGCATATATGTCAGAGCTGAGGGCAGGTGTTTTAGATGTATATTGCTCACTGTCCATTGGCTACAGACTGTGGCCTTGAATTACAGGCAACACAAGCATAAAATAAATATGAAATATTTCAGTCCAATGTATTTAAAAGCCCTATTACGGTATAATCTCAATTCCATTGAAATGTAGAGCATCTCCAGAGGCCACACAGGGGTGTCAAAGCAGTCTAATGCAGTGAGGCTGCTCAGGGTTTTGAAGCACCCCCACATCTCTCCCCAGCACTGAGGGATGTTTCTTTTTGGCTTCACTTGCTCAATTGCCTGCTATCAGGAAAAACCTCCATGAGAAAATTGCCACTCCCTGATATGTGCTGGTGTATATAACACCCCCATGCCTGTGCTGTACACCTGCATTTACCATTAGTTGCTCTCTTAATAATAAATTATTGAAGACATATTTCCTTTAATGTTTACCTAAAGAGGGAGCAGCTAAGAAAAGCTGCATACATTGAATTCAAGAAGGGGATATTTCTTTCCTACTATAAACAGAACTGATTATAAAACCAGAATGCAAACTGAGCTCCTTGCCCTTCAGTTTTGTATGAGGTTACATTTCTTTGCAAGACTCTAATTTCTTCAGTTTTTTACTGCATTCCAACCCAGGGAGATATAAACCAAAGCAAACAAAGTACCCCCCAAAGGAGTCTCTCCCCCTTAAGCAGGACTTCTATTTTTAATTCTCTACAGCTTTTAAAACATTTGAATGGGAAGCCTCCATCAGTCTTTGGTGGAAAAGAATTCCTGCTGGTCTCTCAGGACATCCACTCCAGATAATCTCTACTGGCAGCTCGATATAAGACTGATACTTCTTCTCAGAGGGGTTCCTTGCAGTTTCATTTCAGCACTTTCCACCTTTGCAAAGAAATTCTTTAAACAGCTATGTTTTCCTCCCTCAAAGATAAGTTAGGAAAAATAAAAAAAGAAAGAAAATTTTTAAAAATTAAAAATTTATCATCTTGCTTGTTGGCAGTGAATCTTCCACACTTTGCTGATGCCTTTTTCCAAAGTATGATCTCAGCAAAACCCTGCACTGTCTTTACTCTGGACAGCAGGAGGAATGCAAGCAGGCACCCATAATAGGACATTTGACACTGTCTTTCCCCATCACATCTCCAAAAAATTTTGTTTGCCGCACCCCTAAGAGTCTGGACCCTCCTCTGTGCTGACAGCAATGGGATTGAGCAGGAAGCAAGGGAGCTCTTACAGCCACCTCATGAGACAGAAGAAAATTTCAAGAAACTGAAATAATATTCTGTATTTCCAGCAACAGAGGAACAGAGTGGGAAAAAATTTTAAATGTGCCTGAAGTATATACAGGATGGCTCCTTTAAAAAGCTTAAGCTCAAGCGATTTATCTGTCCTTCCAGGAATTTCAAGGCAGGAACTACCTCCCCATGATCCCCAAGGAAGGAACCAATTGCTTATCAAGAGTGAAAATGTGACTGAAATGTGATAGCAAAAAACAAAGGGTTCTCTAATAAATTAGAAATTCTTTCTTGAACCTACAGAGTGCAGTCTGCTTGGAGTCTGGTTTAATCTGCTGCCATAAATAAATCCATTGAGGGAATTTTCCATAAGCTTTATCAGACAGCAAAATTCTGCAAGTCACATCACTGCACGCTGCGTGATGCCTCTGGCAGATTCAACCTGGTTAATATTTATGCTGCAATCATCAGTGACTTCTTGAAACCTTTCAGGCAATATCACCACAAGGAAAAAAAAAAAAGCCCCAGAGCTCCTGCAGATGGGCTATCATCATAAATTCACCCAAAAGTGGAAACTCAAATAACAGATGTGTGTTTATAAACACAGAAAATAAAGCAAATTACTCGATATGCTTTCCAAATGCTTAGAGCTGCACGATATCCTCTCACACAAAAGTCAGTATTCACACTTAGCCACACCAAGAGAGCTTTCCGGCTTACCTGGGAATTTGGATTGCAATTGCTATTACCAAGAGGCAAATTCTTGACTGGATGTTGCTCTGTGGAATGATCTCTGGATGATTAACACCACCATTTACCTCCCTGAAGCAACAGTTGTTTCTTATTCCCAAATTACGGAGGCATGTGGAAAGGTTGTGCCAAATGTGGCAGCTGTTGACAAAAACTTTACTTTTTAGACATCTCTCTACCTTGAAATATGTTCAATGCCAAAAGGCAGATGAGGGGTTAAAAGCTTTCCCCCACCCCACCTTATCTCTTGCACACTCTTATCTGCCTAACAGTCCACAATAAATCAGAGAAACTCTTTTTTCCATCTGGCTCACTCTAAATTCCTCACTTCCACATGATTTGGGCACATTTTCCTGACCTTTTGTGACTTTTCTGATATTGCACAGAGCAAGAGGCTGAAAACCAGGGAACTTTGGCAGGTGTAAAATATGCCTGCAACTGGGTGGAGTTGTCAGAGATGCACCTCTCCTGACACCTCTCCTGGTCTTTGCTGCCTGCTGCTCTCTCTGCCTTTGAAAGGCTGTGCCCAAGGCAGCCCCATTCCATGGGAAATGTCCAGCATGGATCCACTGCAGAGGGAGTGGAGAAAATACAAGGCTGAGCACCTCTGAGCCCAGACACTGCTCCATGTGCTCCCAAGACCCTTCTGACATTTGTGTAGGATTAGCAAGAAGCATGGAGGAGCTGTGGAAGAGACAGCTTTTGGCATTTTGGTCAGTTCCAGTGGCAAACATCTCAGATAATTGTCCTTTGTCTTACAAGTGGCCCTCAATGCTGAGAGGTGAGAGGTTTTATGAAAAAAGGAAAACCTATTGCTCCCATTTCCCTGTGTTTTCATAATAGTTAAGCACCTTCCATCTTTCTGCTCCAGGTTTCTCTCCCATTCTCCTCAGCACATGAGGCTGAGCCACCATCCCAGTTTAGGCCTCTACTTAACATCCAGATCTTCTTTTTTTGCTTCTTTTAGAAAGTTTTCAAAGACCATGTGACGTCTGCCAGCAGTAGCAAGGGATTAGAGACACCTAACCAAAAAATGTCTCCAGATCTTTTCTTTTTAGAAAGTTTCAACTTCTCCTTGGAACATCCAGGAAAGGCTAAGAGTTAGTTACCTCTTTTTAGGTCCCATCTCCAGCCACCATCTCTGCCGTATTCTCTGTGCCTCATACCAGCTATTGCTCAAAAGAGTCCATGACATAGCTGTTTTCTAAATTGAAATGCAACACTGGATCATTTTGTTTGTCCCAATGATAGCCCTAAATGGCAAGGTAGAGAGTGAGGGAGACCCACTGGGACCCAGGTCTTCAGTGCTCATTATAAGTCTTTTCTACAGAACTGGGGCCATGTTATCCAAGAGTGCAATCCCAGTCTGGGAGATGGGTCAGATTCTCTGACAATGATTACCTAAATGCAGCTGTACTGCTGCTTCTTGCTCATATCATTGTCTGCACAAGATTTTTTTATTTAATACAAATAACTTGAAAACTGTAAATTTTTGTTCTATCACCTGCCCTAAATATTAATTTTCAAGGGAAATGTACAATATACTCACGCATTAAAAATTACCATGCTGTAATAACAACACATTTGCTTACCCAAATGATGTTACCATCCCAGGCATTTGGGTTAGTGGGCTTACACTGTGCACATATGAATATGTGTGTGTTTGCCTTTGTGGTATAGTATGGCTCAGGCATATACATTAATAACAACAGTCAGAGAAGTTATTTGGTGGTGTAGCTGCACTGGCTCCACTCAAGTTACCCCTGCTCTGAATCTAGTCCCTTATACCTGTTTCATATAATTAAAAAAACACAAAAAATCTTTATGGTTTTCAAGTCAGATACCTTTCACCTCAATAAATATGACATGATAGAGTATAACCCAGAAGGAAGAGATATTTGCTACTAGCAACATGATTTCTAAAGAAAAAAAAAAGCAAAAAGGGAAAGAAAACCAACCCTATACCAACATATGGTACTTAATATATACCTCTAATGGAATGAGCTTCATAATTTATTCTGGGGTTTACCTTTTCATGAACTCTGTCTTGTTCCTGCTCATGAAAGATTTTCTGGTGCTTCAGATATATTAAAAGCACATCATTTCTGTCTCCCTCCTCTTGTTTCTGTGTCTTCACACATTGATATATTTTTCTTGTGCACATGGCACAGTAACAGCAGTAATACTCTTTGCTTCTGGTCTGCTTTTTGTCTTAGGATCTTGTGCCAAGACTTATAAAGCGAAGAGCCTGAAGTTAGGATTTTATATCCATGTTGAGGCCCTTGAACTACAGCCCAAATTTTGGAGGTGCTGAACTTCAAATGGGATTGGTGGTGTGCAGTGCCACTGCTCAGGTCACTCATTGCCAGGGTAAAGGTTCAGGTCTCTCAAGTCAAAGGTTGCCCGTGAAGGTTTTGTATCTGTGGCTGCTTCTGCATCACTGTGCCAGTTCTTTGGACGCACAAGTTTTGTCTGGATTGACAGGCAGTCATTCATGGCAGCCACTGCAGGGAATGGGGCCAGGCAGCAAGTCCTAACACCCAGTCTGGTTAGACAACTTCCATCAAGAGTTTTGGAAAACCCACACATCACAGCTACAATTTTCAGGAGCTTCCAAATATTTGTCTCGTGCTCAAGCACATTTTTACCTGCCATAGCGTTTGTGCAGAGCACCCAATACGAACAAAAGGCTTTCGCTGACCTATTTGAAATGTATTGCTGTCACCCTGGCTTTGAAATACGGCCTTTTGGTCACATAAATCCTGCAACTTTCCATCCCAGCCCATCAGAAAAGACAGGATGAGCCTCCCACGGCAGGGGTGATACCTGCCCTGCTGGCGCAGCCCAGCAGGGATGCCCTGCAGAGGGCCAGCAGGGGAAGGAGGGGGAGCATGCTGCTCCAGCCAGGAAAGGATGGGTGTCTGTAACCTGCCAGGGTTTATTTTTGTTTTCTTAACTGAAACAGCTCCGTTGGTATAAAACATGTGCTAAACCAGGCCCCAATCTTCTAAGAAAATCCCAGCTCACACAGCCCCTATTTTATTCCGCCATCCATCTCATGTTACAGTTAATGGGAATAACATGTGATTTTCAAAAGACAAACTTTTGCCCAACTTTTCTTGTGTATATATTTCCCTGAAATCTCTAGATTTTTGTTGCATTCTTTTGCTTTATTATTGTTAAATGATTTCTATCATTTAATGTCAATTTGCCCTGTTTACTCAATGCCCTCACCAAAGGAAAATGGAAAAATGCATATACTAAAAGAGAACTTTGGGTGCTTATCTCATTGCACAAATATTGTTTTTTTAGGAAAGTGTGGTTCTGATAGAGTCACTTATGCTGCCAACATTCTCTTCCAATTTTTCTGTTTCCCTTTTCATCTCTGTTTTTCCCTGCTCTATACTTTGCAAATTTTATTGAGAAAACAAACATACTTCACAGTCCTGAGACTGAATAGGATGCGTTCATATGAGAAAACTTCAGAGCATGTGTAGTTTATTTTTTGTGTAATTGATTTTGTAGTAGATAGAAGTTGTGGTATAAACTAACAGGATAATGGTTTTGATCAGTTTCCAGTGCTTAATTACAAGTCTGCTATAACTAATTTCCTTCGTGTGCTCGCAGCTGCTACGCTTTTGTCATTGGCTTATTTTTCTTTGAAAATCTGAAAGGCATCAAGTTTTTCTGTGAAAGTCGTCTGCCCTGATTGACTCCTGCAAACGCCTCATTACCACAGCCATTCTGCAAAGCTGTAGAGCTGTTTCGAACCTTGCATTCAAATAATTTCTCTTCTTTTTTTTTTTTTTCTTTTTAATTAAGGAGGGGGAAATGCTGTTTTGAAACACTATGGAATATCTGGCATGAGACCAGTTTGCTTTGCAATAGAAACAGACTTGTGGGAAGAGCAGCAGAATTTACTGGGTTGGCTGCACCACTCATTTGTAAACAATATGTGTTTTGAAAGAAAGCACTAGATGATGCTGGGGTGTTTCGTTTGTGTGTTTGCTTGTTTGTTTGTTTTTATAGAGATACATGAGATGGCCCCTTTAGCACTGTATCTTAATAGGAAAATCTACTTAGTGAAATCTCCACCTCTTTTTCTTTTTTTTTTTTTTTTTGTACTTTGTAACTCATTAGCAGCTATGCTAATAAATTACAAAGCATAAAGGGTGGTAGTGTCAATATCCCGGGGAACACCTGGGCTGGAAGCAGAAGCTGGTAAGAAACTGATAATCTTAACTATCCCCAAATCTGACAGATGTGCTACTCTATGTGGGAGATAAAGATTAAATCAATGTTTAGTTGGTGTCTTTGGGACTGTCTCCCATGGCAGATCAGTGCAAAACTCACCCTACTCATTCAGTCAGGCTGGGTAAATTCCACACCAGAGCAGGACTGGGCAGAATATGACCCATAGATGTTTCCCCCAATTTTTTCTCGATATCATCCTGCTTTTTTGTCTTAGCCTAAGGTGACCCACCCCTTATTGATTCCAATGAAACCTAAATTGGGCTTATTCTCCTCTGGATCTGGATGTTCAGCCCTCATTATTGTCAGTTGCTTCTTAGTAAATCTTAAGGCACTTGAAATAATACAGTCAAATGAGAACTAAGAGTGCTTGATGGGTTTAAGAGCCATCAGTCCTTATTTAAGAATAGGCAGCTAAATCAGGGGTGAGGATGCAACATATATCTCTATCTCCTAATGTTAATGGAGACCACATTTTATATCAATGATTGCAAGCAAATGCAAATGTATGTAGATTGTTTACTTAGACAAGAGATTTCATACATTCATCTCTGCTTTCCTCCCTCTTCCCCTATCTTTTCACCCAGGAAGAGATACTATTGTTATTCTAGTCATCTTTCTCTTGATTTTATTACCTAACAGAGCCATAAAAACGACAAGAAAATGGATTTTTCAGACAAGAGTCTCCTGTTCCTAGTGTAATTTCACATTGAGCTACAGATACTGACAACATCAGATAGTTTATACATTTCTCCTCTAATTGTATACCACAGCCCCATTTTTAGTGAGGCATCCACCACTACATAATTAAGAAAGTGTTTAAAGTGTCTTTTAGCAGCTTGATGTGCAAAAAACTGCAAGCACAATGCAGCCAATGCTAGAGATGCTGTGCTGGCATAAGCCTGATTCTGCAGAGCCAGGGATGCAGTCTGGGTGCTGAGAGGGGCACCAAGAGGAAAAAGAGAGGTGAAGGGGTAGCAGAGACAAGCCCTTGTCACAAAGCCACCAGGCAGCAGACATCTGTGGGAGGTTATGTACTGGAGAGACACAGCAGAGGGTTTTCATGAGATTTTCATCTTGCAGGTTTGGGCTGAGGCTGAGGGTTTCATCAGGGACCTTGCCCAGAACCTCACACATAAGCCCCTCACAATAAGCCTGATTCCGCTGAAATAGAGGTAAAAGCTCAGGGCATGTTAGCCCATGACCACAGAGAGGTTGAAAATTCAGAAGGAAACTGATAAACTGCCCTCATTGTCTCAATGCTCAAGGTATTTTGACTTTTTTAACAGGAAAAAGAAATTAATTTCATTCTACTAAACAAAACCAAATACATTCACAATTTGCCTTTTTTCTCTGGAAGATTTTGACTAATATTTCTGAGCTACGCAAGGGGATTTGAATACCTCACACCCCATGGTTTTCTCTCCCTGGGGCAGCTCTGCAAATCCCAGCATAAATCAAAATAGGTAGCGGTAAACATCAATGAGCAGATTTGCCTGGTGGTCTGCTAAAGGATCCTGCCACAAGAAGGATCAGAGATGGGCTGGGGAAGGAGGCAGGCAGGGATTTTTTGGTGTGGCTGGGTGCTGATGGATATGGCATTTGTCAGGGCGAGGGCACAGCAGAAGGGGGCAAAAGGAGGAGAAGAAAGGTCCATCTCGAAGAATAACTGAGAAGTACCACTCCCCTGGGAAAAATATTTCTTACATAATAAATATTGTGATTGATTTGGAGTAATGCTTAACAGATGTGGGCAGAATATTCCTCCCTAAAATAAGATACTCTTAATTGAAACAATATTCCTGGTATCACTATCTGCAAATTTAAAGTGCTTATTTAACTTAGGGATAAAATAAGCTTAAGCAATGGGAAGGATAATTATCTCCCCAAAATTTTTTGAACGGCTACCTCTCTCTCTCAGAACTTTCTGTTTCATTAAGAAATTCTGCAGTCCAAAGCTAGTTTGCATGGAACTCAAAGCTGTGGGTTGTTTCATAAAGGGTATTTATTTTTTTAGCAGCTGACAATAAAAAAAGTGCTAGCTGTTTCATATGCAAAGCAAAGGATTAACTGAGAGAGAAGCACTAATAAATTTCTTTCCTTGAGGAAAAAGCCAGCAGAGCTGCGGCTCCAATTTGATTTAGCCAAACACCATTGCCCTTTTCTTCAAAATGCCCTGCACCCCCACCAGCTGGTATCACAAGGAGCATCATTTGCAGGGAAAATCACATGCAGACTCGTATCTACAACTGGCTTGCATAATTACTCCGTGTTTCCTCCAGAAGGGATCATCCTGTGGCAATAATTATGTCAAAAATGTGCCCTGAAGAACAATATTTCAGGCAACTGGAGCCATCAAGCAAATACGCTGTATAATTATGTTATTTTTCCCCTCTGAAAGCTCTCACTCATATTTGTATCTTGCCTGCCTAAGACCTCCTCCAAGGGAAGCAGCAGATTGTTTGTGAGGATAGCACATCTATCAAAGCAGGGATGGAGAAGCTGTCCTGGCCAGGCGCTCGCAGCAGCCTGGCTCAGATGCAGAGCTATGCTTGGACTTTGCCCCAAGAAAAGATGCCACCTCTAATATACAGAACTGTCATGAATTTGTTTTTTGTCATAAATGAAGCATGGGTCTGTGCTTTAATTTTCCTCACTGCCCTCTGTCAGGTAATAACCATAAATATTGTCCTGAATCATTAAGTCACAACCTGAAATGTGATCCTGCCCAGTTCCCAATCAGACAGCCATCTGGAAGATGAAAGAAGTCTATTTTCGTTTTAGAATGATCCAGACTCTAATTTGTAGTAACAGTCTTAACAGGCTGTTTTGGAGACATAAACCAGAGGCTGGTGGTGGTTGCTCAAGGAGGGGGCATTGTGTGTGCTGCCTAAGGCATGTGTGGCAGGCAAAATACCCCGCCACTGCTCTGAGCCTGCAGCCTCTGTGGCTCTTTTTTCCAACCCCCTGTTCCTAAATGGGCACAGGTTATGCATGCAGGGTGACTGGAAATATACAGTGTCGTAAAAAACGCCAACACATTTGTAGGAGACAGAAAATAGTGTTTCCACAAAGCTAACCATGGTACCACAGGTCGTATAAATGCCTCCTATCTTAGGGTTAATTCCATGCTGAAAGCAAATATTTTTTCTATGTATAAAAATGTATTTATACATACATATATCTTATGATTTTCTGGCTACTGGAAAAAGTGTTTTCACTATCAAAGCGCTCTTTTATTGCAAAAGCAAAATAATTTTTCTCTCTTAAAAGCACAGACAAAAGGTAATCAAGTGGTTATGTGGCTGAGCAAAAGCACTGTCAATCACGATCTTCTCATTACATATCTGAAACCACTATCCCCTCCTGACCCACGATACCTTTCTTTAGTTAAGGACATCAAAGACCAGCTGGCCTGAGATTGCCTAGAATGAAATGGAAAGCATGTGCATTGTCTCTCCCTGCCGAGACGCAGGAATGCTGCATTTCTCTGCTCCCCTGACAGCTGCAGTCTCAGGGGTTTCTGAGCAAACCCCACCAGGACTCAATTTTCCCACTTGTGGAATTAGGATGATGCAGTTTTTTGGGAGAACAGTGGATCCACTTATATTTGTGTGCTATTCTGTGGCTAGTATCTTAAACTTAAGTCATATTAGATTATTTCAGTACCAAATACTAAAAGGCTACAGCCTTAACGCTGAAATTCAGGTAATTTTGTCATAGCTCTTTTTCTCCTTTCTCTCTAACTCACCACAGCTCTTTCTCCCTCATTCTTAAAAAGGGCTGAAAGCGCCATGCTCAGTGCATCCTCATCCTCACTCCCTTGCTCTTGCAAACTTGCCAATTAAAGATGCATGTTTAGGCAGGGAAATGTGAGTGCAGCAGCAGCCATCTCTCAAGCAGAAATTCAGAGCAGTGACCATTTCGCCGAGTCTCCTGTTTTTCCTTGATGTTTTATCATCCTGGGTTATGTTTCCTTTAAGGCTTACAGAAAGCATTTGCTATAACAGATGTGTGTATCTAAATGAGCTTAGCCCAGAGATTTGGAAATGACCGCACAGGGGTCTCTTACAGGTAGAGATAACTGAATTAGCATCCTTCTGAATAAGCCCTTCTATTTTTCTAAACTGCTGTGAGTTAGAAATGGTGCAGAGAGAAGATAAGGAGCAAAATAAATGCTGTTTGCCTGCATCTCTGCACTGCAGATGTATGCTAAAGCAGGACTATTTTATAGAAGGTAGGATTGAAGTGTGTCTTGCACAGGGAAAAGAACAGGGAGTGTAAAATAAGGATTTCATCTTCTGGGCATTGTTGTTAAGGAAGAGCTATACCTTGTTGTATGTCCTGCATCCCCCAAAACAGCTTTAGTTATAGTGAGTGCTGCATTCCCCAACGTGGGGGACTCTTTGAAGCCTTTGTTCCCTCTGGGACAATATTTCCCTTGTGCACATCGCCATATGCATGGGTCTCCTACACATTTCCTATCAGACTGTTGAAATATTGGTGTTTTCATCTGAATTTCACAATGGCAGGAAGCAAAAGGCGCTCTGGGTGCACTTCCCCACATATCACTGCATGGGGCTTGCTGCAGCTATTATTTGCATCCCAGCAAGGCATTAGCTGGGGTCAGTCTCTGGTGCTCAGAGCTGCATGTGGCAAATGGAAATTCCCATCCTGAACCTGATACATTAACAGAAAAAACAGTCACCTAGCAGGGGAAATTCCTGACCAAGTTTCTACTCTCCCCATCAGAAACTAATCACTGGGGGAGTGAGGTCCTGGATGTACTGGCACCAGAAGAGTTGCTCATCCTGAGTTTACATTCAACCATGGAGGTGAAGATGTCAGTGGAAAAGCCAGATTTGGACACCAAGGCACTATTTTTTCTTCCCCATTGCAAAGCAAACTTGTCTAAGTAGCAGCCACCAAAAATCTAGTGGGAGCACAAAGCACTGAAAGCTTTGCTAATATTGCCTTTCCAAAAACGTAAAGGAAACTCTTTTTCTTTATTTTTTAAATGTGAAAGCATCTACACTGTACTATTACAGTGCAATGGACCGAAAATAAAATCACAAGCATGATTTGGCATATTGTACCATGTCTATTGAAAAATTTCCACTGCAGTCCTTTGAAATTGTTTGTTAAGTTTTTATTTTGCTTTTTTAAAAGTCACATAATTTGGACAAAGCACGGTTGTGATAATAGGGAACATGCTGGGTCTTTCTACATTCCATGGCTGTAATAATGAAGCCATTAAATTACTAGGTCAGAGGCCCCAATTCACAAAGAAATAATACCAGTTTATTATTTCTAATCTTATTAAGTTAGAAAATTGTCTCGAGATGTAACATCAACCTGTAATGGCTGAAGTATTGATTATATTAACCCAATGCTCATGGATAATTCAAAGATCCTGATTTCATCTAATTTCTGTAATTTTTAAAAGAGTCCAGCCCAATTTTTTATGGCAAACTAATCCAGAATTATTTCTATAAATAATGAAAATGTATTATAGGATTTGCCAGGAAAAGCCAATAAAATATTCTGTGTGATGGCTAGTGGAGTGGGGGTTTAATCCCTTTCTTCTTAATCTTTCTTGAATCATGAATCTTCTGAATCTTCTTTTTTTTAATTTTTTTTCCTCTGTTTTCAGTCTTTCATTGTTGTCTCTTTTGGCAATATATACTTGCATATTACAGAAATATCCGTGGACTTGCTTTGTTCACCTTCTGACTGAAATTGATGGGTCCTTTGAAGATTTTACCTGGATAAATATGACAAACAATATCATTTCAGCTCTAACAAAAATGACTCTTCCCCAGTTTTGTACCACAGCTACACTAGAAAGGGAAATGGTGTAAAACTCCATGTAATTTGGTTCCCAGAAAAAATTTTTGAACTATTTTAATTTGCTCTAAAGTTTATAAGAAATATATAGTAGTGTTTGAGTGTGCACAACTGATGGATATACCCTTATACTCACAGCACACCTGGATGTGGTTCAAGGTCCATTAAGCTCAATGGGAATCTTTCCATTACTTCATTGAGCTTTGGATCGAGCCTTGGGGGGTTGGTTGATTTTAAATATACATTTTCTAGGGTTGTTTCTGATCTTTCCCATTGACCTTGCTCTGCACCATTTCCCCAGTTTCCATCCAGGAACCCCAGCTTGAGAAAAGCTGTGTATGGGGATTTTTCCATGCCTTCTTTTCTGCCTCCATCCCTGTGGCTTTCCTATCAAAGCACTACATGCATTAAGAAAATTAATGTGACTTAAGTTACTGAACCAACCTGATGGCTAGTTCACTCAAAAATATTTCCTATAAGGATATTTATTAGCTCAGAAGACATGTGTGGGCAGAGCATGTTATTTAGTGACCTGTAATGCCCAAATAATGATCACAATAAATCAGTACTCATTACTATGTAAGGGAGGTCTGGATCGAGTGACTCAGTAGGTAATGAGGTCTAATTTAGTGCCATGGTATTATTTTACAGAGTATTTGGGGCAGGGGGCAGGGAAGCAGGGGCTGAAGGGGGTCTAATTACCTCAGATTTCTTGTGTGATGATGAGCCTCTAACTTTGGCCAGCTGCTTCAGTGGGGTGTTAGAGGTCAGGCCTTTAATTGCTATTGGCTGCATTTGGCTACATTAAGTAAATAAATATTTAAGGTCTGGACCTCTAACACTGGGTTAAATGGAGCAAGACTGGGGCTAAAATCAATATAATGGGATATAGGGAGGGAGTGAAAAGAGCATCGAGGTAGAAGATAAAGAATTGAAGTCTTCCTTGATGAATGGGTGAGGGCTGGATTTAGGTGTAGGGCTTGCTGGCAGCAAAACCCTGGATCTCAGAGCACAGTCCATAGCATCCAGGCTAAAGGCCCCAATACCTTGGTTTTTCAGCTTTCACTTTGAGCTGAGACCCCAGAAGCATTATTCCTTCTCTCCTAGTAGGGACTATTCCCTCTGGCATCAGTGGGCATCCCTCGATTTTCCACAGGGAAGAGACACTGAAGGGGGGAATCTCAATGTTCATACCCACCAGATTTTGATGCAGGCACCAGACCCCAGAAGCAGGCTTCTTTATAACACAATGTGCATCCCAACGGCAAGACAGTGCTCATATAGTTACAACTTCTGCAACATATTACTCCCTGCCTCCAGGTTTTAAAGCCCTGTCTGAGGGTTAGCTGCATGTCAATTACCAAAATTAGTAGTAAGCATTATATAGATGCTGGGCTTGCCATTGGCAAGGTCCCTAGGTGAAGTTCTTGAAGTTGAAATCTCTTAGGAGGTAGCTACTCCATCTTCTGGAACGGCCTTGAGTGATTCCTGTTCTGGGAAAAAAGCAAAGCTGAGTTCTTGCAAGTTGTGAGTCCTTGAATTTCAGGGATATATGGGTCTTTCAGTGGCACGTAGGGATCCAGACCCCAGGAGCCAGGCACAGGGCTCAGCCTATCTCCTTAGTATAACAGTGCAGGAACAGAATGATATATTCTTTAGTATGCATGAGGCCAAATTGTCATCCCCAGAAATGCACACTCCTTCTGGCAGAGACTGTGCCAGCTCATCTCCAAGGCTCTGCTTATACCTGTTATGTCTGGATGTTAGGAACAGATGAGGCTCATGGGAGGCATCAGTATAAATCCTGCCTGGAAGATTCAAGTGGAAACTAAAACTTTTTCTCACTCTAATACTCAAAGGAGAAAAGAAATGTTTTCAAAAATGATTCTACATCCCGGCTTTCACTCCTTTTTCCCGTCTTTCTTTCTCCAGCCAGACAGAGTGAGAAGTGGGGATTCACTCAGTAATTTCCATCCCACTTTGCTTCAAGGCTGAGCCTTGTTGGATGACTTTGAACAGATGCAATAGAAAATCCCTATTTCAGAAATGTGGGAAGGGCAGAGGAGAGAAAGAGAGAAAGAAAGAAAGAAAGAGAGAAAGAGAGAGAGAGAGAGAAAGAAAGGAAGAAAGAAAGAAAGGAAGGAAAGGAAAAGAAAGAAAGACTACAGAGCTGAAGGGATCTCAAAGATGTGAAATTCTGCAAAATTCATTAAATACTCAGCCATGTAGAGGAGGCTGGTCCCAATGGTTCCCATGCTGGCTGAAAGGTTGCAAACTGGCCACTCAAACTCACAGGTACAAGACATTAGCAAATCAACAAGGAAAACACTACTATGAATTCCCCAACCATAGCCAGAGAAAATCTTATTGGCTTCTTGGTCAGCAAAGACTCCAAACACAAACTGCAGGGCCACTGAAAACCTGATTTCATGGATCTTACTTTTTAGAATTCTAGTACTTTATTCTCACATGTGTAATCCAAGGACTCTACAAAACAAATGAAGAAATTCTGGAGAGATTGAGGCAGTGAGCGGACTCCAGGATGCAAATAATATACAGAGGATTTTTATTCTAGCTTCCTTTCCCTTCCTTGGCTTTTGATTCCTCCCTCTGCTTTTGTGCAGGTTATCTGAGTGCTGATAACTCTCAAAGGTTGCAGGTTATAGGAAGGCCATGTGTGAGATAATGCAGTATTATTTTTGGCTTGCTCTCCCTCGTGCTTTTGTTTCTGAATAAAAGGGGCTTCTTTGTTCTAGGTGTGGGCACAGGCTGAAGTGAAATACCCAAAGGTCTGGATGTCTTTTTGACATGTCCAGTCAGCACTGATTTCTTACTGTCTGGAGGCCTTTGACACGGCAATCCATTATTTCTTGGTTTAATTCTTTATGCACGGCTTTTCATATTGATTACCTAACATCATTAGTTTTGGTCATTCCATACAAGAGACAATGGAAAGATCAATTTTAACCATATGAGCTAAAGGAACTTACTCTTAAAGCATCCAGGGACTGGAATCATTTATCTTCTGCTCTCTGAATCATAAATCTTTTACAAGTGCAGCATTAGATTCATTGTTTGCTACAGCCACATGTGATGTAGTCAGGGATCATTGTAAAAGTGTCCTACATTGCAGTGTGAGGCTGTACCCATAAAGCATATTAATGTACAGTATTGTCATGGAAATTGTCACAAGCTGCTGCAGAGGGCATGGTTTTCACAAGAGCTGCGCAAATCATCAATTGTTTTGAATTCAGTGGCTGAACAGTAAAGAGAAAATTTGTTTCCTTTAGATACAGAATGAAAAATATTTCTTTCCTCAACTAATCAGAAAATGTCTTGCATCCAACCAAATAATTTTTTCAGGCTTTTTTTGGTAAAAGAAAAGGGAATTTGGAAAGGAAGAGCTAGCTTCACAAAGGGATATTGGTGACATTTGCAGAACTGGGCAGAAAATGGGAGCTAGTCAATTTACATGCAGTAACTGTGGGTAAGGCTCTCATGAAAAATACAGGAACGTATCATTCAGGCTGACAGCTGCCTGTTTAGGACCCAGGAAAGAAGGGTGAATGCTGAGTTATAGGATCTCTCTTAATTACATGCATAAAAACTGTATTGCTTTTCAAGATAATTTATACAAATACATGAGGAAGATTTTAAGCCATAACCACTCATACCCTAAGGTGCTACAGGGACAGATGGAGGGGGTAGAAAGACAAGATACCTCTGAGCTCCTGCTCAGAATCTGTACTGAAGTTTTCCAAGCAAACTGTAAAAGAAGACAATTATCATTATTTTATAACAAATTAGCAGTGTCCGAGCTCTCACAGATACTGCAGCAAGAGGGGAATGAGACAAGTTGTTGTTGAAGGTTCAAGCTTCGATGACCTGAGTTAATGGAGCTCTCCCTTAGCACTGTTAGTGTGGTTAGGGCTTTCACTGGGAGGGAATATGATCAAAAAACAATGGGGCCAATCTAAATATCTCTGCACTGGCCACTTCTGACCATGACCAGCAGAATTGTACTAATAACAAGAGGAAAGGTATTTTTGCTGGCTTTGACCTCAAAAGTAGTTATATGGACATCCAGAGGCTGTACATTTGCATTTGTTGTGCATAAGGGTTCTGACCTCTCCAAGTTACCTGATCCAGTTTTCCAGTCTCAAGAGAGATGAGTTTGAATGCTTCAGATTAGGATACAAATTTAAAATTTTGGATAACCAATCAAATGGATGAGCTGAAACTTTAAGGATATTTTCCATTCAGTAATTCTTAAAAATCACATTGGGAGAGGCATCTAAAAGGTACTATTTTTCCCCACAATCTTATTAGAAAGAGTTGCTCATCTTTTTTTAAAAATTTAATATTTTCCAACAAGAGTTTGACTCCCTCCCCAGGAGTTTCAAACAAGATATTTTACTCTTCCCAAAATTTTAACTGGGAATTTTGCCTGCAGAATTCCTTTGGGGAATTTGGGAATTGACTGCTACATATTGTCTGACTGTAAAGTGCTGAGGAAAACAACTGAAAAAAACAGGACTGATGTCCTTCCAAGGCATCCAAAGTCATAGTCTCTCTCCTTCACTGCAGAGAAGTAATGTCCTGTTTATAAGGCCACCACTCTCACCAAAGACCTGTGAGTAATTTAGAGGGTTTAGATATTCTGGCCAACATTCAGCTGGTGATATCCAGTGGAGCTTCAAAATATCCCTTTAGGAGACCTATGCTGAGTCAAAAAAACTGAAGACCTAGGAGGTGATAAGAACACAGCATGAATAAAATTGTGATTAAAAAAAAAAACAGGACAGCTTCAAAGACTTTCCTTTATCTTGGACTGCAATACTTGAGAATGCAACTTCAAACTTGCCCCCAGCTGAATGTATTTTTATTTCTTTCTTCCAGCTTTCCCAAAACAATGACAGATAAATAGATAAGTGCAATGCTGAGGGGGAAAGGAAAAAGAAAAAAAAACATAAAGGGATGAGATCATCCAAGCAATCCTCCTGCTCAAGACTGTGGGTAGTATGGAAAAGTCACACATGCAGCAGTTGCATGGGGTGAGCTCAGGTAGGAGCCTGAAAAGGGTGCATATGTGATGGCATTATGTGATCACTGTGTCTGTGAGCCGCCAGAAGGACCCTCCGCAGCAGTGATTACAGCAAAGGGTTTCTTCTGGGAAATTCTACTTTTTGCTCTCAGGAAGCCCAGCCATTTTCACAGACTGATGGCAGTGGTAAAAAATACCTTATTCATACCCAGTAGCAATGTGATTGCAAGATGGAGGTTTGGTGTAAAGAAGCAAGTACATGAAGGGCAGACCCTGTGCAACCTACACCTAGAGTAGATAATAAACTGGCTCTGAGGGAGAACATTTTATTCCAGCATGGCTCAAGATGATGTATGAAACCACCAAAGATTATAGTCAGTGATGTCTTGGGAGTGATTTGATGTTTATGGTTAACCCTAGCATTGTTTTTGTTTATAGACACTATTTCTAGAGTAATTTTATATTACATGGCTTTCATGGAAACAAAAATTATCAGGCTACAGCTTTTATAGTATAGAGTGTGACATGGGCTTGATTTACACTTCATTATAAACCATTCCTACAAATATTACTCAGGTGCATAGTTCTTGTTTTCCTGGTGAATTCACGAAGGAAGTGAGATGTTTTTGAGCTTGTGTACATGACTGGGTAGTCTATGTTGGACTCACCTTGCACCTCTGATGTTTGTGCAGCCTTAGACATCAGAAATTTTTACTTGGAAAACTCCCTCCAGGAACAGATTGGCTCCTCTCTGTTGTTGCCTCTTAACTCTTACGCATCAGGGAGTTAACCTCACAGCCTCTCTTTACAAAGGGATACAGAAATATTTTTTTCCCCCTTGAGTATCTCATATACTTTGAAATTACAGTGAGTGAGACAGATTAACCACAGCCTTACCACCAAAGTGAAATGACAGGCAGCACAAAACAGGGAATTTTCTGCACAGTGCCGTGGGGTGGATCCCCCACCCTGCCCCTCAGGGCCTAGGCTTTTTTTTCAGGTACAAACAAATATATCCCACCCCAGTGAAGTTCTGAGAAGCCAAATAGAGCTGAAGAGAGTAATTAGGTTTAAATCCTGCTGTGTAGATGGGAAGCTTCTGAGGTGAGTTTTGAGCCTCACAGAGTCCAAAGGATTTCCAGGAAAGTCCATTCCCAAATTATCCCATCTATCTAACTGTCAACACTCTTGAAGAAGCATCCAGAAAACCTATGTGAGTCATAATACTGAGCTGCAGTCAGGACTACAGCAACAGTGAAGTTGATAAGGGAAAAAAAGTACGACCTTTACTTTTCAAGGAAAGTAACTTATTTCCATGCAACTGTTTAAAGCATGGAAAAAAAAAAAAGAAAACCTGTATTTTAAAATTTTGCCAACTTCTTTAAAAAACAGCTTTATAGAATGAAAAGGCAGTTTCTCTGCTGGGAATAAATTCCCATTGGTTTTCCACAAGCATTTTAAAGAGAATAGATGAAATGGCTGTTTAGATTTGGGTCTTTTTTAATGAAAAACTGTAAAAATTGTATTTTCCAGCTGCTTTACTGGAGGTGAGAATTTGTTGCTACACAAATCTCTTTGGTGGTTACTTGGGGCGTTAGATGGAAACCACTTGGCTGATTTGCGTTACTGTTGATGCTCCGCCATCCCTAAAGTGGTAGTGAGATCCTACTGGCCCTGTGGAGAAAACACAGCCCTGTGGAGGGGTTAATGGAAACTTCTAGTCTTGTCTGGACCTGAAGCATCGCTGTCAAACAAGAGTGAAGCACCAGATCTGAACTTCTGTACCACACTGCACAGCTGTTAAACCCCTTTACTGTGGCCTGGAGATTCAGGAATTGTTACTAATCCTCTTGACTGTTTCTCGTATTTAGAAAGGTTCTCTGTCATCATGGTGTCTGGCATTACTGAGGCTGCCAGGGTTTGTTATCTCTGGAGTAACCGTGGGGCTGAGGAAGTGCAGGGTCTCATGCTTGACTCCAATAAGCTGATGGGAAACAATCCTCCCTAGGAGCGGGCACTCTGTAAAATGTCAGTACAGCATTTCTGAAAGCTGGGATGTTTCTGAAAGGAACCACTTGACTTCTTCCAAAGGTAGTGCTTCCTAGTGTGAAGTTTCATTCCTGATTTATGGCCCATGGTCTTAGCTTCACAAGTGGACAAGGTGAGCATATATTTAGACCCAGCTGAGCCCCATGTTTCTGTCTGGGTGTTGGCAGATTGTTGGGGGAGAGGAAGACAGTAGATTCACTTTCAGAGTTGCTTGAGTATTCATTAAGTTGGGATTTGGGAGGAAAGCAATTCCTCTAGCAAGGAATCCGGCAATTAACTGAAGAAAATTTTTCTGATGATGAAAAGTGCAGGAGGTGAGCATTTCTGGTTGCTGTTAGCATGCAGCAAATTGAGGTATTGTAGTTTTATCTGTTACCAGAAAAGCCCTCTACTTAAAAAAAAAAAAAAGTAGCAGCCCCACCGTCTCATTTTTAACAAGGACCAGCTGAAAAATGAAGGCAAGCAGCACACAGACCATCTTATGTCTGCCAATTCATTTCCTGGCCCTGAAAGAAAAAAAAAAAAAAAAAAAAAGAAAGAAAGAAAAGGAGAAAAAAAATCCTCTTGTTTCCTCTCATGCAGGCCAAACATGGCAAAGCACCAGGGGAATTCTGAATGGAATCAATTGCACTTGTTACTAACTGAGTTTTCTTTTATTCTTATATTACCAAGGCCTGGATATTCAGCTGCAAACAATTATAATGAAGAGTTACTGAGTAATGGTTTCCAGATTGCTCCATGATGGGGCATTAATTGAAAGGGACAATTTAAGAGCTTAGGCCATGTAAATGCATTTCTTATTCTGTCAAATCAAGAAATTTCTGTGTACAAGAGGCTGAAATGCTCAGAACTGATAAAGACTTAATAGTAGCCACTTAAATGAACATTTGGAAAAGGGATTTTACATTTAAGTGATCAAGAATAATTAAAATAAAGTAGAGAGTCAGGGTTTTATTAGGAGTCAGAATGTGAATGTTATCAGCAGCCTGGTAATTCTGTGTGGGGTTTTTTTTTTACACGGAATTTCCACAGGGGAGGGTGACAAGAAGGTTTGGTTTCTTATTCCTCTGTCTGATCTCACATCAGACCTTGACTCTCCTGAGTGAAAGGCCCTATTGAGTCCCAAAGAATCAAAGGCAAAATTCCCTATAAAGTTAGCAGGATGAGTTCAGAAAGATAAAATTGCATTCCTGAATATCTGCCATTTTCTAAATGTCACTTAAGAGGAAGTACTTTCATATTGAGGAGCTAATTCCTTGTAAAACAGTTAGCTCAAGTATGACAGTTGATAAATGAGATTTTTAATTCTACTATAGCCAAGCAAACATAAATGAAAAGTATCCCTTGGAATACACTACTATAATCCAGGATTTTTTGCTGCAGTGGAGGGATGAAGTCCTGGAATTTACAAGCTGTCCAAGCAATACTGTTCTCATGATATAACTGATATATCACAGCTTTGATACAAATATTTGTATGAAATCAAGCCTTTCTTTGTTTTCCTTACATGGATATTTTATTTCCATAGCTAGTGGTGCAGATTAAAAATGCAAAATACATTTAACTCAGATTAGTGAGTCTTTCTCAGTATTTCATAAATTCGTATTAAACAACAAAACACTACTAATGAAGAGAAATACTTCCTTTCCTAAAACATTCAGTCACTTACAGGAATAATTCTGATAAGGTGGGAGAAGGGAGTTTATGTATCAGCCATTTGCCATTACAGAGCTTGAACAGATGGAAGTCCAGGTACTTGTGATTAAATCACTGGAATGAAGATGGACATCACTGAAATGGTGGTTCATCATTTGCCCCATCCTATTTGAAGAGCAGCCCCCCTGAAGCGAGCCACAGCCTGCCAGAGAGCTATTAGTAAGATGCCTGGGGCTGAAAATATAAACACCCTGAAAGTGGGTGGTCAGTTCAGGTCAGGCTTGGGGTTGATTCACAGGCACTAAATTAATCTGTGAAAAGGGATGTTGCTTGGCTGCAGTCTGGGAAGCCAGGAAGCACATTGTGTGCTGGTTATTTGGCTCTTACAGATGAGCAGGCCAGGCACGAGTCTGTGTTTCACCATGTGATAAAAAAGCAAACTAAAAATGAGGGCAGAAGTGAAACAGTTGTCCTGCTCAATCACAAAGCAAAATCCTGTGGGTTTCCCCAAAGCACCTTCTCGTGAAGCCCTCTTCCCCTCTACTGCCCCTTGTCACCATTCACCTCTCTTCCAGCTGAGAGACTTAGCTCAGGGTGACAGGAAAATTCTACCCAGGAGCACCTGCAGAGGCTGTGTCCAGCCACATGGGACCTGCCAGGGCTGGAACCACCCCTCCCTGCTGCAGTCTTGGAATCTCATTTGTGCAAGTGGTGGTCACCAGCTGGTTTCTCTTCTCAGAATGGCTGCAAGATGTAATTCAAAATCCAACTTAGATGTATCCAATGCACCTTTGTACCTGGCATGGTAAGGAGTTAGGATGGTCCTCCAGAGGAGCAGCCTTGCAAGTGAAGCAAAGTGAGGCATTTATATGCTGTAAATTATACAGAAACCTGGCAGGGGCCAGGACTGACTATAGCTACAGCTGAAAGGGAGGACAGTTGATAAAGTAGCCTTATTTCCCTGCAGAATTCACATGTGGCAGGTGCTGGAAGAGCTGGGAGGGATCAGGAGCATTGTGTAAGTGGTTACCCACAGGGCCACAGGACAAGGGGACCACTCACTTGCCAGGGAAAGAAATTATCCTCCCACATCTCTCTTGATCTCTCTACCTGGCTGTCCCACCTCAAGACCTCCATCCCAGCTCTGCTGCTTTCCTGCCTCCTCCCAGCTCCTGCCCTTCAACATGGAATACCCCCCAATTCCGTGCACTGCTGGGAAGCCCTGAGTGAGCTCCATGAGGGATGCACACAGAAACCCTGTCAAAGGGCAATGAGGTGGACAAAAAACCCCAATACACCCCGTACACCAACGCATCCAGGTCTCTGCACCAGGGTGGGCACTTCTGTGGCTCAATGGAAGCTGCATATTTGGCCTTTTTGGCCTCTCTGCCTCTACCTCTGGCACTGGAAGATCCTGGCGTGGTGAAGATCCTTGATCAGCACCACAGCAGATGTGGGTGAAAAGTCTAGGAAATGCAGGACAGAGGCAGGCTGACCTTTCTTGGGGTCAGAGAAAAGCACAGTATGATTAATCAAATATATCTCTATTCAACTAATACCTGGACAAGAAAGGGTGTATAGTGCTGCTTCACAAAAGCCAAAGTAAAGCAGGTTACTGCAGAATAGGAAACGTAGGAAAGCTTTCCTTATCCCCCTTGAAAACATGTATTTATGTTCCTTAGGAAGCCTTCTCCTTAAACTGATGCCATGGATTTATGCGCTGACCAATAAACTTAGACTTGGAATTCCTCCAGTCTACAACTTGTTAGAAATTCATCCAGCAAACCCACACATATAGAAAATATTTAAATTTTTTCTGCTTTACTATTAAAAGCATAGAAAAACATTGTTTGGGAATAAATAATAGCATAATTAAAAATAGCTTGTGGGAGACTAGAGCTGGAGTGGAGGAGGGAGGCAGTTCTTGTTTATCAGTTTAGGTTTCACTCCCAACTCCAGCTCCACTTTGAAATGTAACACGTCATTAAGGAATTTGTAGTTACAAAGTACAGACACTTGCCCCTGACAGTAAGCATGGCCACTTCTGTTCACAGAGCAAAACCACAACCACTCCTTCCACCTTGCCCCTACTCCAAAACAACAAAAATCCTGATTAACAGCCAGGATCAATATGGCAGCCAACCAAAACACTGTCCAATGTAAAGTTTGGTCAAGCTATAAAACTGCCATCAAAAAACCCAGAAGCAAAGCTTGACGCTGAATTTTTAAGTTTAGAATAATAGTCTAACCGAGAGAAATATGAATCTGATAACCACTAAGGAAGGAGTCTGGGATTTTCATTAGTCACTTGCATGCAGGGGTTGGTGTTGCTGGTGGGAGGTGGGATGCATAACAGCACAGTGGTGAAATGTAGAAAAGGGGGCAGAATGTTTCAAATCCTGAGAAGGAAAAGGGAGGGGGAAAGTGTATTTTTTTTAAAAGGCAATTTTACATTAAGTCACACAAGCGGCTGAAAGACCTGCTGTTGTTGCCAGTTCTAGGCTAGGCCAGTCTGATATGGCATAAAAGTTCTTCTGTTTGTGTAAGGAGAATGGGTGTGTGCTCAGTGCCCACATAATTTAATGGACTGTGCACAAAATAATTTTTTCCCCTCAACTACTCACCATTTAATTTATTTATTTTTTTTTAAGGAAAAGTCTGTGACCCCATCATTTAAGGAAAGTCAAATGCCTCAAGGTAAACCAAATAATTAGATGGATATTTCCTTTGCTTTAAAAATTTCACTAAGGAAAGCAACCAAACCAAAAAATCCACAAAAAAAACCTCAAGCCTCCGAAAAACTTGGAGGTGGTTTTTTCTGGTTGAAAGGATCATTGCAAAATTGGCCCTTATGCATCTTAACTTTGTGACACTCAGGTTTTAGTCGTGCTTACCCTTTCTAAAAAATAACAGTAGTAATAACAGCAGTGGCAGATTTAACCACAAGCAGACAGGACGTTGCCTCATGGCCCCTTCTCTGTAATGAGCGTAAGTTATTTTGGTTGCTATTTTCTGCTCTGCAAAGAACTTGAAAGCACTTACACATAACTCCTGGCACCAATCCATACCTTAAATAGTATTTCCAATATAGCCAAATATGAATTGCTCACCTAAGCAGGATTAAACCATCATTGTCTGCCTGCTGCATGCATGTGAACAGAGGTGTAGATGGAAGTACAGATGCTGGTTTTCCATGTATCTGCATATCTTTCACATGGTCATAATGCATAGTGATAGGGAATGTGATTGTTATCTGTGATTTCTGCAGTGAGCCATAGAAGTCCTCTCTTCTTCATGTTACACAGCATCATGCCAGACTGTTTATGCACCATTTCCTAAAGCTCTAAAACTTGGCTCTGGTATTTAAAGGCCAAAGCCCAAGCTGCTTTTAATGTAACAAAGCTGATGAAATCTTTTTATTAAGGCTCTCTAGCTACACTTTGAGGGTTTCTTTAAAAATAAAATCCATTCACACCTAATTAGTGAGTGTTTTCTTGAGAGAAAAAGGGAGGAAATGGTTATACACTGTATTGGGGGGGGAATCAAATAAAATTTGTGTGAGTGCATGTGTGTGAATTATATTTTATGTAGTTTTCTTTATAAAATTTGACCTCACTGGATGCTCAGGAAGAGCAAGCTAGGAACTAACACAATACATATTTTAGATAATATGCTTTGTGCAGTTCAGTTGTGCAGGTACACAGCTCAAAGGAGCTATCAGCTCCCTCTCACCTCAGAGAACTTCAAAGGCAACTGCCCAGATTTCTGAAGATGCCATTGTTTGATAACTGGGTGCTAGATAACCATTTGCCTCTCAGTATGTTGTCTGTAAGGGCACGGGCAAAGGAGGCAATTAGTTCTGAGCAACCAAAACTGCACAGACTACTGTATTTGGATTTGTTGGATACAATCTGAAGGTTCAGAAGTCTCTGTGTAACCTCTCATGATATTCATTCATGCTAAATAGTTCAATTTTTAAAAAAAATCTATTAAAACCTCTTTTACAGCATTTGAAAAGCCATCCTGTAGGGTTTAACAAAGTCACACTGTGGGTTGTTCCACATTAGTTTACAGATCCTACTCATCCTCTACTCACTGCCAGAGTATTTTTCAGAGAAGTGGCAGGCAGTGGTTTCTGTGTCAACAGTATCCCATGGCTTTACAGATGCAACATGAATTTAAGGTGTACAAGATGAAACTGCAGTGCTGATGACAAAATCGTGGCAGCCACAACTGCAGTCACTTCAGGCAACGCTCCAGGAAAAGTGAGAAAAAGAGTAAAAAGGGGAATATGTTCCAGGAAGATGACTTGTCTCCAGGGTTTCATCTGGCTCTATACTTCTCGCCCAGCCTGGCACAGGAAGGATAAACACAATCCTGGAGCCCTATTATGATGTTACACTATCTTTTTTTTCTATCAAAACCTGCTCTCAAGTCCATAGACACTTTGCAAGAACAATGTTCTTTCCTAGAACTTCTGTATCCCACTGTAGGCCTTCAAAGCAGATCTGTGACATTGACACTGGCAGCTACAGAGGTGTGAGCATGATCAGTGTAATAAATTGTTGCTCTGGTCAATATTTTGTTCTTTCATATCAATAGGAAAAATACACCAGAATGAAAGGACTGCCAACATCAAGGCCCAACAAAAGTAAAATAAGAATTATGGTAAAAATGGGTTTGCCTGTATAGTGATACTTAACAGTGAGGCTGCTAAGGCATCTGAGACAGTCAGAGAGGCAGTGGTCAAGGTTGGGGCATTGTGTAGCAGATGGTGACCAAGTTGGCCTGTGGCCAAGATATGTGTCTTCCTTGGCAGCTATGGAACATCTTCAAGATGCATATGCTCATCATCATTCTGTGAGAGTCAGGCACAAGGAAACACAAACATTTGCAGAGGTCTTAGGATAGGTCTCTGACCACACAAGAAGGTCTGGGTGAATTTACCCATTATTATTTCAGGGAAAAAATTAAGAATGGTATTTTTTTTCAAACGCAGTTTGGAAAATATCTCCACTAGTATCTGTAACTGCAGGCAGCAGGGTCACAAAGTATGTCAGTAGTGAGTGAACAACATTCTTGAAAAACACCTGTGCATGACAGTCATTCCACGCCACCTCCCAGAAAACCTGACACTTGGATGGCCACTTCTCAAATATAACCCAAGGCAGCTGCAAGCCAGAAAGACTGAGCTGAACACAGGCTTCTGCTAAACCTACTGGAAACTATGTCACTTGATAATAACCTGACTGAAGGTAACTGTATAGGGGAAATTCCAGCCCCCATATACTCACATGCTGAATACCCTGGGGCCAATCCTTGCAAAAGGTGCACCAGAAGCTGTGTGTGTCACTGGCAGCTGATGGCAGCAGTTCCCTCTCACTCTCCAGTCTCCAAGGGGAAATGAGTATCTTGGAGTGGGTCATCCCAAAACCCCTGACTTTTGCTTGGCCTTGGAGCATTTGTGTTTTATGGAATGCCACAAGAGAAGCCTACAGTATGATATATTCCCCCTTAAAATATATAATATGCCCCTTTAAACCAGATAATGTGCCACAAACCTAATAGGATCATTCAGAAAAAGATAGAAAGGCCAGAATTTGTTAGTGTGTATTGGGGCCAGATCCTGGTCCTGGGGAACAGACTCTGCTTTTACAGTGCTCAGAGACCCACAACTGGCTGTATTAAATGGCCCTGTGACAGCAAGGTCCACTCCCACATTTTTGAGTGGATGCAGTAACGAGCACTGCCTCTGTACAGTGCTACTCATGTGTTTCAGAGGCTCTCGTAAGTGCAGCAATGGAGTTAAACTTTTCCCCTGCAGAATTTCAGCTTCATGAAGTTTTGTATTGCAAATCTTCCACCAGAATATCCAAATCTAAGCATGCTAAAGCAGGTGATGACACATTTTGTGTAATATACCTCTCCAATATGAAACAAGTACAACAAAACAAAAATACTTACACAAAGAACTTGCTATTATACTTTACTCCTCCCATGGAGAAAAGTACATTAGAACTTTCCTTGCCCTGTTCTTTACCAAGACTATTGTTTGGTATTAAATGGGTTAGAGTTATATCAATCTCCTCCCATCAAATATTTTCACTGGTTTTAAAGAAAAAAACTTTTTCAGCAGCTAAGCTTATGCAGGCCTAGCGTAAGTTTGTGAGAGAAAAATAGTGTATGCAAGGATGTCAGCAAACTAACTGTATACAAAATCTCAGATGTCTTCCACTGGACTTGGGTATTTACTTATGCATAGACATGCCTACAGCCCCCAGTGGGGCACCCAAGGGTGAGAAGCACCCAAAATCAAATATCAGAGTTGTTGAATCACACAATCAGTTTCTTCTAGAGGAAAATAATAGTAGTAGTAATAATAATTATTATTATTGTTGTTGTTGTTGTTGTTAATAATATTGCTGTTGCTGTTATTATTATTATAATTCATCCTGGCTTCTTCTAGTTTTATAACATCTCTAACATCCAGTGTACAATCTGAGCATGTCCATAATTCATCTTCCCTTAGAAGATGCTGGTACAGACAGGCTTTAGAGCTACTTCATGAGAAACTGCATTGGATGCTTCTACCAGGAGCAGGCTATACCTCTCTGTTAAGACCAGTGATGATCCTTTCAAACTGAGACATCCCTTTTAAGAAATTTAATTTCAGGAACAATTAAGATCATGTCAAAACTCAGGCTCTCCCTTTGCTCCACAGGAGAATTGCAACCCACAGGGTCAGTCAGCCCTCCAGCTGTTCACAGGAATTATAACAAACAACAGAGAAGGAAAAAGACACTAAAATGTTGACTAAAATTCAATCATTCTACTGCAAACAGAAATATCCAGGTGCCTGTTCACAGGGATCAGCTTGTGCACAAACCACAAGCCCTGCTTGCCCAAGGTGTTTGCCAAGAATCTGCAAACAGTGGATCACCAAGTGCAGAGTGAAGTCTATTTTGTCAGAATTTGTGAAGCAAGACCTAAACACAGAGCACAAAACGCTCTTTGTGAAAAACTTGCCATGCTGTGATTACAGTTCACCTCCCTCCAAGCACTAAACCAAGAGAGCACCAAGAGGGACTGTTTTGCTCCTGCCTTCTCCAGTCTGCTTAACTGACAAGGAATTTGCAAAATATGCTTTACAGTCTTGACATGCCAACAAAGCAATTTTAATTTTTGCTCCAGTTGAAGCCTGATGCTAGTTATCTGATACTTTGCATGGAGTCATCATATTTTCTTCCTCACACACACTTTACATTCCTCCATAAGCTTCATTAAATTAGGAGTTTGGAGAGCTTTCTCTTTTAAACCTTGAAGTCTCAGGTTGTTTGACAAGTGCTCTACACTTGAGAGCACTTTTTAAAGTTTGATGGTTTTGGTTTACAAAGATACAACACCAACCACAGAATTAATCTGATTTGTTCCATTCATCTCGAGATCAGTTAACCGAGCTTGGCAAAAACCTCTGAAAAATAAATTTACCAGGAGACACATACAAGGCAAACTATTCACATTCTGCAGTTTATTTACTGGTTACCTCTGAACAGTAGCCAGCTAACTGCTACCTAATCCTAATAAGGTTGTTTTTTCTCCCTCCCATCAAAAATCTAACACTCTAACCTTAATGTGAAGTGATGGATTAATGTTACACATGCTGTTCTTAAACCTCAGTCACCCTCTGCTATGACAGCAGGATTAGAAGGGAAAATATGGACTAAAGGCACCCAGCAGATTTGGTGATTTAATTGTCTGAGTTTCTGGTGTGCAGGCTTAACTTTGGCTTAAATAATGCCTTTTTCTCATCAAAAGATGTCTGTTTGAAATTAATTCCCTTTACTGAACCCCTAGTTTTTAAGATATTTTGTGCATGAGAGAGGTGCTTCTTTGCCTTAATGTTCCCCCAACATTAATCTGAAGCTCTTTGCTGTGGCCACTTTCTGCATCTTGTTTTGGAGATGTCTTGATCAATTAGTGCAATGTCACAGTTACATGTAGTTATTGTACCTCCAGCTGCAAGCTGTTAATAATAAACTTACCCACAGGACAAACCTGCCATATGGTTGATGGTCAAGCAAGGCTAAAATATGCATTAGGAAAAAAATGCAACTGTCAACATGAAGCTGGATTTGGCTTATTGGATTTGATGCGGGCATCTGACAGCAATGTTTCTTTTAGCAACATTCTGTATTGCAGGTCAGGAATCTGCCTACTGTGGAATATTTGTCATAGAAAGATGAGGGGGGAAAAAAACTAAGGAAACATTTGTGAAGTGGGGAATACAAGGTAGCTTAGTGGTGGCTTGTATTTTTTTTCAAAGGGGAAAGGAGGAATCGTTGATCTGAGGCTTTTTTGTAAGAATTATTTACTAAACAAAGTTTTGTTCAAGTTTTTTTCTCAGTCAAAGGAGGTCAGCTGCACAGGACAAGGGGGGAAAAAGTGTATTTTCCTTGCAGATCAAAAAAATTTTTTTCATTGCAGATTTAAACTAACTGGACTGTCAAAAACATGTACTACAGAGGAAAATATCCAAAGTCTATCTGATTATAGTCATCTTCCTGAATTATAATGCCTTTGTGTAAGGGAAAGACTCAGCATTCGGATAATTTTTGTAACTCTTGACATGTATTCTTGCCATTCACTGAATGGGAGTGGCACAATTTCTTGCCTTGTTGATGGCAGCAAATACTTCCATTAGCTTCATAAAAGCAGAAGGTATCACATCTGGGTATGCCATTAAAAAAGACAAATCAAAGAATGACATGAAAGTAAAAGCAAGCCCACCTCTTCATTGGAGAGGCCTTCAAGTCCTTCCCCCTCACCTCATCAAAGTCACCTCCCTGTAACTTCATTTATGACCTGGTGGGTACACAAACAGTTTTGTTCCACACTACTGCCACTTTTATCAATGGGAGCAGAAACCAAACTAATTGCTATTCTAAGAGCAATCATGCAGTGAAGACCTTATTAAAAGTCCCAGAGTCCTATTTACATGCAGAAAGACTTGATTTGATTAGTTAGTAATTAGAAGCACACTGTTAATCATGCAATTTAAAAGGGATAGCTGGGAGTCACAGCTCCTAGGAGAATTCTCTAATATATGGGAAAGGATTATTTTTTATTAGTCTTTGTTATTAAGGCCTTGTTCTAGCAAACACTCCTGCATTTGCTCAAGTTTAACATGTGACTGGTCTCTCTGACTTTCCTGAGTCACTCCTAACATCATGAGCATATATCTTTTAAGGACTAGGCCTGAGAAACCAAAACATCCCTATTTCTAATTCCATATTGTTTTTCCAGTTGTATTATTTCCAGATGTATTTCTCTGAGTTGCGTTAAACACTGAAAATAAGAACAAGCTTTCCTGGTGGTTTGGAGATACTTGGCCTTTATTGTGCATTTCACTAGACAAGAAAAGGTGCTATGATTCAAACCTCAGAACTTCAGCAGCTGGTCAAAAACTGGTAACATTAATACACTTTCCTTCTTAAAATGGTTTTGCAGTAGATGAATACATTTTTCCCTCTTTCAATGCAGTCTAATATTCAATTCAGGCCAGTTACTCAGCCAACTCTCTTCTGGGGTAGGGGTGTGCTGTGTGTTCAAAAATTATTTACTTTTTAGCCACAAACTTACTTTGAGGAGCCTGGTGTTCTACCAAAAAAAACAAACAAAAAAAAACCAAAAACAAACAAACAAACAAAAAAACCCTTTTGGATATTTTCTGGATTTAGAAATACTTTTGGTGAAAATAAAATGTCTAGATTAATCCATGCCTTTTCTTTTCATGGTTTTACAAACATAGAGCAATAATCAAGACTTTGGATTTAAACTGGTTTTGAGTCCATAGGGCACCAGCTATTTCTGTGGGTTATTCCTGAAGGATTTATATGTTAGAATGAATTTTTCTTCCAGTTAGCTAAATTTGTACAGAGGCATACACAGTGAAGAAAGGTCCCAATTAGTAGGACAAGCAAAGCAATCAACAAGGAAAGCACCAGAGTTCAAAGAGAAGAAATTAAATATTCTGTAGATGGGGAGATAGAAGTCTTTTGATGTAGTGCAAGGTACAAGTCAAGAAGAAGAAAAGTTAGGGGGATAGTGAGCATTGAAAAGAGAGTAGAATATCAGGAGAAAAAGTATTGTGTGAGCTGAACGTATCTGAAACCAGTGGAGCCCTAAAAGAGTGAATTAGTCCAGATTTATGTTATAAAATTCTTTTTTGCTCTTTCCAACAGAATAAACATGCTTACTCTGATCACAGAAAGTTAATCAAGCACACCAATTCTTGGTAGCATATTTATGAACCATCACTTACATTAACAACAGTATGTACACAGTAACACACTTGTAAGTCACCACTTGTTTATTGTTGATTTCTGGATATTCAGTATTTCATCCTACCTGTTTTGTATGGAAGAAGAGTGTCTGTAATACATCTGAATCTTCATGATAGCCCTAATTTAGGTGTTACATATATACATTTTCTGTGGCTTTCAGGGCCACCCATCTATTAAATGTCCTGCCACTTGTCTGTTTTACATGATGTCAGCTCGTGATCTGGCTTTTTTTACTCTGTTACCAAATCCTGACTTCTTAAAACATTAAATAAAATGTTTCTTTCAGGGTTAATTATTTTGGAGTGTGACAGAAACCAGCACCCATAAAGTTTGTTGACATAAAAAGAGTAGATGTGAAAATAAAAATGTATGCATGTCTACATTGAGCTCCTGAGCTAATGCATTGAGTTTCAGATCTTGACAGAAACTTGGCCTCCATCAGTCTTGACTCTGTTTAAGTGACAGGATGGCTGGCAGCACTCACCAGTGCTTGCAGGATGTACTAATATTTACAAGCAAAAGAAGGTCTCTGGCTTTGTTGAAATAACACCACTTTCTTAATTTGACTTCTGCTCCATAGCAGACCTTAACAAACAGCTACCAAGGGAGGAGGTAAAGGACTGAGCTTTCATCAAATGCTAATGTTTACCTTAAACTGAAAAAGTCACAGTTATATTAAACAGATTTCTGAGGACAAAGTATAAATAATGATATCATTCTTCTGGAATATCATGCTCAGGATGACAATGTAAACACCAAGGAGTTCCAAAAGCAAAATGCATAAAGGGAAAAAAAATACATTGGACAAGATTTCCTCACATAAACAATTAAAAAATGCTGCAAGTTTCCTGCCTGGTACTGAGGTGTACAATTGTGTGTTGTATGGGAGGAGAGGTGGAAACGGATCTGGCATTTCCCTTTGACTAGCTGTTAAGGCAGGGGGAGCTGCAAAGATTAAATCAATTTTTAACCTTGGATCCAAAGTCTACTGAAGATCCAGAGCAATTTAACCATACAGTACCATTTCTGCTTAATCATTGAAATAAGGAGGTAAAATATATAGGAATAATGTAATTGTTTGACATTGATAACATTTCCATTCACCTGAAAGGAAGGCTGTGCTCCTTGGAAGAATGCTGTGGGATTTAGTTGTGTTTTTGCATGCATCTGCACGTAATAAGTTAGTAACATACAACTTTAGTTTAAATTATACATTGCTGTTATAAAAGTTATAACTTATGTAAAGAATTTGTATGACCTCCATCAATGGAATGATTCACAACTTTTCAAGCAATTGCTCTCTTCTCTACCCTGTATAGTAAAGAAATAAAAAAGAAGGAAACAAAGACCGGGGGATCTGTGTGGGTTTGCCCAAGTTTATACAGCAAAACCACAGCAACATGTACAATTACTTCTAGACTATAAGCAAGAATATAAACCATCCTAAAAACATATCTGAGTGAAAAGCAGCTCGGTAGAAATTAAAATTATGCTTCTTCTGATGTTAATGGCCAGCTTTATTTCAAACTCACACAAATACACACAGGACCACTGAAGTCATTGGAATTCCCCCCACTGAAACCAAAATGAATTGGGTACCAGAGGGAAATTTTAAACTGAGAGCATTTGATTTCAATACATATTAAGGTGGGAAAAGTCTCTGAAAGGGTGTTTCTGCAATGATATATAGCAACAGAAAGTAAGAGCAGGATAATAAACCAACAAAACCCTTACTGACAGTGTCTGCAAGGCTCTGGCGCGTTGTACATAATTGGAAATGTGTACTGCTAAATAAAATAATCAAATAAGTTTGCAGCTGCCATTTATAGCAAAATAGCTAGAGAAAACTTTTGCTTTTCTGTGAGGGGAAATCAGACAGAGGAAGAGGCTCAGCCTAGACAAGGAAAGCATGTGATGCTGTACTGTGGGACACTATCCCAAATGCCCCAATGAGGGTCCCAGGAGCAGCACAACATCAATGGGCACCTTGTCCTCCACATTTCCCTCACAGCCAGGCCTCACAGCTCTTCCCAGAGTTCAGGTTTTAATGCTTTCTCTGCTAGGAAAAAATCTGCAAATGGAAAGGATGTGATCTGGGCTGTTGAGGTGTTCAGCCAAACAGTGAAATTCACAGCCTGAGGAATGAAATAATGAAGCTATCTCTGCTACTGGGCATGAGTTATTAACCTCACAGGCTGTACAAATCACAGAAGTTTCGTCCTTCAGGTAGAGGCAATTTAAGATTCCAAATCCTTGATGCTATTTAATACACAACTTTGGCATGCATATTTAATACACAAAATTATTATCTGTTTATTTCCTTGTTCACTCTATCAGTTTTAGACACTGCAAGTGTAATGTTCATCTCAGATTTTCTCTGTTTTCCACAGATAAGTGGTAGTAGCTTCTATGCAAAATGCCATGAAATCTGTTAAGCCTTTGGAAAACCACCCCAAGGAAATCTTGGACATTCCACAGTGTAAACATTTTAAAGGATTGCCTGTGGACAGGCAGATGAGGGATTGCTGGCACTGGCACCACCTCAGCAAGCAGATGTGACACAAATGCTGCATACAGGGACAAATACTTGACCACAGCAAACTATCACTTCGTTGTATTAGTTAGATTGAGTCACCAGGACCTTTGGAAAGCAGATCATTGCCAAGTATGTATGCCTGAATTTAGATGTTTATGTTTCTCAGCTTTGAAGCTGTGAATCAGGATAATGAGCAGAAATTGACCTTCACAGAGGTTTGTGGAACATTCACTTCCAAGGTCTTAACCACCACTTTGGATGACCTTTTGAATGCATTGTCACTTACACCTTTCCCTAACATAGAACAATATTTTTATTTGCAAAATTGCTCTAATTCCTTCACTTCCCCCTGAATGGAAACATGAGTCATGACTGCTAAAGTAACTTCCAGTGAATATTAAAGGCCTTGGGACATTTCTGTTAAAGAAACAACATATATAAGTTTTATTTATGTTTTGGGGTTTTTTTTTCCCCCGATGGTATTATCAAGTAGATTTTTTTCATCTTGCATCTTTTTTGGGGTCACCACAGGGGACTCATGCTGCTTTCCAGAAGAGTCTTGGCAGAAGCTATTATGGCATGGATTTAAAAGGGCTTTAACATGTGGTCTTCCAGGAATTTTCCTCTGTTTGTCTAGCTCTTTCCACCATAGTATTACAGCAGCTGTAGATGTGGAAAAGACTCAGTTTTTCCCTTCTGCTCTTTGTAATGTAATTTCAATCCAAGTCTTGTGACACTGTGAAGCACCTACAGCTCCTGTGGGTTTCAGCATAGAAATACATTTCCAGTATTTCACACTATTCCAGAGCTAATTTTTCCAACCTGGAAGCTTTCAGATAGGTAAATAATATTATATTTCCTACTAGCCTAACCCAACCTTGTAACCAAAAATCCTCTTCATGTTTGTATGATTTTTTTCCCCCCTACGTTTTGATAAATAAAATTATTAGGAAACTAAAAACTGATTCATATGGTCCCACATAGTCCATGGGCTTGAAGCTTGGCTGCTTCTGTGAATAAAGAAAAAGGAATTGTATTAATGTAAAACATAGCCAGTGAATTGTGTGCCTGGCACCAGTACTCCAGCAGCACTGCCTTTCAGATGCAAAATATTTCAGAGAGCAAATAATGCCTCAGTTGAAGTCCAGAACTTCGTGTGATGTTGCTCTGTGTAAAATTCGATACTTTCTTATGAAATATCATTCCTCTAGCTACAGTTATGTAAAAAAAAAATAAGAAAAAGAAAAAAAAAAGAAAAAAGAAAAAAATCCATCTTAGTTAAGGCCCGTTGTTATTAATTCCTCAAAAGCTGACTTGATTGCCCAGAGAGCACTGCTGTTTCCGTACTCTGGACTGCTCTGCTGTACATTACAGGATAAGGCTGCAGCACCTTTCAGCCCAAGGCACCTCATACATGTCACAAGCACAGTGGTGTTTGGACAGAAATGACACCGTGGTGGCTGCAGGGCAGTGCAAGGAGTTGTCAATGCCTCTTCTCAGATCAAGGCTTAACATGGCCTGATGCCACTTGGAACATCAGTGATGGCAACCACAAGTGCTACTCTTAAAAAATAGTTTTAAGCAGCCTTTCAAAACTTTCTTAAGTCTATATTGTAAAAAAAGAGATGCTTTTATTGTTCCTTCTAAATAGACAGTTCCTTCAAGAGAGAAAAAACTGGCACTACTTTCCTGCTTTTTGTCCTTGGCAAAGACCAAACGTTACCTTTTCATCCTCAAACACTTGACTTGCAGTCAGGAAGGAAAAACAACTTTAAAATCCCTTGAGGGGAAAGGAAAAGAGCACAGATTTCAGTTTTATTGCTTTTAAACCTTTTATGCCCGAAACTGAAATATCTGAGTGTCCATAGAGCTCCATGTTTGATGATCTTTATTGGATACATATATCTCTGTTTATAGAAACATTGTTTAATGGTTCTAACATTGAATTGCAAAAATTATTCATTTTAGAATGATAAAATATACCATTTTCCATTCTAATAAAATATTGAATACCAGCTATAATATAGATTATAGTAGTAATGCCTCTGGTAGGATCTGACAATCCAAAATTGTTTTCATTAATGTCCTGGAGTTAAGGTTAATGCACCGAAGAGCTGTTACTCATCAGTGTGTAATGCCAGCTGATACAGGTATAATAATCCTGCTGCAACAGCACAGGGCACCAGAAAAATTGCTCTTCTAAGCTATAAATATGGGCTGTAATTCACAGGATGTTTCTCTACAGATAAGTCTAGGTTCCAACCAATGTGTTATTGAAAATTAAAAAAAAAAATAGATATTATTAAAACAAAAAAATAACCCCGTCTTTCGCCAAAACAATTGAGAGTAAAACCAAAGTTGTAACACCTTATATTAATCTTTACAGATACTGAAAATCTTTAACTGGAGTCTTTTCCTTGTCCACTTTTAATATCCCCCTTCCTGCAACTCCCATCCCAAGCTTGACATTGTAGGACAGCTGTATTAATTAGTGTCAGCATTATACTTCCAGCAGGTTTAGGAGCACCCTTCATTATTAACACTAGGATTTATTCTCATTTTACTGGCATACCCTGACAAGGGTCTTGGATTTAATTAAATTTAATTAATCAAAAAGGGATATTTATCTTTAAGCTTGTGCAGATGTAAAGACAATTGTTTTTCTCTAGAGAGGTCAACTACAAAAATGGCAACTCTAATAATACACTTTGCCAAATTACTCTTCTATTTTGAGCCCAGTGTTATGTACTTGGTTTTATTTATCTGATGTTCATCTCCATTGTGTCAGAGCTATCCACAGAAAGAAACATTCAGCATCCCAGTCAGGGAGGGAAAATCTACACTTTTTTTGCTGCCCCTCAGCTAGGACATAAAATCAGTCAGTTGTAAAAGTTTATACAAAAGAGTGACATTTTGCAACACCCTTCTTAAAAGTGGCCAAGCTTGTGCTTTCTTATGTTCTGCAGGGAATCAACTGAGAAAATTTGGAGCCACCACCAAGAAAATGCTTTCCCTGTCAACTAGACTCTGTAGACCTGGAGGTGTCAAATTCAATGAATGCATGCTACAGAGTGGGTTCTCCTTAGCTTGGTTGCAAGGAGTACCATCTGCCTTTTCTTAAAGCTGACAGGAATGTTTTGTGCCTCCTCCGATGCCAGATTCATTACAGGATTGAGTATTTCAGGAAAACATAGCCTCCAACAGAGAGAACAGTCTTTCCAGTAGGACAGTGAAAGACTCTAGAACACATTTATGAGTTTAAGACCAAATAAGCAATAAAATGTTTTGTTCAAGTGAGTTCTCTCTTTAAGAAGTGGGCAGAATAAACTTCAGCATTGCTAAGTCAGGAGGGTATCTTCAGTTCTCTTCCAAGAGTCAGTATGCCTGTCCTGAAAGTCCAGTTTCTTCTAGATCTCCAATGTTGCTTTGAGAAGAGTCAGAGTGGTTAAAAAAGAGACCATTCTCTAAATCATAAATCTTCTTCTATTTTAAATCTGAAATGGATATTATTTTTTCAAGGGGGGAGGGGAAGGGAGGAAGAAAGATCTTGTCAAGTCATCTTTTATAACAGCATCTTCTTCAGAGAAGCATGATGAAGGAATTTTCTAAATTTCCTTGACAAAAGAGTTTGCTTTTCATCTGTCACTGGACTTGTCTGCAAAATTGCCATTAAAACAAAATTTTGCCAACAATTTGGAGAGATAGGATTTTTTTTCTTTATTCCAACTCATTCTTGCAGGCAGCAGAGTTTATTAATAGATAGGTCACTTGCAAGTATAGCTTCTGTTACTCGCAGAATAACAAAAACTTAGGAGCATTTTTGATATTGAGTGAGAAGTAAGATTTTGCCTAATTTGTTTAGAGATTGTCTCCTCAAAAACAGAAGGGAAAGGGAGTCTCAGTAGGTAGTTGGGAGGAAGGTTCATAGAGGAGTCCTGATCTGTCCTTCCTCTCCCTCTCTGCAGATCCACCTTTATAGCACACTTTGCAGAGCAGCTTTTGCTGTCTGCATCAAACACCTCTATGGGTTACAATTTAGTGCGGAAAAAAACTAGTGTGGAAAACTGTCAGCTATCTTCAAGAAGCTTGCTTACCACAGAGCTCTTTGATAAGCATTTACAGTCTTTACATATATATAATATATACATATATATATATATATATACATGTTTATATATATATGTATATACACATATAGATTAAAAAGCTTTGAAAACACTTTTCTTGAGAAGCTATTGTTCATCCAACTTTGTAGAAGAAGATTTAAGAACGCCAAGTCTCTCTCTCTCTCAGGATGTGCCTTAAGAGTGTGCTGTAAAAATTCCTGAAGATTTGCTGAGATTTTTTGTCTCACTACGCTCTGAGATTTTAAATAGCCACTGATCATGTGTAATCAGGAGAGGGTTGGTAATCAGTGGCAAAACAGCAGAAAACTTATGTCCTTGCTAAACCTGCTGAATCCCCCCGATCAGCCTGGAGCTGGCGTCCCTCCAGAGGCAGCCAGGAAGGGTAAGCAGAGCTGGAGTGGGACAGAGGGTCTGAGCAGCAGCAGTGCCTGCAGGAGGGGGAGCCAGGGCCATGGCAGGCACCAAGCCTGGCACACACACCTCAAAAGCAGGGAGCAAGGGATCAGGAGACACAGAACAAAGCAAGGAGTAACGTGGCAGAGAAACACAGGAGAGAATGTATGGGTTGGGCCAACTTGCGCTGGAGTTGAAAGGCACCCAAGGAGTTGTCCACCCCTACAATTTTCTGCTGCCAGCAAATACCTGTGAAAACCATTAGCAAAGCCTACTTTCCTCAAGCGCTTCTCAGCTTTAGATGATTGCAGCTGCAACGTTCATATTCTCCAGTATAGCTTTGGTGTGCAACACATGCTGACATAGCCCATTGGTACCTGCACATGGGAAGTACAGATGCACAAACACACATTTTGTATTTGAAATGTTACAAAAACAGAAAGAGCAGGCATAACTATCTAAACTATACCTACATGCCTCTGATCACACTGACATCCTGGAAAGACAAGAACTTAAAAAAAAAAGTTATGGACAAATAAAATTACATTCTTTCTTTTCCATACACAGATGCAACATTTTTGAAGAGTGTCATAGCACAATTATAGGAGCCCTTCTCGTAGCCCAAGTCATCACTCTCTCACTGATACAGATCTCAGAAGAGGATGTTTATAGCCTATGAGCTCCAAGAAATAACTGGTAAATGTACAAGATTCCTGACTCTGCGGCCTAAACTTCTATATTCCCAAGCCTGAGAGATGCATGGCATTTTAAAATAAAGGCAGTAGACCCATAGGTTCAGCCAGTCATAGAAAGAAAAGAAATCCACTACCTTTAAAAATCAAACATATGGCTGGACTCAACAAACCCTAGAGAAATTGGCAGTTACTTTCTTAATTTAAAAGTTATGCTCTTATCAGCTAGCTTGGAAATGACTATTTAAGAGGACCCAAGTTTAGATTTTGCTCAAAAATAGGTTTACAAAACAGAAACATCACCAGAAGAACTTAAATTGAACGTTATATTTAGTTTGAACTTAAGATCATTCATTTCCATTTATGAACCCCAACAGCAGAACACACAATTAATAGGAAGTGAAATTAGCAGTCAAGTATCTATAACACAGCTAACAAGGTGCAGATAAAGATACTCCTAAAATAAAATGTAGATGCACAAATCTTCATGGCATCAAACCCTTTTAATCACTAGAGCTGAAATAATAACAATGTACAACTCTTAATACTTGCCAGGTAACTCTTGATCCAAGGATATTTTCTAACCTGTAGGGTACTTTCTTCCAGGCCCAAAAGGAAAGAGTAATTTGCGTGCAGTGGATGGCCAGAGCCACTGGAAGCATTTTGAGGCAAAAGCCTGGAGGCACAGGAATTGGGACCAACTCACTGGAGCTCTGTGGTGGCCACTGTGACAATGGAGCAGATGTGGCTGAGTGTCTTTGTGCTGGGAAGGGGCTGTGAAAAGATCCCTCAGGCACCTCATCCCCACTCCACAGGAAACCCAGTGAGCTCCTGGACCTGGGTAAGCAGCAGCACCTAAGGATGAGTAATGCTTCCAATGAATTTCACCTGAGTTTCTGATGGAAGCTGCTCAGGTTTTTAATCCAGTATCACAGTTAATAGACCTCTCCTGATTTTCCATCTTCAGTTCAAGTACAGTTTCTAACCAATAGTGAAATATTTTTCTAAATTATTTCTAGAATGTGAGCTGTATTGATTAATCATTCCTAGTTTTAATTAAACACTTCTTTTCCCTGATCAGATAGATGAGTTTAATTCCCATTACAAGGAGGCGTAATTGCGAGCCTGACTATTTCAGAGAAAGCAACCCACTTAAAGTTCTAATAAAAGTTGGATTATAGCATTTTAGAGCCTTTAAAATCTTTCTTTTTGGGTCTCATAACACTTCCCTTCAGCAACATACCTAAAAATATTAAAGCTACTATAAAATTTATTAGCTGGAAGCAGAGTAATAAATGTATTCCTTCTCTCGCCATGTATGACCCTGCTACTTCCCTACTTGTTAATAAACAGTTTCCAATCCCATATAAAATGTGCTTGATGCATTATTGCATTGCTGATTGTCACTTTTGTCAGCACCTTAGTGACTGACATTACATAATCACTTGTGCATCTGGTTCCTGGCTGAGAAGAATGTAGTCAGATTGGTATATGTTTTATTTAATTGTCTCTGTACCTGGGCCCTGTTTAATGGCTTGAGGAAACCTGACCTATTGATGCCTCATCCCCTATAAAATCCATCACTTCCAATGCAAATGGTTGAGCATGTGAACTTATTTCACTTGCCATCAGTTATGCTGGGACCAAAATGGGGTTGGTAGAAAACAAACACCAAAAGAATATAAATGCAGCTGGAGCAAATTCTATTTGAAGCATCTTCAGAAGAAAATTTTTATACAGACCACACAGGGGCAATTACTAATTTCAGTAGAAAATAGTATTTTTAAAAATGTCAAAACCCTTGGCTAAAAGCTGAAAATAGATGGCAGTCCTTCTATACATTTTACTTGATTCAATCAGTTGCTGAATCTTAATTTTAAAATGCCTTAGTCAGGAAATAGTGATCCAGTCACAGCTCATTATTGCCAACAGGGTCACAGTCCACCTCTGATCTGCAAGCAGGCATAGAGGGAAAACTTCAAGTGCTCAAGAGGATGTAGTGGAGAATTGTTTAAGTCTCACAGAATAGTCTAAATAATATTGAATAATTCCTGTCAGCTTCTAAAACCAATTCTGGGTAAAAATAGAAAATTCTGCAGAATTGCAAGAATGTCTTTAAAAATGACCTATAACTTTGTAAGTGCTGTATTATATTTTGGCTTTGAAAAAATAAGTGTCTGAGGCTTATTTAAAGAATCTCACTGAGTGTGACGGAAGAAAGCAATTGCCTGAGAGAAATTATAACCTGCTGGTTATTGCCTACTGAACTATAGCAATATTATAAGAGACAGAGAGAGATTTGTTTACCTGCCCATAAAGATTTTTATTCTTAAACTTGCACACCACTGTAGAAGATCATGACTTTAATTAGACCCTTAGAAATATTCATCCACCCTTCTGAATCTACCTAGATTTCATTTTAAAAAAAAATCTTGCAGATTCTTGTTAGTCATCCTAGCAGCTCTGAAAACAGGGAGAAAGAATTGTAACAAGCACATAAAGCAAGAAATTTTTTTAAAGTATATAATTTTCATCAGTATGTAGTGGCAATGTTCCCATAGCAACCAGACTAACTAAATCCATCCAGCCTTCAAAAGCTTCTGTCTCAATTTCGATTTCCTTCTCCAGCAGTGAGCCTTGACCCTTTTTCAACTTCTTTTAAAGAAAATACGCTATCTATTTTCAAAAGACATAGATGCACCCTGCTAGGGTTTTTCAAATCAAGTGGTCAGTTTTGTCTCTACCTGCAAGTAGAGCAGACGGTCAAGCTAAGCCACCTATGAGAAGACACACACGCTGTTTTCCACCATCAGGTCACAGGCTCCGAGAAAACACTTCCCAGTAAAACTTGCAAAACAACCCCAAATCCTCTAGAAAGAAATCTGTCAATGCATCTTGGCAGACTCACTTGCAACCATGATGAATAGACGTATTTTTTAACATCTGGAGTATTTGAAATTATTTCTATCAAAATGTCTCTGTTGGCTAGAATTACACAACAAGAAATCAAGTGCTTTTTGGTGGTCAGAAAAATTATAGTATTCCTTCCCACATTTCAGCTCAAATTGCAGATTCCTTTTAAGAAAAGAAAATTAACTTGGGTCCAGCTGTGGTATATCCATATGAATGCTTTATTGTGTACAATAATCTATGCCATCTGCTTTGGCTATTGAAAAAATGGTTAGCAATTGTCAGACTGGTCTTTTTTGTGAAATGCTTCAGCTGTGCCAATGTAAAACCATAGAATATGGCTTTTTGTTGCTCTACTACAGATGAAAACATCAAAATATTTGGCAATGGCATTTCCAGAATTGCAAAATTGTCATATAAAGGATTAGCTTTAAAAACCCACAAAAATACTTATGTCTGCTGGTTTATATATCAGCTTCTAGCTGAAAAGTGACTTTTCACATTCCTCAGAGTGAAGAAGGTTTGCCAGAAACTTAGCATTATGAATGAGTTTGTCATGTAACTTTAACCAAGTGTTGCTAATGATTGCCTTGATTATAAACAACTTTACTGGTTCTTACTGTCCTGCATCCTTTTTCCTTGTCTTTGCATCAGGTATATCACAGCCATTTTTCATTTCACACCTCTCCTTATTCCTGATAACCACACCGCTTTGTAGAACTAAGTGTCTTGAGCAAATATTGAAAACTAATATCTAATTGCTGAAATTAAAAACAGGGATGTATTAAGTATCCTAAAACAATTTCTTGGGCCATTCTCTGGGATGAGAAAAGAAAGGGGGGAAAAAAAGAAAAAGAAAATAAAGGAAAATAGAAAAGAAAAAGAAGAAAAGAAGTTTTAATCGTCTTGTAAATTATTTGCCACAGCTTAAACATGTGCCCACTGGAGACAAAGGAATGAAACACAGTAGCTTGCAGGAAGAATAATGATAAAAAGACATGCCACAATTCTTGGGAGTTAATGAAAGGAATAGTTGCTTATATGGTATCAGTGAAAGGTAAGACAGAAAAAAATCAAACCCATATTTAGTTAAAAGATATCTAGAAGTTCCTGCTTTGAAGATCCATTTTCTGACCCTACATCAAGCAGATCTCCCTTCTCTATTACCTGTTCTTTCATCCTAATGCATCCAATAAAGATTTCCATATCAAGTCTTACTTCCTTTTCATTTCCTTATGTTTCCCTGTGATGTTTCCTGATGCTTTTATCCACATGAAGTATCACTTAAAGCTTTCTTGATAAGAATTCTTATAGTGGGAGCTTACAAGAGCAGCAGTAGATTTTATACCTAAGGAGATCCTAGCCTCTTACCTACAGTAACAAACTCAATTACCTGCATGCAGTTACTGTATGAAGGGGAAAAGGCTCTTCCATCAACTTCTTCATCTGGCAAACACAGCAAAGAACAATTCTCTCTAGTCTGCTGCACATATTGCTGTGTTTTCCTAAGAGATGCTCCATTTATCTTAGATGAAGCAGCAACAGGAAGTGCTGTTAAGACTTTTTTACCGAATTTCACAGTATTTCAGGTAGGTCTAAGATCCTCAGCTGCTGGAGACCATCAGTCAGGACAGAATGGACCTGTCCTAGGGCAGCACTTGCTGAAGACAAGTGAGCCCCCACAGGCAGGATCTACAAAAGCGAAGCAAGCCCAGCAGGGCTCCCGTGGGTGAGAGGTACTGTAAACAAGCACCAGCCCTCAGAAAGCAGTTCACTCACCCAGCCCACCTGCCTGTGCAGGGTCATTATAATCCACAGTTTAAAAGCCCACACTACCTGACTAGCATCTTCACCTCCATCTTCTTATACCTTCCCTTCTGCAATTTGCACATGTGATTTTGAGTTAGCAGGGCTTTTCATACTAGTACATGCTAGACATGAGAGAAGATAAAGGCTAAGTTGGGTCTTAAGTGTACAGCACTGACTGTGATTAGCCATGGTTGGCCTCTGCATTGCCAAGTGTCCAGGTGGATCTTCCCTGAGGCAGCAGCAGTGGTTTTAGACTCCAGAAAGAATATCTATAGTTTGTTGTGCCCTTGATTTTGGAGAGAGTGGGGACATCCTAATTTTGTACTTATCATCAGAAAGCTTCAGAGGAAGAGTCTCTTATTGCTTCGTTACAGATAGGGCAATTGCAAATTTTCTGTCAGTCCCTTGCATTTATGATATCGAATTGTTCCTTCAGGCAGTCAATTAAAACCTGCAATTCCCTGCATGATTCATAATCTCTGTAACATTCAGGAGCTGTGTTTGTGACGGTCACAGGCTTAGTGTGATGCCTCAGAACATCACACCCTGTCACCTGCTCTCACACACCTGCTGATTCCATGGTATGCTGGTGGTGTTTAACTTTCAGCCAGCAGATGTGGCACAGTTCAGAGTTGTTAAGAACCTCTATTTTTTTATGAAACCCAAGTGTCATCTATGTAGACTCTAGTAACCTCCAGACCATCACAAATCTGTTGTTTTTCCCAGTGAGTTGCCATAGGTGCCAAGGAAAACCCAACCAGTAGGCAAGGGAAATAGTTTCTTCTGCACATATAAGGTGTTAAATCTGAACAAACGTGTTCTGTGTTTCTCCTAAGGAGAGTTTCAAGCCCCTGCTGATGCATCACATGTAAAAAAATATTTGGTTTCAGCAAGGTCTCCACTCAAAAGCAATAGAATACGATCCTTTTAAACATTGAATTTCTTCCATTTGGCTTATACTTAAGTAAGAGAATGTGTCCTTTTTGCACCTTCAGTGTCTGGGGGTTTTAGTTATGTTTGTCTGATCAAAAGTTAACCCACCTCTTCTGCAATGCAAAAGGAACTTGCCTTCAGACTTGAGCTGAGGAATGTTCTTCTTGTTCCATCTCCTCTTTCCATTTTTCTGCCACTTTTAAAAGGGCTTCCTCAGAACATATGGTCTCTTCCTTTTTGTTGAGATCAAAAACTAGGTATGTTTCTACCCCATTGATGGATGGAGTTTATTGTGTTATAATTACACATATAGTACCTGTATTTTCTTCCTTTTTGTGGCCTGTCAACGCATTCAGGCAGCATACTGCCAATCCACATAGAAAAGGTGAGTGACCTAACTCCTTTATTCTATTTTCAACTGGTTTCACTGCCAAAGGAATGATTGTACCACTCTTTCTAGCACCAAAACAGATCATGTTCCTGTGGCTATCTTCAATTAAACAAGAAAACCTTTTGTTTGCACGTGATGGTCCATTCATTTTCCATTGTGATACTCTACTCAAGACCATAACCCTACAATCACTTGCTTTCACATGCACATTCCTTACAACCTATTGCAAAGTGAGGTGATTCTGCCCCCATGCTTTGCCCTGTGCTTTTTGCACAGCTCATGATGGTCAGCACATACTCCGTGTAACTCTGCCTGATTTATTTATGCTTTACTAATTCAAATCTCTTGTCTCACTTCTCAATTCTTTATCATCTTCAGAGTGTGCACACTCATTTTAGACCCAGAAGAGGTTTATTGTCTCCAAAGATTGCAGGGAAGCTTGCATGGAGGGGTCAGTGCAAATGCTCAGATATCTTCACTGATTAAGTGAACCAGCCGGATGCCTCTTCACTGTGACTCAGAGTTCCTTCAGCTTTTCTTCTTCACTGTCCTGGCCTGAGGGAAGTGCACAAGGGGACAGGTAACTCTTCAGTGGGATTTGACAGAGAAACTAAAAATACCTCCTGGCTTCACCCTGTGCATGAGCAGACACAGGAGGGGAGATGTGAGCAAGGAGCTCAGATGGTGGATGTCAGTGTCAGTAAAACTCCCTGAATCTTCTCTGATGTTCAGTTTCCAAAGGATGAGCTGCAGTTCTACTCTGAACTTGAAGCGATGTTCATTATTTAGGGTTGGGGAGTGTGTCTGATTGTACTTGTACTGCTTTTTAGTGCACATATTTACAGGTTTAATATAGACCAATATATTGGTGTAGCTGCCTACTGCTGCTCACCCCAGGGTAGCACACGAGAACTTGCAATCATGCCAATGTATTGAAATATAGCTCTGAAAATGCACAACAAACAAGCTTCTGAAAGGTAAAACCACAGCTTAAAATTAATGAGAAAAAATTGATATTTAACTCTACATAAAGAGATTGGCAACTTACCAGCCCTTTGTGAGCAACCATCATCCCACGTAGGTCAGTAAGCCTTTCATCCCGAGAGCTTCAAATACAACATGTGACTTTAATCCCTGTAACATGGCAAAACAATGTGTACCAAGGAATTTGGCCACTGGCAAAGAGCTTTGCCTTTAGTGAGAGGCTAGTCATTCAAGCAGCATGTGTGGTCTGTGAGTGGCTCCATTCATTATCCCCCTAATTCCCACTGGCCGTCCCTGCACAGGACTGTTTGCTGGGTTCATTCCTGGCTGCAAACTGGTGAGCATTATTCCATGTCCTCCTGTGCTGAACCACCCTGTCTGGGAGGCTGCAGTCTCCTGCCTTGCAGACGGTGTAAGGACAGGAGGGAGCCCAGCCAGGCAGACAGTGCTGGGAATGGGGTATCCAGCAATGTCATCTGGCCTTCAGCTTCCCAAGTGTGCACTCCAATTCCAAGCCACAGCAGCTAGCCCAGCATGGAGACGGTCCTCTGCTAGACCTGAAAATCCTTCATAACCCTACAAAAGTATGGAAGCAAGTGTTGTCTGGGGCAGTGTAATGCTTCAACCTGGGAAAGAGTTAGAGGAGAGAGTAAGAAAGTGTCTTGAGGCACCCCTCCAGGTCCTGTATTCCCTTTAGACAGTGTGTGGTAGCTAAAGTCTCATACCTAAGGATATTCCTGTCCATTGCAGCTCTGGTTTTGGAAAACGATGCCATCTCTGTTTTCCCACCTGTGAAAGAAAGTACCTGTCAACTTCTCAGTCTCCATAGAGCACTCTGAGCCTTGCTGATGAAAAGTATTTTATCAGGCATCATTTCTATAAAACTGTCTGTCGCAACACAAAACAAGATGTTCACACAGATAATTTATTTGCTGATTCAGTTTACCAGGTTTTCAACATATATAATACAAGATGCAGGCAATTAACTACTCTAGTACAGAGTTTTAGTCCATTGATGGAATTATTGCTTGCAACTTTAGTGAATGGAATTATTGCTTGCAACTTTAGTGAATGAAGCTTGGTTCATCCACTCTCCGTAAAGATTCACTAAACATAGTTTAAAAAAAACCCCCACAATGTGTGATTTACACACTTTTCTGTCTAAAGTAAATAAAGAAAAGGTATCTAAAACTCCATGTCAATATATTTGAGTCTATATTTGGAATTCTGTTTTGCCTTTAACTACTTTTTTTACATTTTACATGCATGCATTTTACATTTTCTTCTTAGATATTGAATTTTATTTTTTTAGAGAACTAGAAAGCATGTAGTGATGCTTGGAGACTGCCTTTTTTTTGCTCTCTTTAACTGGCATATGGCTCTTTTCTATTAAGGTTTCACACCTCTGGCTGACATATAATCTGTTTGCTAAGAAAATAGGCTTTTATCAGATTGTGAAAAGTTCTTTACATAAAGAAAATCCAGTGTATTTTGATAGTTTGAAAAACATCTGGAACTTTTTCTTCTCTAAATGCATTAAGGCTTTTCTTTTTTAAAGGACTGAAGGCATCAGCAGGCTCTGAAGGCAATGGGTGGGAGATGCAATGTGTGCTGTAACTAAAGAGTTTAGAAACCACAGCAATGTTGCTGAAATAATAGAGATAAAAGGGAAAGTAGGCCTAAGCCACTAGTGCATCCAAAACCATCTGGCTCTTGACAGGAATTTCTATTTTGGTTTTGAGGGAGCTTGGTGAGGTCACGCAGGCTAGAGCTGGTCTCCACTGCTCTTTGTGCCTGGCAGCATTTGCCCAGGAGACACTGGGGGAAAAGTGGAGAACAGAGGTCAGGAGCCTGGCAAAAGGCTCAGGTGTGCCATGGAGACTTGGCAGAGAGGGAAAAAATCCAGCACAATTTCAAAGGGAATGGGTTTCAGATCCTAAACTTATCATGTTTCATCATTTGTGGTGAAAGAAAAACAAATTCATTCTGCTCTGGGCCAAAAAAAGAAAATACAAGGGCTATCTCCAAGCTTTTTCAATTCAATTGTTTCTTGATGAAACAATTATTGTGAAATTATTAATTCAGAAGTATTCCTTTTGAAAATGTCAAAGTACAATATTTTGAGTTTTATAAGCTTGGCAGAAATTTTTATTCCAAGGAGAAATAGTCTTTGAGTCAAGTGTGCATTGGGACATGGACTGTTATTTTGCTTTTCTAACATTTTTTCCCTTTCTATCTTTCAGAGGTACTTACTGCTTCTTAAGCCAATTTAGTAATCCATAAGCTTTCTCAAAACCAGCCACAGATTTCCCAAAAGGAAAGGAGAAGAGGAAGGAGCTTCTTTTCATTGCTTACTCACTATATTTTAATGTCTAGGACAACGTACTGGTGATAAGTTGTATTTCTACTCACACAGGGCATTGGCTAATGAGTAAATATTGCAATTTTACAATCCATTTTAAAAATTCGTTCAATGTTTATGGCTCAAAATGAATCATCAGTCGCTAAATTTTACATGACAACATTGATCATACTGCAGAGATTCAGGTAAACATGTTATGTATTTAAGAAAGCTCGCTATTTGTAAAACTCAGGCACACAATCCAGTTACACAGGTTTAATGAGCTCCTTTATGTCTGAAAGGAGGGTTAAATGAACTGGTTTACATAAATGTATCTGAATGCATTTGCCATGGGCTGAGAGGGCTCACAAGGCGTATGGCATGTGTGGGAACCTGCCATGCCTACTTCATGCCTCAGCTCCCTCTGCATCCCACCAGCCTCTTCAAGAAGCAGATAATTTTCCTTACCTCATCTGCCACAGAGCTGAGAGTAATTTGAGTCAGTGCAACCACATGATGCTGCCATCAGGGAGCTCCAAGGGCACTGTGACACACACATTGAAGAGACCTGTAGGAAGTTTTCTGTGGAATTGTTTTGCAGCAGCTCTGGCACCAGGTACCAAAACCACTCTTGTTGTTTCATGACCCCCTCTGGCTGCACTGCTTTACAACTGCAAATTACCAGGCAGGCTAACAGTATGAAACCCAATGCAGGGTATGGGGTTTATTTGCAAAGCCAGTTTGTGACCAAAGCAACTCTGGTTTTCTTGCATGCCAGCAAACTTTGGCCACTGAAACAGGTTGTCCCACCTGGAGAGAACACACTTGCTTCTCCAACAGTGATGCCACACTCCTCAACTGGAGCTGGGGTGCAGCCCACAGCAAATTTTCATACTAGACTTGAGAGCAAATGTAACACAAGCTGTTCTCACTGGTAGGATGAGCTGCACCCTCACATCAGTCACACCAGACACTCCATGGACTCGGAACCACCCTGGAGACAATAGCTCCAAATCTGAGTGGAAACACATTGGTGCAATGGTACCGTGGTGCTTGTGCTGTCTGCGCAGCCTGACACATTGGGATGACAACAAATGTTAAATTCTCAGAGTCATCACTTCAGTGGCTTTTGGGAGCTGAACATCTGGTTCCAAAGAGAAGGAACAGTAGACTAATGCAACTGGCAAACCATTCTGTCTTGTTGCAGGAAGCTGAAGCATATTTACTTTTTTTTTTTCTGGCTCTAATCACCTCGGTGGAAGATAGGATACATAATTATTACTAAAGATAACGTAAGTGCTTCTCTGTTTTTGTTGCTTAGTGCACAGCTTTTGGATAGCACTACCCAATTTCAGGTGACATTGCATTGCATTATAATTTTATCGTAATTAATTTCTTATCTTCTCTTGATATGAATCAGAAAATGGGGTTTATTAGTAAGAAATATGAAACAACATGCTGCAAACTAGCAAAAATGGTCCCAAATCCAAAAGAGAAGGCGTACATTTCCATAACAGCCACAAGATCCAGAAGGCTGAGAGACTTTGTTGCATGTGTCTTGGAAAGAAATTAATAATCTTCACGTGCTTTGTCCTGGTGATTGAAATAAATTACTTGCTTAAATTGCTAAGCAAGATGACCCATCTGTTGGCCCATGCTTGTTCAGATTCTCAGTAGGTTTATTATTCAAAATAATGACTGCCATATGCAACAGTAAACAGTTCTTTCAGAATTGACTGAAAGATCCTGTGCTGCTTTTGAAGGCAATTTACAGAAATCGCTCATGTTCCCCTCCAGAACCTGCCATTCAACCAAACTCACTCTGACAGAGCTACTGCACTGCTTTTCTGTGAAGGCAGAGACAAAACCAAAGTAGAAGCCTGGACCAGATCAGATTTATTCTTCATGAATGGAGAAGACTGAAAATTATGGATTATACGGCTATGCAGCTACAAACAGCACTAGTCATGTCCCAACCTTTTTGTTTATTTGTATCACCAAAGCAACTATCATATAATCGAGTTGCAGTAGCAATCAGTATGTTCAAACATGCATTACAAAATCTATCTAAACTGCCAACAGCCACTGTAACGTTTCTCAAGCCAAAGAAAGAAAAATATTGTCCTAATCCAAATTCACCCTCCTTTTCAGAGAATGCCTGAATGATTAGACAAACTCTATAGTGCTTCTTCATGGTCAACAAATTCTGTCCATCAGACCCAGGAGGGCAGAATATCCCAGGGGTGAGGGCTTTCCCTGAGAATATTGCCCCTCGCAGGCCCAGAAGCACAAACCAGGAGAGCTCTAGCATGAGCATCTCTGCAGTGGGATAGGGCAGAAGGCAAGGGTAATGGCAGAGCTTGAGCCATCACAGAGACATGCCACCTGCTGTCAGCATGCCCAGAATGAAAGGATCATGGCACAGGGAAATTTGTCTAGACAAGGGAGTGGTTTCCCTGCTGATGAATGGATGAGGGCAGTTAGAGGTGATCCTCAGCCTCTGCAGGAGATGAGCACCATCAGGTTATTCCCTTGGCAGCCTCTTCTGCCCTCAGTCATATGTGAATTCCCTGTTCAAGTTAGATCTGGCAGAGTCACAACGCTGAGCAAGCACAGTGCAAAAATGCCATCTGTCCTCAGCAAGGGAGACAGTGGAGGGTGGAAACCCCCACCCTGTCCCCCACACTGGTGTGCAGGTACCCACAGCTCACAGTGCTGGGTGTAATTAAACAAAACCAGGCTTGCCATCAAACACTCTGTATGCCTTCACATGTTCAAGGCTGTGCCTGTGTGTTGGATTTGACCACCTCCCTCTGTTTTATTATTTTTTAGCATTGAATTTCTGTTAAATTCCACTGGTTCCCATCCTCTAACCTTTCCCTGTTAGGGAAGGGCTGAGATCAGACTTTTACAAACAGTCCTCATATACATCTACCTAATAAATAAATAAATTGCAAGGTTCCTTTTCATAACTTCCTTTGCCTCTAATTTAGACCATCCACTTTTCATCCCCAGGCTGAACACACATCCAATACGTACAAGATCCATAAACTATGTTAAGACCACAGAGCATCCATGATTTGTTCATGATGTTAGTAGTGACTCACCATGGCCAGATTACAGATGTTAAATTGTTGATGGATGGCCCCCATCCAGCACATGGTATTCAGCTGAAGTATTAATCACGTGTGGAAAGATCTTTCTTTTCTCAGTTGGTCCCCGTGAATAATGAAACCTCTAATACAGTATATTGTACTTTACAAGCTTACTGAAATGAACTCCCTTCTAAAAAGAGAAAAGGATAACACTATTAAAGCAGCCAAATGCTGTACATGACATGATGACATATTAGGACTTTCTGGATAGCTAAATGAACAAACTCACTTTTTGTTGATTTATGTTGGCAACACCAGCCTTTCTTTCCCAGGAAAGGAAGTTTTCTTGTTTGCCTCTTCCTTTGTAAGATAACTTATTGAGTGTGATACAGGCTTAATAGACAATTGCTATGTAAAACATGGTGTGTAAAGGAACAGGGAAGAAAGACTAAGTGCAGATTTCGGAAACGAATAACTCATCTGGAGTTGGAAATTATGTTTATCCTTGCTGTGCTGGCTGAGCATCTTCTTCTGAAACTTCCTCTTCTGAAGCTGAGTGAGCACCAAATATGGGAATCTCCCACACTATTTCTTGTGTTTCCTTTTTCTTCTCTTCTGGTGTGGGAATTTTCATTGGTGCAAGGATAACAAGTTCTACAGAGGAGTATACTTTACTCCTTGTGACAAGAATGCCTATTATCATTGTACTTTTAAACTTTCTTCTGGTTTAATGAAGATAGTAAGAACCCAGACACATTGATGCAGAAAACCACTATAAACTGGGCCTTCAAAAATGTCCATATGTTTCAAAAGAAAATGTAAAACTCCAAAATTAAAGTGGCTCGTTCCTCTTAAGGCTCTTCTTAGGAGGTGAACAAAGACTATAACATATCAGATATAAACAAATATATCAGACTAAACAAATAGAAAAGAAAAAGTATCAACAGCTTCTTCCTGAAAGGGTGAATAAATACAAGATTATTTTTACATTGCATTTCAGCCACATATGAAGCAAGGATAACAGTGATTCAAAAAAATCTGAGGCTTGGAAATATTTTCCTATGCTGCTGGAAATCTGGCCATTAATACAAACTATGTAATACAGCATGCTCTACTCCTCAACACAAGAAAAGCAGATGGTTTTGATATGGCCATGACTGTCCCTTCAGAGGCCAAATTCAGAACTGAAACAATGGGTTGCTGGATATTTCGGCTTCAAGGCTGATGGAGATTTCTGGTAATGGTATTATGGCTAAGCAAAGACAGTCCCTGGCCAGTCAGAAGTAACAGAAATGACATCCTGATATCTGTAAATGGCAAGGGAACAAAACACCTGGGAGAATACTCAGCCTTAAGGCTGCTGCTGCTATTTTGGACGATGCAAGTTTACTTTTTCAAGGAAAGGAAGTAATTACTCTAGGCATGTGTAGAACCACTGAAGAGACTACTGCAAATCTCTCTCAATAGCCACGGCCAGCTATAAATACTTCTATGCTCCCTGTGCCATAGCATGAGATGATAACCAATATGTTCAGACAGGGATGTCAGGAAGGGGATGGGGACTGGAAACTCCATTTCAGGCGCCAAGACAATTTTCTTGAGAAAGGAAATCTGAAACCAGCAGAGGATGGAATGTACTTCATGCAGAGGCACTGCTGTAGGCTTTGGCCTGCACATCTCACACCCACTTCAGTCCTCTAGACACCATTTAGAGGGGGCTTGAACAGGGAACAAACTGGCTTGGGGTCAATATCACCCCAGTTTAATTAATCACTACTGCATTAGAAGCCGTAACCGGGGAAATGTAACGATAGTTCATCCATATGAAGCAGCTGCAAAGCTTCTTAACAACTTTAGGAATGACCCTTCAACCTTTTCTCATTACTCATATGATTAATGCTTATCCATGTGAATAGTCTCATTGATTTAACTCACCCTGCTTCTGCAGGTAAGGACTTCAAAATCAGACAAAAAAAAATAGAATTATACTCTTCCCCTGTTATTTCAAATTCAGCTTTAGTTAAGTGCAGTGATTAACTCAATAAACCTTGTCCCACAGAGAAGGGTAGCAGAGAACTTACTCTGTAACTAGGGGTTTAACTTTTACTAAAAGAACAATATCAGCATCCATAGCATGATCTGTCTTTTTAATCCCACCTGTATCAGTGGTGTTGTTTAAACTTATATTTAAGTTAGATGTCCATAAGTAATCTTTAAAAGTGGTCTACACTTTAATTCAACACGTGAAAATTCAAGAAGAAAAAACTACTGCACAAAATATCAAAGAAAGAATAATAGAATCTATTGATAAAGTTTCAACTAAAAATTTATTTTACCCAAATATATTCAGTTTTTCAATACTACCTTTATTTTATGATTTTTCAAACAATTTTTACTAGTCCAGTAAATACTTATGGATGGCAATGTGCTTATTTTTCCCTGGAACACCAGTGTAATATTATTCCACTCCGTGTGGTCTGTATTTTTGACATATGCAACAAGCCTAGACAACTTTCTCAGTATCATTACTCACTGGGAATCTTTAGCTCATCTCTTGTTCTGTCCCTAAGCAGCCTTCATCTATCTTTTTCAACAATTTTTCTTCAACTCCTTATGAATCACTTTGCTGCTGTCTTAGAGAAAATCCCCTCTATTACAAGATGCTGCTCCTCTGAATGGGGGAGGGAAGCTAAGAAAATACTGCTCTTCTCGTAAGGACTTCATACAAGTTTTCATCATGGAATCCTCACAAGTATCATAATCCATATTCCAATTAAAGCTGTAAGGTATTTTTTAAGTGACACATACTGAGGGACTTTCATCAAATGCTCCAGATTTGCCTGCTATTAACACCTCTCCATCAGCTTTGCATTTGATACACAAATCGCACCTCTGCAGTGCTTAAAGTTAAAACTTGTCTCTATTCTAGGCAGCATGCTGGACAGACACAATCTGGCAGTGGTAGAAAGAGATTTATGGTCCATTTCAGCTTTCATAAATAAGGACATGGACTTTTTTACATCACCAAGCAAAGCCTTATTCTCTGTCTGTATATTAACACTCGATTTTAGGAGACATGTAGCATTTTTTTCTTTGCTGCTGGGTCAGAAAAGTTGCTCATCTCCAGTTTTACAATGCATCCAGGAGAAAACTAAACAAACAGACACAGTTAGAATAGTTATGGATATATCCATTTCATATTTACCAGTATTGTACCTTTAACTCTGGATCTTTCCATTACCTCCTCCATTTCTCAAATTCAGTTAATGTCAGTTTCCCATGATTTTCAGACATCTTTGCACATCAGTGCTCACATGAACAACCTTGCTAAGAAGACTCCACTATTTGGGGCCTTCATATCAATCCCTTTCTGCACCAAAGGAGGACAAATACTTGTGACAGCATCGGTCCTACCATGATCACACCCTTTGTTGGGTTAATTTCTCTTCCTGATATGTTTGTCCTCTGATGAAATTATTAATATTTATTACCTAAATTTACCCTAGCATTTCTGGTCTTCTAGTTTGTTCCAGACCAAAACATCATTTATATAGAAAACACTTGCTCCATTTAATTAAAATGCATTGCATTCACAGCAGAGCACCCTGGGCACCCCAAAAGCTCTTCATAGAAATTGTATTTCCCAAAGGATGTGTTAAATTTGCATAAACAAATGCTCTCAGTTTTAATGGGATGTGTGGTCACGGAATTGTGCCTTTCAGACATAACTTTTGTAATTAAAGAGTGAAGCACTGGGTCAGTGCACATATAACATTCCTCTGGAAAGGTTTCACACAGAGCTCAAAAGTCTCATTTTACCTGCTTCACTGTAACAACACAACTCTTGTGCAGTTGTCTCTTCTCCACTGCTTTCCAGTGTCCTAAACATTCAACTGTTTAAGCACACTCTGATGCCACACACTTCCCAGGATCACACTTCCACTCTTCCAGCACATCCAAGATTGCTCCTACAGAACTGTCCCTTCAGTCTCTCCAGCATCCCAGACACTCCCTCTACTGCAATTCAAAGGTTCATTTACCCAAAGCAAGACAATAACAGTGAGCTGTTCTGACAGAAGGACTTTCTACTTCCTCCTTTCTACAAAACCAGCAATAAACAAAGCCAAATTTTGACATTTTCAATTTGCATGTTAAACTTTTCTCCCAGCTCCTACTGACTTGTAGCAGCTTGGAACAGAGCCAGACAGATGTGAGGATGTAGTTTATCTGGGAAGGGAAACTAGAATATAATTTGGCAATTCCTCTGGGAGGAAAAGGCATGCCAAAGGGAGCCAAGCCTCTGAAGTAAAACATACATCACTCACCTCTTCTCCCACTCTTCCAGCAGTAAAGTGACATACCTTTATTAATATTTATTGCCACTGAGCAGCACACAATATTTTAGAGAAATTACTGGCACCAGAAGAAAGGAGGTGAGCAAGAAGGGGATGGGCAATAGGGTTGGGTGAAGTTGGATAAGCTGTCCCAAACAGCAGAAATTTCTCTGAGAATGGACTCCCAGAGTAAGGTTTCCAGCTCAAGAAAGTCCTAATTACAAAATAACCAGGCTAACTCACAATAAGGAGAATGCTATCAAGTTTGCTTTCTACCAGATGCAACTTCCAGAATAAAAAGCAAACTCACATGACCAGCAACTGACCCCGTTTCCCAGCCATCAGGGTGAAGGAAACTCAGAGCTGTCTGCACGTGGTGCAGCTGGGTCCCCAGCACATGACCAGAACAGCTGTGGAAGGACTTAAGGCGGGCACTGAAACCTATCCCAAAGCAGCGCAAGGCACCATCAAGAGTTTTCAGTCTTCACAGCCAGTGATGGAGTTTAAAAGCCAGCAGAAACACTTGCCTATAACTTACATCTTTCACTCTCTCGTGAAGCCAGTGACAGGTCCCCTCCCATTAGCTGAACACTGAATTTATCAAGAGCAGACATCTGTGGCCACCATCTACTAGGACCACCCATCAGCAGCAGAAAATGCCTCCATACAATCACTGAATATCAGAAGGTCAGAGGTCACTTGCTCCTACCAGTCGACTAAAAGTTCCTCCATACAGCCTGAATGAAAGGTCATTTTAAGATACTGTGCAATTCACTTCCAGGGTGCAGCTCAGGACAGGACAAAGGCAGCAGAAGGAGCTGCCTCCTTCCAGCCCTTCTCCAACTTCAGAAGTCATCTCATTCCCTACAGCAACCACATAAACCACAAGCCTCTTATCAGCCACACATTGTATTCCAGACAGAAATTCAAGCAAAGATATTTTCCCCTTTCTAAAAATAGCTTTTTCCTTTTTTTATTTCTTTTAGAAAATGACAACATGAGGGAAAAAGACCATTTTGTTTTCTTGTAAGCTTTACATCTTTCTAGTGTAAGCTTTACATCTTTCTGGCTCCAGAGAAACTGGTAGCAGCTGGTTTAATTTCCTCAGTTTCCCGTGTCAAAGGTTCAAACACAGTTGTAGATACTCTTTATGAGTGAAATGTTTTCCTGCTCTTTGGATCAAAAAACTTTAAACAAAATCAGATGACTCATTTCAGTGGGAAGGCCTGGGCAAATTCTTTACACATATATTTCTCCTCACATTTACAAGAACTGCTCTGCAATGAGATCTCTACAGTAAAATACTGGTCTTCTCAATGGCCCTCTAATTTTCCTCATTTGCTTAACTTTACCCAGTCCAAAAGAAACTCACCCTTTGTTAGAAGTCCAGAAAAGCCTGATACAAAATCTAGATTCATTTTACATTTCATTTGCCCCAAAATATTTTTCAACATCAAATAAGGACCAAGTAAAAGTAGAAAAAAAGAGCAACCAGAGGGGAGAGGCAGTAGAGAATGAATTGAACATGGAAAAAGGTGGAAAAAAGATAATCACAGGGATAAACAGATGTCAAGTGTAGATCTATTGGTGTGGGCAATGAAGACTTACAAAAGAATCTGTGCACAGAGAGGTTCTGACAGCCCAGAAATGTCTCCCAGCAGCAGCTGTCAGGAGTGGGAGGACAAGCCCTATTCCTCTCCTCCAGAAGAGATGATAGTTTCCTATTGCGAGAGTAGGTGCTAATTATTATTTCCTTTCTAGGGATCAGGGGAGGCTTTTAAATCTATCCAATGCATCAGTAAAATAATCTGTGACTAGATAGATAGATAGATAGATAGATAGATAGACAGATAGATAGATATTTGGTAAGATGGAATGGTAAGGGGCTCTCTCTGTCGAGGCAGAATTGAAAACAAGAGTTCGTGGGAAAGTCTAGCAGGGTGCATCTGGTTCTCCATGTGGGGGGTTTCAGGCTGTGGGACCACAGGCTGTGTGACCACAAAGTATGTGATGAGCTGCATTTCTAGCAGCTTGCAGATAATGAATGGGAAGGCTCTTGGGTTTTCCCTGTGTGCATCAAGTGCAAAGGCTCACATTTTTGTTCAGCCATACACCAGCACGGGAAACCAACACCAGTCACTGGGGGAGCCTTTTCACTTCAGCGGGTGAAGGTGCTGACTCCACTTCCTGCAGGCAAGCCAGACCTCGTTTTGCTGACTGAAGAAGATGCCACTTAAATTAAAATTTGTGTAACCATATGTTTCAAAACTGAGAGTCATATTTTATGCAAGAATGACTGTGACAGGCCGTGTATTTGTGCTGACTTGCTGTATTTCCACAGTGCCCTGTTGAATAAAGTGATCAAAGTTTTTCCTGTTTTTAAGTTAAAATAATTAACAATCCTATATACCAGAAGCATTCCTTATATGAACTAAGTATTACAGTTTTTTAAAAAGACATGACTTGCATATTAATTATATTTTCCTATAATGTTGAGGGATCAATTTATAATGTGTGATTGTAAGCACTTAAACCATCCCATTTAACCTCAAAGCAAACCATTTGAATGCTGCATTTCACTTATGCTGGAAATATGTAAGAAAATACAGCAGAACAAACCAAACAACAGAGTGGCCCAAATCACAGTCCATCACACCATCATATACAGTAAGGGGACCTCCAGCATAGCAGATGGGGTGGAGCACATGGGTATGTGTGTAAATGAAATACATAAAAAACTAAACTTTTGTCAGTTTTGACAGCTGATACCAGTCACAACACAGAGCTGAGAGTTGTTGTTAGGGAACACATGAGGTTCTGCCACCAAGACTCACATCTCCAGACCAGTAAGTGCAGCCATCTGGTAAGTCTCAGTAGAAAATCCTGAAGACAATGCTGCTTGGACCAATGGACTAGCTGGAATCTAGGAGAAGCATCTTATTTGCAAGGAGGCATGAGAATCATCTGGAGTAGGAGACAAATAAGGAAGGCTGAACAAAGACACTGGTAAGAATCTGCCTGGGCTTACAGAAGGGTTGGGGCAAAATAAAGTCTTAAGTTACTTTGAGACGTTTATCTATAAGGGAGTATTGTGTCAGGACCCGGGAAACAAAGGAAAATGCTGCACAAGAAGACCAGTGGTGCCCAGAAGAAGACTGATGTGGGGCACTGACTCCAGAGAGTTTCCTGCTCTGTTTTTCTCAAATATCCTGGGAAAGACCCATGACATACTAGAGTAGTGAACAAAATCTGTATGTGTTTTCCTTAGCTGGTGTCGCCTGTTTCCTGAAGGAGATAACTGTACTGTAGGCAGTATGACCACAAGGGCTGGGAATTATTATATTTAAGACATTGTGCAAACCAGAAAGGCATATTCACAGCTGTTTCAGCTGCTTGGGTTCAAGTAAGAGCCAAAGTGCCAGTGTCCCAGCAACACAGGCAGCAGCACTAAAATGGAGCAAGTACAGCCTCGGGGTGAGGGACAAAGCAGTTCAAGGATTTACCAGATGGACAATTTCACAGAATGTCTCAATGGGAGGCAGAGAGGAACATCTTCAACCCTGTGAACAAGAGCCATGTCCAGGTCTCAGCCCCCATTTGTCCCGAAGAGAGTGTGGGAAGGCATGAGTCCATTGGAGCTGGGACATCCATGACTCCCCATAGTGGCACAAATGCTCAAGACAGCTCCCAGTTAAACTCTAAGATGAAATAACATTTTGATCACACTAGGGAGTCAAGGTAAAACCATGCTGTTAACACAATTCTCAGATTACTGACGCCTCACTTTAGATGCAGCCTAAATGGCAGTCACTGGAGCAGTTACCAAACCACTGGATTCTACCACATTTCTAGGGATCCACAACCTGCAATTAAGTTGCCCACAAAGGTACCTGGGAAACCCAAGCCCTGTTCAATTTGGGAACAAGTTGGTTACATGAGAATCCACACCCCTTTGTGCAGTTCTGCTCAGCCCAGGTTCCTTCAGCATCCCTGGCCTTGGAGGTTCTCCTCACAATTTTGCACATTTTGCACCACCAGAAACAGGGCACAGAACTCAAGAGTCCAATGTTGAGACTGCCTGCTGCAGCTGTCTGTGATTTGGTGTCTTCTTGCCCACTACCAAACAGCAGGGAGAAATGCCCTCTTGCAAAGGTTATTTTGACTGAAGAAAAGAGGAGTGTGTATTTCTATGTCAGGTGAAGTTTCTTTGGCAGCATCTGGCAACATTGCAGAATTTCTACACTCCGCTGAGATTTGGAAGAGCATATGGTTTCCACTACAGCAAAACAAATCACTCCTTGAACAAAAAGCTCTGAAAAGGAGTGGGAAAAGGAAGATGAAAGTTTCAAGTCTGTTTGTAAATTATGCATTATCCGTGCCTGTAATGCCCCAAGGAGCCATAAATTTAGAGGTTTCAACAGAAAAGCCTATAGCTGACACCTTACATTCGTAAAACTCATTACTATCCCTGGAGTGAAAATGAAGGGGGGAAAACAGTGAATAAATAATTGAGAACATAAGAACTTTTCATCATTTCCTTTTGCTCTTTTTCAGCTTTTCACTACAGTTTCAAGACCAATATTGGATTCACATCAGCTGTGGTCTTAAACATGAAAAGTGACAGTATTTTTCTAATCCTCTGACTGTAAAATTGAAACAGTTCAATTAAACTTACAAGTACACATCACGAAAACAAGGACTTGAAATATAAGACATTTTCACATTCAGTTCTGCATCTGCCATAGATACCAATTCTGTAAACTGCAGCCAAAACCAATCCGGATGGCAATTTTATTTTTGGGGCATCAGGGATCTCACAAGAAAAAGCGGCTGAGAAAGCAGACATTGGCCTTCAGGAAATTTTTAAAATATTTTTGACAATCCTGAGGTTCTGCAATATTTTAAAACATCTTTTGTAGTCTGTGAATTTTTGTAAAATCCTTTTTATCTTTTTTCATGTCTTTGCCCTTTCTATATATTGCCCAAAATCTATAGAATGTTTATTCTCAGGAGCCTATGTGACATTGAACTCAGTATGACAAGAAAAACAGAGGAATGAGTGAATCATGCAGAACAGTTTTGTCTGAATATTATATGGAAGTAACTCTGGAAAAAATGTTCTCTTTTACTCTTTCTACAGCAACATTAATGCCTTTCATGACACAGTGTTGTATTTTTCTGTTTTTTCCTCTTTTCACTTTAAATTACACATGAAATTTCAAGAACTAGATGCATTGTCTCCCTCATGGCTAAATGCAAATTGCCCTTTTCCCTTCCTTTTCCCTCCAGAATAAAAATCCATGGAGGTTCAGAGAGTAGAAAGTAAATAAGTCTCTTTCTTCTCTGTTAAAAGTCACAAACTATTCACCAAGTATGATCAGCCCAGGGGCTCTCTGCTGATGGTAGCTGCCAAGATGGGGCTGTGGACAGGAGTATTCCCTGTTCAGGTCCTCTCTTGACTTGGCTCATTCTTGCCCCCCATCTTTGAGGGGTTTCTGCCCCACAGGCAGGCTGGATGATTTCACTTGGATCAGCTCTGGATCTGACTGCTAAACCCAGGTTTGCCCCTTGCCCTCTCCCTTCCTCTGCAGCACCTCACTGCCAGGAAACACAGGCCAGATCTCACCTATAACCAAGGGCTGCCTTTTCCTCAAAGTACAGCTAGGACCTTCACTGAATACTTGAACGAGGGCACAGAAATCAGCAGAATGGCTTCAAAAAGTCCTGCCTTCCTAGCAGATCTCTCTCTGTGGAAGTCAACATGCAAGCCTTGAAAATAAACCTGTGCAAAGTGATGTGTGGGTCTGCAGACACAGGCAAGGTTCACCACACAGTCAGCCCCAGTAAATGGAAGGACCAGATACCCACATGAAACACACAGTATCAATTTTTTCTTCAGTTTGCTCTGGGAGAGAAGTCACCTACCCTTTTCTTGGGAAGCGAGCCACTTCTCTAAGCAATTCTTGGAGTGGTGAGACAGAATTAGGGATCCAATAGTCCACAGTTTCCTTCCACTTTACTTGTCCTGGAGGAACTTATGGGCCAAACCCTTTGACACCTTCTCTGTGGCCCTACCCATGCAGAAAGGGCAGTGACCACAGTACCCACCATCCCTTTGGACCACAGCTGCCAGCTGGGCACCCCTTGTCACAGAGCCCAGCCCTCCTTCCCTCTCCTTGCTTGCCTGAGACCTCTACCTGACACACGCCAAAGAGCCAAGGCTCAGCAGGCAAATGACTCACAGATGCTATTGAATAGCTGTAAAAACACTGTGCACAAATGAACAACATGACACTTAGGGCTGCTAGTATTCCTGCCAGTCAAAAGGAGTCCACAGGAAAGCGCTCTGAGTACTTTTACAGACAGGAATGCCCTATGGAAAATTATATATAAACACAAAAGATTGGCAATACAGTGCAGAGCAGTGTTCCCACATAACTTCATTTAGATTGCACTGAGCTGGTATATTTTTGTATGTCTTGAAGAAAAACATCTTTCACATTTGAAGAAGATAAATTTAAAACATCAGTGGTATGTTGGTGCCCAGGGCCCTTTATGCATCAGCTTTTACTATTCTTGTCCATGAGTCATAAGTTAGAGCATTTATCCCATAGGAACTTGTATTCCCTGGGCTACTCATTCAGATTGGCAGGTTTAGCAAACCAGCATGTAGTCCATAAGAGGCCAAAATTAAAAGAGGGAAAGGTGACATGAAGAGCTTCCCCCTCCTCCCCACCCCAGTAAAATAAACAATGGCAGTGGAAAGCTCTATTTATTGAGGCAGGAACAGGTCTTTGCAAAGGAAGAGTGACTTCATGGACTGAGCAGCAAGCAGCTGAGGAGAACATCGAATCTTGCCCTGCATATTGGGAGTCAAATTAAAACCATGCTGATGGTGCAGGCTGCCCTGCCATGCCTCCCAGCCCACAATCCCTCCCAATCTGTCCTTTTTCTGAAAGGCAAGACATTCCCCAAGCCCTGGTGGGCATCAAGGCCTGCCTGGGCATCGCATCTCACTAAGGCATGTCAAGGGCCTATGTACCTCAAGCATTGTGTGCATAAGTAACAAAATCAGGGACCTACCCCAGGCTTAAGCTCACTGGTGGAGGTTATTTCCCAGCTGACATCTAGGTACCCTCAGGGCTGATGGTAATAACAAAAAGCATAACCTATGTCTGATTGTTTTGCAAAATGATTACTGAAGTTTTGTTTATTAATGGAGATGGCCACATAAAGTTTAAAACAGAGCCATGTCCTGCCTGGTGCTTTGTTGCTGTGACACTGGTGACTTGTTAGGAAAGGACTCTGCACAAAGAACACAGAGCAAATTCTGCCCCTACTCTTGTGGTTCACCATCATCCAGCAAAAGACTGGGGTGTAGCTTGATGCTCCCTTCAAGAGTAATAATAAGAGCTTCACACCATCATTTTTCATGTGGTTGTAAAGGTATATCCTACCTTCTGGTTTTCAGCCTGTGATCTGAGGACCTCTGGGAGATTCCAGGTTAAGGAAAGATGATGAAAGAAAATAAGTTCATAAATATTAGATAGTGATCTACAGATGCAGCTTTTTTAAAGGGTTCACAGTTTGGATAGAGAATGGTTAAGGAAGGATACATTAATCATAAAAGGGTGGAAAATTACTGTGTTAGCTTTCAAAACACAAAATCATTGGTGCAGAAAACTGCATTTCTTTCTTTATAGAGGCATAGGTGCATATGACATCATATAAACATCACGTTTAACAATAGCTAGCCGTATCCAGATGGCTACATCTATTCATAATAACAGCAGTTCCCAGGAAGCATTGTTGTGGATTATTGCTGAGTTCAAAGGTTCCCAATGAGGTTCGGATTTTGCCAGTAGAAGAAATTGTTTGTTTCAAAAGCACAGCTGAAGGATCCCTTCTGATTCCACAGAATCCAGTACTGTTGTCTTCCTTTACAGGCTGCTGAACAGTTCTGATTTTTTTGTTTTGTTTTGTTTATTTTACTCTCTGCAAAAAATTATTTTTCTGGGAAGACTTTGATGTTCTGGAGTAGTGAAGACTTTTTCATTTTCATGCAGCTCAGACAAGGTTACACTCTAGTGTAGCTGCTCACTGGTGACTGTTACTTACCCAAATTATCCTGCAAACCGTACCAGGACCTTTTGAGCGAGAACTGACTCATCCACCTCTCCAGGAGGTTCATTGAGCTGCACCACTGGAACTGAGAGTACACCCAAAAAGGTAGGGTGGATGCACTGGATCACCAAACTGATCTCACAACACAAAGCTCAGAGGAAAGGAACATTTCTTCCACACTTTGCTCCTTTTGACGGAACAGATAAAATGGCAGGATGATGCTAATTCTTCTAGAAGGGCATTTTGTTGCACAATGAAGAGTCCCCAGAGGACCTTTACTCCTAGTCAGCCAAGCTGACATTTAGAGGTTTGACTTGAAGCCAGGGTCTATAAGGCGAATTAGGGAGTTTAAATGTACAGTACCGCTAATTTTCAGGTACAAGGTCAAAGTTTCCCAACCTGGCCCCTATTGCTGTTCTAAACATTAACTGAAAGGTCCAATTTAGGCTGTTTATATGTCTAGTATTTAATTGTGCCTTCAAATCAAGTACTGAGACACTGAGGTCACCTAAATTGCACCTATAATTATTTGATCACAAAATGGAGAAACAAAGAGCCCTTGGTGGGCCAGGCCAGCTCCCAAGCCCCAGCAGAGGCAGCCCAAAAGCACTGGGATACCCTGCAGTTCCCATTGCCCTCACGAGGGTGATGGCCCAGAGGTGCAGCTGCCACCCATCCCAAAGGCAAAGGCAAACCCAGTAGCCCATGGGAAGGCAATGGGACTGTCACTGTAGGGGCTGACCATTGTATCTGACTTTTCCCAGCTGGGAGGAGGGGGGCTGTGTTCAAAGGATGCCCTCACTGAGAGGCTGCAGAAGTGTGTCCACCAAGCTCTCCGGTTTCATGGCTGTTTTCTTAACGTGTAACAGAGGGTGCCAGTTTAATATCCTGCTATAACACTTGACAGCAAGGGTCAAGAGCAGCATCAGAAGAACTGGGGCAAACTTAATGAAAAGAGGCTTAAACATCTTGAAAGAATATGGCTGTGTGGGTCCAGGCACAGCTCAAGGCCCTGGGAGGGGTCTCAGGTGGGAGTAGTTAATTCACTTGGGAGAAGAAGATGCCACCTCGTGGTCTGCAGACCTCCAAGTGGGAAACGGCAGCAAAAGGAAAGATTAATATTCCAGCTCCCATGCAAAAGTGAAAATGGTCTACCTACAGCAGTGGGCTTGCAACTCGGGTGTACCCAACACTGAAACCCAACACTTGGCCCCTGAGCCCCCAGCCTCCTACCCCTTCTCACCACTGCGTCAAGCTCCAGCCCCTTCCTTCACCCTCAAGGAATCTGAAGCTGCCACCTTCAAGCATCAGAAAAAGTTTCACAACCTTTTCCCTGGAGCAAGAAGAGTCTCAAACCCTCCCAGGTCCCGAGCAGGACAGACAACAGCACCTGTTTGAAATTAAATTCCTGGATTAAAAGCAGGGCTTCCAAACTCCCTGCCTGAAATCACCATAACGCAGATGAGGGTCTTTCCTCCCTCCAGCCCCCATTCTTTTCAGGGGTAATATAAGCTTCTTTACAAGAGAGATTTTCCATTCCCCTTTAACAATAACCAGAAGAAGTTTGTAGCACATTAGGGCTTAACTTAAGGAAATGAACGAAGGAAGGATCTCCTGTTCATTGGGCTCTTGACCTGGTCTCTGATTTTGTAGGCACTATTTTGCAAATGGGAACACCTGCACATTTTCCCCTATGTGGTTACCAGGGGCACACACACATACAAACCCTTCTGGGCATAAAAGTGCAAGTTTTGAATAACTTCTCCCTAAAATATATCCACCCACCCACGTATCACTAATTGGTTGTGCAGCTGCAGATTCTGCTCAGTGAAGACAAGGACAACTGTGTTTAAAAGTGTGTGCATGTGTGTGTGTGTGTGTGCACGTGTGTGAGTGTGTGTGTGTATGTGTGTGACTATGACTATTTGATTGTCTGGGTTCACAGATTTTTGACAAGAAAATTCAGTACACAAACATTTAAAGACAAGTAGTAATACCTTGTTAAAAATATTTTGATGTCTCCCTCGGAGGGAAATTCACAGGGGAGTTTTAGGGCTCACATTCAGCATCAGTATAAGGAGTGGGGAATATTGGATGTGTAAGGATGTGGCACCATTGGACAGCCATTACTGCTGGCATATGTGTCACTGAGATACAGCCCTTCAGCAAAATGACAGCTATTCCAGTAGGAGACCCAGGAATGCGCTTTATTTGAATGAGCAGCTTCACTTTCTAGTTAAAGTCACAGTTAATAAATGGCAAGAAGTGCTTCTCAGCATGGGAACATTCATGCACAGTCTGAACAAATGGGGTGCAGATTTTTTTAAGGGTTTATTTTCATTCCCATTATAATATATGTCTCAGCTTGTAAATGCTTTTATGCCAGCAGTAAAAATTTCCATTTATATGGGTTGAATTGAACCTTTGCCATTTAGTGGCAGTCCAGCCACTTTTAAGCAGATGTTGAGATGGCTCAAAACTTATTTAGCTGAGTGAGTGACAAGCTGCTAGAGCCCAAACATTTTCCATGGCCGAGCATGCAGACAGGATAGATAGACATCCAAACTGATACATCATTCATTCCTATCAATGGAATTATATTTTTCTTGCCTGCATGCACATGGGAACTTATCATATGTACTTAAAACCATACAATAATCAGACCTATATGCAATGGAAATTTATTTAGTTCATTGTAAGTTACAGATCTGAGAAAAAAAAACAAATAAAAACCCCAAACCAACAGTAAAAAGAGCAAGGACAGTAACCGGCCTGGGAAGATCTCAGTGCATTCTGAGAGCTCAGAAATTCTGTTTCCCACATTTTGCAGCCCATGTTGCAGGCCAGCCCAGGCAGTGTGGCTGGGTTTTTGTTTCAGCTATCAGCTACGGCACTGTTAAAGAAACTTTTCTTTACAGAGAGGTTTTCAATGCACATAAAGGGCCATGCCTTCCCTCAGATCAGCTGAACCCCAACGGGGCTGTCTGATCCTTCTCTGTGAAACAAGGACAGCTTATGTTCAGCAATTACATTCCTGTCCATGTGCAGACAAGAGGCCACCGCCTTTGTCAGCCAGTGCTACTCAGGCTCCTCTTGCTTTTCAGTGTGGACGTTGACCTTTCTGACCACATCATGATGCCCCATCACCATGTGCTCCACACGGGGCCCAGAGCACGGCACAGTTTTCTTTCCGAGCATGGCTGGAAGAGGAGCCAGTCCGTCTCCACTGATCCAGCCTGAGGACAGTGATGGACTGCCCTCTGGGCCTAATTACTCCTCCACATTGAGGATAAATAATCTACATGACAACAGACTCCATTCATTCATGCCCTCCCACACCTCCTCCACCCCAAGCCTGGTCTTGAGTGACAGATGGAGCAAGAGTCCATGTGGGCTCCCCTCTTACTGATTTGTGTTGGCCATCCCAGCCACGCTGCAAAACTTTCCTTTTGGGGCACAGCAGATACACAGCAGATACCCTATCAACTCAGTTACCTGGCAAACCATCTTGGTTCCTAGAGAAGGTAAATCCATCAAAACAGATGCAGAGAGCTTTCTGTAGCCAAATGCAAATGACCTCAACTTACCATCCTTTTTGAGACTCTTATGTGGCTTAACAGGATGACCTCAGGTTGTTCTCCACCTCGAGTAATTCTCAGTTAAATTATGCAGTGGCACCTAGGCAATTTTCCAAAAAATGTATCTTTCTCTTATTTTTTATTTTGACTGTGAAAGGAAAAAAGTCAAGACCAGGGAGAGGTGACTTCTTACACACCTTTATATCCCTGCAAGGGCTCTGTTCCGCACTGGCTGTTGGCTCCGGTTGTTGATCTCTTTCAGTGGAAGGAAAGCACTCTGTTTATCCTAGGATATATCCACTGACTTGAAAATTTATGGTAAGAGTTTTCAATACTGTAAACCTCTTCTGTCACCATATCAGTCAGGTGCTGTTCTTAGGACTCTGTCCAAGCAAGCCCTGTATTTCTGAGCTTAACCTCTTAGATAATCAGAATAGGCAGTTTTCTTCAGCAGTGACATTTTCTATAGCCATAGTTAACTGCATTCATGAAAGACAGGTTTCTAGAAGCAGCTGAAACGCTAAAACAGTCCTTGTCCAGGACTGGTCACAGTGCCACAGACAGACAGAGCTCCATCACTCTGAGCAAATACATGGGAAAGGTTTCGGGTCATAGCAGGACAAGGCAGAGGGAATGCATTTTGCTAAGCTTTTAAGTAAATAGTGGTCTGATACACTGTCTAAACTAGTAAATGACAGTCTGTGAGAGGCGACTGTTTTCCCCATTTTTGCAGACGTGTGAACAGGCAGACAGGTTGGGAAAGAAAATGCTATCCCATACAGCACCCTTCCCAGTCAGGGAATCCCTTCAGCCATTTCTGCTGGGCCTGGCATCAGAGAACAGGTATGCAAAACTGGAGGGAAAGTGCAACAGCCCTGCAGGGGACATAAAGCCACTTCATAAACCCACTTTATTACAGATGGAAAACCAGCGTATTTGAGTGCATCAGGAGTCCAGCTGCCACAGCAACACAGAACTACATTGTGTGCTAACCACAGTTTGCCATCTCTGTAAAAACAGGCAAAAGACATTTCCTATGAGATCTGATAAGAACAGGAGCTGTTTGTTTAAATCTACTCCCTCAGTGGAAAAAAAAAGAGATGAAATAACAGACCCTTGAAATGAAAGTAAAGGATCATTATTCTTATTAGAGCAACAGTGGGCACTTCTCATAATGTGTAGTGAAACACCAGCGCTTGAGTGAATAGGACCAACTGTTCAGCTCCAGAACAAATTGCACATCAGTCTTAACTTAATAGGTAAGATTAATGGAATGTCATATAATGGGGGAAACTCAAAAAATTAAGGTAATTCAGCAGAAATGGCTTGGAATCATAGTCCATCTAAATGCATTTCATCCAGAGGATTACTGTCTCCAGTGTTTTAGTTAAGAGTTATATTAATTCGAAAGCCATGCCTTACACAGACCCATCCTGTGCTTAAAGGCTGGCTTTCTTGCTTAGGAATGCTCACAGCGAAACCTCTGCTGAAAGTTTGCCCAAACATTTCACAGGCGGCTGCAAAGCCCAGCTCTGGGGCTCGGAGTGCCGTAGCTCGCCGTGTTTATGACCCGTTGACTTCTTGGCTCCAGCACCTGGGTTTGTCAGGGCCTCTTAGCTGCTGCTGGGAACGTGCCCCTGCCGAGCCCGGCTGCTCTCCCTATCACCCCTCTGACAGATTAAAACACAACAGGGTCTGTTGGATGACTGACACATTCTTCCTCTGTCTGACTCTGAAAGGACTTCATTTAACAGCTCTGGAGTTGAGCTTTTGACTGACAGATTGTGAAGGGGAAAAGTCATTCAGTTCCATTAAGCTCAGTAACTGCTGTAGAACAAAACACCTTTAAAAAAGGGGGATGAAAAAAGAGCTGCAGAGAGCGGGGGCAGGAGCTTTAGGAAGAAAAAAGAGGATTCTTTTCAGGTTCAAAGACAATCTTTCCCTTTGCTTTCTGTCCATCAATGAGGGCAGCATTCCCAGAGGGAATACAGTCCAGCGCTCATTGGTGCCATTCAGCTGCCAATCTCCCTGACAGGGAGACCAAAGGGCCTCATGTTGCGCTGCGGAAACTGTCTGTCAGACAATCAGCAGCTGCCATGACATCATCTGCCCTGTTTTTCTAGGGCTATTATAGGATACTGGATCCAGGAGTGCTGCTCCAGAGCAGTATTCATATTTTCCTTTTGCCCCCCAAAACGACATTTCTTTACAAAAGGAAATGTGGTCTTGGTTGCGCGGCTGTATTTGCAAAGGAACTAACTCTGTGCCAAAGAGTGAGGGCTGCGTGGCTTCAAACTGGTTGTTTTCCACTTATCACGTCAAAGTTGCACAACACCTCATCTCTTTTTTGTTGTAAACTTGGTTTTATTTTAAGAAATGCTCCATGTTAAAGATCAGTGTCTAACCTTTCTCTTTCTTCATCTGAAAGTTTGGCTTACTTAAGTCTCTCTGCTTCTGTCATAAATACTGGAATTTTCATAGGATTGTTATTCTTACACTCACATATATGTGCATGCACACACACAAATGCATTCATACAAAAGTCTGGCTGTATTTACACTGCTGGTGCAGTAGCTGGGGCTGCATTCACTAGACAAAGTCCTGCGGGAAGAAATTAATCTGGACGATAGCAGAAGAGAAGTGTGAAACACAGACAAGATGAAAGTGTGAAGTCAGGCAATGACCAGGACTGGGACACACTGCTTGGGCTGTCCCCTTCCTCCTGTTAAAGACCACCAAGGACAAGTAGGCTTTGGTGGGGCAGGACAAACACTGAGAAAATTCAGTCTTCTTGGTCCTCCAAATCCTTATCTGTAGGAGCAATATAAATTACCTTAGTGCAGTTGACTTGAAGCTAAATTAATTAGTGACTTTATAGCATAACATGTTTGCTCAGGCAAATCCCAGGGAGCTAAACTAATTTTGCCTGACTTTTCCCTGCCTACAAACTAAGATGTAGACTGGTCCTGCCTGGCAGCACTAGCACAAGAAGATACTGAAGGCTTGTCCCCTATGTGATGCTCACAGCCTCTGCCCTCACAACTTGGGAGGGTTCAGCTCAGCAGGCTAACTCCTGCTGTCCTGCTGATCCTGCTGATCCTGCTCCTAGCAGTGCTGGGAGACCAGCAGGATAAAGAGGGAGCACTGGTGGCATGAGAGTGTGAAATGAGAGAGGGAGGGAGAGCCTGCTAGCAGTGCCTCTGAGTGTCACACCTGGGGCAGGGTTCAGGCATCACAGCCAAAATTCAGTCTTGAGGGCTGCCTGTGGGTCAGCTCAGCTGAATGGCCAAGCTCTTTTCTATTCCTTCCCTTGGCTGTCTGGTTGATCAGTTGTTTGGTTTGCTGATCTTAGGAGGGCATTATTTCAGGCATTAGTATTGAGTCCAAGCTACATGAAAGGATGTTAGCTCAGCTCCATATGGAACTGTGCTCAGGCTTGTTCCCCTGCCAGGGTCCTGCTGCATGAGCCATTTTTGGCTGTCAAGTTTGCTGTCTTGTTTCAGTAAGGGATTACTGCAAATCTTCACACGTTCCACATGGACCTTACGAGACAGTTAGTCAGATCCTGGATGAACTTGCACACAAAGGCCTCCTGCTGCTCCTGGGGTCAGAATGTCTCCCTTCCTTTAGTGTTATTTGTATTTTTACAGCCCTGCCAAAGGCCTGCAAGTCTTGAGCAGCTACCATTTCAATCCGTTCCAGCAAGCTGTAGTCTGATACTGCAGCTATGTTTGCTCTGTACATTCAGGCATTACTCTTTCTCACCTGGCAGTGAACCATGCAAATTAAGACAGTCTCCAAGCACACACACGCACACACATACACAAATCCATGGAAACCAGAGCTGCCACATTTCAACATCAGAAGCGTGCAAGGGGAGAGGGGCAGTGAGCACTCAGGCTTCCCTCTTTTCTGTTGCCTTTTCTTCACAGTGAGAAGGACAAATGTCATTATTTACTCTTCTGGCACTCATACCAAGAATCTGATGCTGGTACAGTAGGAAACAATAGTAAATCCTTTGTGAAAAGATCCCTAGATCAGATCTATAAGGTTTGCCTCCAATATATTTCAACATTTATATTTTTAACTAATATGACACAAATGCTGACAAAGGATCAACTATCTGCTAGGGCTGAAGAGTAGCATGTACTATTTGTCTGTGGACACTAGGAGGTATCACAGAAGTCTGGAAACACCAAAGAACACTGTCTTCTTGTGACACTCTGCTCTTATATGTAGAGAAGAACAAACCAGAGCAGCATGGGTACTACATAAAATCACTGGGCAAAGCCCTGGGTTGGGTGGGTCATCAGAAGTGGGAGAGATTTTTACCACATTGTACATCTGTGTTTCAGATCTCAGTGAAAGGCATTGCTCACTGCCCTGGGACCCAAGAGTCTATCTCAGAGTCTGAAAATGTGGAGACTTTCTCTTGTATCAAAACTCCTTCTGTTCTGAGATTTGATATGAATAAAGACACCACAAAAAAGACACCATATGTTCATTAGCTCATTCAGCTGTCTTATGTAGTATAAAAATACAGGTTTAGATTCAAAAAGGTGTATCTCTTGAACAGATGCCCAATTGACATTGAGGAAATGGAAAAATGGCATTTAAATGTCTTTGCAGGCCAGAATCTTAGCAGTCAAATCTTGATTCCAAACAATAGTGTGCTAGAGCCTTTTGACAGTCTGCTATAACAGACTACTTCAAAAAATATTATCTTATATGTTCTTTCAATACTAAGTTCATCATGAGACAGATCTTTCTCCTTTGCCGGTGTCCTGTGTAAAAAAAAAAAAAAAAAAAAGAAAAAAGTTTCAATGCTTTTCTTGTTTTAAGTATGCTTTAAACTTCTAGTTCACAAAATGGTTTTGTGCACTGCATTTCATTTTCAGATCATTCTGGAATGCTTTTAGTAGATCCTCTGCCAAAACCACTCAGCTTTCTTGTTTTCTATGAATAATAGGAGATTACAGCTTCTATAGAAGTTTACATTTTTTTTGTTCGAACTTTATGTGAGTTGTGAGACCTAAGGTGGGGTCCTCCACATCGCCTCAGGTCAGAATAATCTTCAAAGAAAAAAGTGTTTCTCTCTTATTCTAATGCCAGACCCGAAACTCCAGAAGAGAATTTAGGAAGAGTGTGGCTTCACATTCCTCCCCATCCAGTTCTTCTGGATAGGGAATGTCAGATAAAAGCTCATACAGTTCCCAACATTTCTGCAGGGCTGTCTCAAGAGCCTGAAATGCCATAGTACTCTGAAAGAGGAAGGAAACAGAGGACTTTTGGTGGGCCCCACAGCTGTGGCAAAATTAAGGCCAGAGGAGAGGTAAGAGCTGAACAATTTGTCCGTCTTTCATCCAGGGGAATTGCCCTAAAACAATGACACTGTAGCACTACCAATATTGATTGTGTCTGCTGATAATTTTTTGGCTAATGAAAGCAGATTTCTATTGGAACAATAGATTACACAGTTTCTCAGAAATGTTCTCCATTTTATATCCTCTCACAGTGAAACTCAGTATTTTAATTACTTCCCCTCCAATATTAAGAGCTAGGGGTAACTTCCAACCGTGAACTTGGTCATTTTTAAATTATTTTTGCAAAGATTAGATGCCCATGGCTTCAGATGGGAGTTTCTACTGGCTTTCATCATGTCTGAAAACCAGATCACCAAACCAAATTCAAGTATCTAGAATTTTTCATTTAAATCCACATTTATCTAGCCACCTAAAAAGAACTAACTTGACTGCTATAAATTTGATGAGTGTTTAAGATATTCAGAACCAGGGAAACCAGACCATAACAAATGAAGACAATGGAGAGATTTAGATAATTGTCTATAAGTACTTCAAAACACTAGACTTCACCTGTTTCCTGGTTTTATCATAGGTTTCTTCATCTCACCCATGCTAATCTGAGCTTCACACACAGGTCCAAATTTAGGATTGGCATGGTCCACAACAGAATATCAGTGCTTGCTCAGGACTGCAATTTGGTTTGAAAATTCATGGATCCCTACTATGCAACATTTTTCCTGATCAGAAATATAGGAATATGTTCTATATATTGAGAAAGTGTTCCTGCACTGTTCAGAATTACTCTGTCTCCATCTGACACATTCACACAGGAAAAGGCAGTGCCATAGGTAGCCTGTGCCTGGTGGCCAGCAGGCTGCTGTCAGGCTTAATGAATCTCTTCGCTTTTCCAACTGCAGGGCACTCATTTGGCTTTATCTCCTCTATCCAGATGCTTATTTTCCGCAGCTTTGTAGGAAGGTAATAATCCTGAAGCTTTTTACCTTCTGCCAAATAGAGTTGAAATTGGCCTGTGGACCCAAAAGTTATTAGCAGGAAAACCAACATAAAGTACAATCACATTTGCTTCATTTTTTTGCTAATTTGCTTCTGTAGGAAACGCAGCCAGGCGGGGAATGGCCTCTGAGTGTGGCCTTCTGTATTTATTTTCACAATGAAAATACCAGCTTCAGTCAGGAGACATGCTCATGAAGGTGGGAGTCCCAGTGAACAGCAGAGTAGGTGATGCTTCATGCATTCTGTTGGCCTCCACTCCTAAATTTGAAGATACCAAATCGCAAATACATCGAAGAATGGGATGTATCTGTAATTTGGTGAGCAGGGAGTGAGGAACAAGAAAAAGCTTTGAGGTCTGAGAGTCCATGAACACCCAGCCTACTCATAACTGCCTGGTTTTCACAGCTTCTCATATTCTTCATCTGCCTTTAGGGCAGGGTTGTTCAACTCTCCCTCTTGTATTATGCAAAAAAAATCCCATTAAAGCCAAAGTGATTAGTGTTGGGAGCAGAGATTACTCCTTCAATGCTAAAATTTCAGCGCAGTCCTAAGTGCAAAACAAGTCCAAGGTGAGGGCAAGGAGGAGTGTAATTTGTCACCCGTGCTAATCTCAATCCAGTTCTTGAAATAGAAAGCCACCAGCTATGGTAAGAATCCTAAGGAGAACAGAAGATATGACAGCACAGGAGAAAGGATTCCATGAAAATCTGCTTCTTTCCTTCCATCAGCACTAACATAGGGATGTGAAAGCAGAAGACAAGTTTACCCTCTTCTCCCAAATACATTCCTTTTCCAAGGAAGGAAGAAAACTTCAAGTAAATAACGTCAGTTTTTGTTTATTTCCCATTTGAATCTTTATCAATTATTTAATATTTGCAAGGCAACCTTATATATAATCTATCGCAGAAGACTGTTTATCCTTTACCAGTTACATTAAACTCTCAGTAGCATATACCCAAGCCCTTAGAAATCCAGCCATCTAAAGGCTTTGTATATCTTTATTTACTTTTACAAACTGCAAACCAATCTATTCAATTAGAAAAACATGCCTGAAATTTTAGTCACTGTTGTTCTGGTTTGGGCCAGGATGGAGTTAATTTTTTTTCCAGTGGCTGAGTGGGGTGCAGCCGGGTGCTGTGTGGGTGTGTCTAAATTGTTGTTCTGCACCACCTCAGCTCCTCCCCAAGCAAGGGACTTTCTGGCTTCTGGGGAGAGAGGCATGGCTTGCAGTGGAAGAAAAGCATGCTGGGGTAAGGAACCCCTCAATCACTGGTTTCATTGTCCCAGACTTGGTGAGAATTACATATAAATCACCCTCTGATTGTACACTTTTGTAATTAATGTTGCTATTGCTGTTTGTGTTCTTATCTCATTGGTGTTTCCAGTAAATAGTTCCTGTCTCAATCTGTGATCTTTACCTTTTGTTCTACCATCTGGAGGGGAGAGGAAACAAGTGCTGGTGCAGTTTTGGTGGGAGCATTAAACTGGGCAGTACCATTCCTAAACTTAAACAACTATGAAATCAACCTTTTTTTCTTTTTTTCTTTTTTAAATAAATGTTTCAAAATGTACTTTGGAAATTACCTAGCACATTCAGAGAAATTAAGGCAAATCACACTATTTGTAGTGCCACAACACCAATGGCTGCTAGTGATGTGTGACAGGAACCCCATGTGCCACCTGGTGTATGACTAAAAGGAAAATAAAACATTAAAAAGACAGTCATTGGGCCAAGACACTCATAACAACAAAGCAGAGACCTCCAGCTGTCTATGAACAGGACAGGACAGCAAGAACAGGACAACAAGTACCATGCTGTACTGCAAGACAGAGAGACACACCAGATCACTGCTGGGAAGCCCCAAATTCCCATTCTCATGACACCTCCCTGTGCGTGCAGCCTGTCCACATATTTCTGTGCTGAACATTTGCAGGTACACTGTGATAAAATTGTTGTTTTCCTACATTAAATGTCCAGATTTCAAGTGTGTTCATTGGCTCATGGTCTGTGTGATTTCTCTAGGGCAACTAGTGGTATCAATATCCAGGTTCTTGGGGATGGGAGATCTCAGACTGGATATTCCAGTTGTACATAAATATTCCCTCTCCATAATATGCTCCAAGTTAGAGATCCCCTGCTCAGTTGCCCGTATTATGCACTAAGAAGTTGTCTATTTCTTACTAGCTTATCCACAAAATGCAGCTTCAGTGGTCTTACTATGACATTGTTCAGCTCTGCATCTGTTATTTTGGTTTTCACTCAGCTTCTTTCTTATGAGCCATCTCAATTATATTTTATGATGGATCAAATTACACCTTTCAGTTTTTAAATATGTGTGGGTCTGCGGAAAGAGGCACTTTTTTTCCTTCATGTTCTGACTGTCTCTTATTTCACTTGACACTACAGCTAGATTCCCCATCTATCATGTCAGCTTCTCAGCCTTTGGGTTGGTTCCTAGGATAGCAGTCAATGTTCTCGATAATAATTACTCTTTTTGATTTTCCCGCTTTGAGAAAGATAGAATAATATATGAACAGACAGGAAAAGTTCTTTTGCAAGGGAAGTTCCTTCCTTCCCACGGAAAGACCTTCCTTACCAGAAGGCATGCAATGGCCAAGGAGGTTAGTCCTCTAATTATTTTTCAACTGAACATATTTAATGAAGTTATGGAGAACACAGCTGTTCATTCTGAGATTCCTTAGTGTTTGCAGATAGTGCAGCTCACAAAAAGAACATAATTTCTCATCTACAATCAGGCGCATGTTACAAAGCCCAATGTGGCGACATGCTATTTAATACCTTGACAGTTGCAAATAAGATCAACCCTGTCACAAAGGCATCACCTAAGATTTGTGTAATCTGAATTTTCTAAATGAAAGTAGTAGTTTTATACCTTTATTAATAATAAAGGCATAAATCTTACTTATGGGGACACTTCTGTTGGCTTGAGAGGGGAATGCAAAGAAGTTAGGAACAGATCCAAGAAATTAATGAATTAAGATGTGCAAGCATTTTTCTTGACATCATTTCTTTAACTCTGAAAAGAATTATCAGACCAGAATATAGAAGTCATAAAGCTTTTAAGGATTCCAAAATCTAGAAAATAATCTAGATAGGCCTGCTTCTGACAAAAGGCACAGAAGTTCCTTTCGTGTTTAAGAGTACAGTCTCACAGGACAGAGAATCCTCAGTCCAATGAAAGCCTTAAGTATGTGCTTAATTTTTGCACTTACCAATTCTTCCATTCACTTTATTAGGTTTGGATATGGTAAACCACAGTCATAAAGATAAACATGTATTTATATGATTTCTGGACTTGGATTTAAATCTATTTATCCATAACTTTCTATTTATCCATAACTTACATATCCACTTTCCTTTTTCACATGTCTCATTACAGAATATGGGACAGGGTTACAGCTGACTTGGCAGGAGCCTGAAGTCTGCATTTCATGACATCTATGAATTTTTAGATCACAGAATTTAATTAATATAAGGAGTCAATTTTTCCACTGAGTGTACGACAGCTGGTTATTATATACCACAATTTATTTACTCACTAAAGTAGGTAACTTCTGTATGTTCCTTAAGTTTTCACTTCCTGCAAGAGTTCAGGTCGTTTTGCTAGAAGTGGAAATATATTGGGATGCATCATGACACAGCGTCACCCCTGTGAAAATTGGGTGCCCCAGAATCCCAGCCCTTCCAGCTTACATCTCTAAATGGCAGTGGAAGGCGTCAGACAGAGTCACTAGGGTTGTTTTTGCCCAGTTAAAAGAGTTGTTTCATTCTGTTTCAAGCACAATATGAAATTATTGACATTCAAATAACAGTGCAGAGACTGGAATTCAAAGCCAATTAGAGCGGGATGATGTAAGGCTGCCAATTTACAATTACCACAACACCTGTGACATTTATAAATATTACTCACAACATTCCTGTGTCCTTAGGTAAATCCTTAGATTTCACTTTGTGAAATGGATCACATATGTTCCCTGCTTCTTTGACTTGACAAACATCTTTATATAAAGCAAGCCACTTTAAAATAGTTAGGTATTTAAAACATTCGACAAGCAAGAGTGTTCCTTACTGCTGTAATTAAGAATCAGGAAAAACTACCAAAATTATGGTTAACTGAAGCATCTGCCTGAACACCAGGAAATGCGCAACAACCCAGCACAGAGAGGTGAAATTCTACAATATAAGGCACTGGAGTTTAAGCAATGAATAATCTAAATAGAATTTTTTCCCTTAAAATTTGTTCAGATTAACAACAACAACAACATTGCCTATGTTCTTGCTCTTTATAGATGGTAATCATGAGAAATGGTTTCCTGATGCTGTTAATTGGCATCAATTAACCAAAATAGACAGTTGCAACCTCTCAGTGCCTTCAGCCCACCCCAGCTTTGATTTAAAAATATTTCCAACATTTTTTCACTGTTAACTGAAATCATTGTTTCTACAAGTAGCATGTGAAATATCTTCACAGCAGCTGAAAGTGGTGTTCAGACAGTTCTTTCAGTGCCGCAGGGCAGGGGAATATTGAGGAAGCCATGCAAAATCTCAAGATTCCAGCGTATTTGCCTGTACAGCAGCTATGGCAGCTTACAAAGGCACCTCAAATTTTTGTCTCCATAATTTAAGTAACAGATAAACTGGTAAGTTTAAGTAAGTAACAGGTAAACTGACCCCAGGAAAGTTCTGTGGACCATTTTCTTCCTAAATACCAGAGGCAAATTTAAATATGAAGATGGTGGCTGCTAATAGCTGTGAGACAAAAAACCCATAAAGTATTATGATTGCCATGGTGTTAATGCTGTCTTACTATCTTTATCTCATTGCAAACTACTTCCCCACAATCCCTATAAGGATTACTAATCACACTGGGACTATTTCTTCAATTACAGGGGCAAGTGCACAGTAAGATGCAAATGCGGGTCATGATGCTATCAAGCCTAGCCCTGGTTGTTAAAAGTACCATAGATATTCTTGATTTGTCTCCTGTAAATTACTGAATGAGGAATAAATTATATGTAAATTGTATGATGGACAAAATTCAGAGATGACTTATTTATTCTTTGATTTTTTTTTTTTAATAATAAAAACCGAGCCAGAGTAAGAGTAATTATCAAGCTCAGGTGAACTTGACTTTTTATTTCAGTAGGATGACATTTACATGAAAAAATGACCTTGCCTTTGACTTTAGATGCCCATCATAAACCCTAGAAGAGCCCCATGTAAGCCTAAGGGAACTCTTCAAAATTCACACTAATACAAAGTGGAACTTGAATCTGTCCAATCATCTTCAAAAGTAATTGCATCTCTCTCGTGCTTTCCCCATCACTCTTCTGTCTCTCTTGTCTACTATCTCTATCTGAAATATCTTTCTCTCTTGTCCTTCCCATGTATCTACCTTCACTTAAAATGAAAAAAAAATAATAGGTGAGATTAATCATATAACCTCATAATATGATATATTGACAGGTTATTTCTTCCTGCCATACCTGGGCAAAAATCATGCTTGTGTCACATGCTTGTCCCAGTTATCTTTCTAGATTCAATTTCAGATGAAACACCTATCATTTTGATGTTTCCACGAATACTTATGTCTAAAAGAAAAGTCTTATCTGCCTGCCTATGGACTTTATTGACATGCACAACCATGCCACATAGTTTAGTCAGAAGACAGAAGCATTTTTCATAAATACCATAAATTCATAGAAGTCCTAAAGGTAACAAATGCCTATTTGTGAAATCAATTTCCATTTTTAGATTTTTGAGGATCTCCTCTTTCAGAGTTGCTATTTTTCCTTCATCAGGAAAAGACTTCCTTCAGTTACTTCTTGGTGATCTAAAACTCTGATGTGGGAGGGCTTGGGAATAGATCGTTCTTGATAATGAAATATTCACAAGTGTTCTTTAAGTTGTAATATCATCCAGAATTACTTGGTTCTTATCCTAAAATAGTATAATGGAGATGAAAGACTTCTTAGACATCAAATAACTCCCAAAGAGCAAGTGACTTTCTGTTTTGTGATGAAATACAGTGAAGTGGGAATGGCATTGTGATACCCTTGGAGAAAGGCAGAGTCAAGCTAAAAGGACAAAAAGTCAATAAATTACAGAAGCAAACTGAAAATACAGACACAAGGATTTCAGCTGTATAAATCATGGCAGCTCCATTCCCACTATGCTGATTTATTTCTTCTGTGAGCCTTGCCAGTTAAGCTGTCCTGGCTCACTCTCAGAATATACAAAGAAAATGAAAATACAGGGAGGTTAATATCCAGCACTCTGTCCCACTTCATGGTGTGCCTGGTATCCATTACTAAATCTGCAACCTCATCCTGGGGTATGAAAAGAGAAGAACGGTGTCAGTCCTCAAGAGACAGGAGCTGCAGCTGTGACAGGAATGAAATAAGAGGTGCCAGTGTGACAAGGCTTGCCCTCTACCCATCTCCTCTCATCTCTGACATTCCCAGGCAGAGTCAGCATCAGATTTATGGAGACCTCAGGCAGAGGTTAAAGTCTGGGCCCTTCTCCCTTCCCTTATATTAGATGACTCTCAGCACTTCTCAGTTTAGTATGGTATGAGCCTCTGCCCATGTCCTGGGCCTTTGGGCAATTGTTCTGGCAATTCACCCCTAAAAATAGTTCTCCCCACAAGTCTAGAGCAGAAAGTCACCCATTCCATTCCAAAAGTCTCCTGATGTTTGGCTTTATTTCTCACATTAGCAGAAGTCTCCTTGTCTCTTTCAAGATCCCCCTATTTTGTTCCTTCTCTCCTGTTTCACCATGGGATACGCAATAATATTGAAATAATACCAAGGTTTAAAATCATAAATAACAGAGATCAAAAGAGCCCTCCGATCATCTCACCACCCTCCTGAATGTTCCCTAGGGTACCTTCCCCAAATTTGTTCAGTCCTGTTCCCTATGACTTTACTAATAGGGCTTTCAGCAGCTTCCTTCAGTAGACAGCTCCATGGTGTTATATTTCTGAAACTTGACAATGGCTATTATTGTGCCTAAAGGGGGGAAATTAGGATTTTTGCTTCTCAGTAATTTTCTCCTCCATTACTAGAAACTCTAGCCCTAAATTTGAGTTGACCCTTTAGGTCACTATTAATCAACCTTATGTATCATTTGAAACTCCAAGACATGCTCTTCATTTTTCTAGCCTAGTGTTTTAAAGTCCAGAAGTGAGGGGGGGAGGGTTGACATAAATGTAGAAATACAGCACAGGGGAACATGATATGAGGATATAATATTCTTGACTAGTACCAATGGTCACTGTTAAACACTCAAAAAGTTACCTGATCTTAGAAGCCAGGGAATAAGGATCCAAGCAGCTTCTTGGGAATTAATAACAAATCACGTAGCAGTATTCCAACAGAATCCAAATAGGTACACAGAAATGAAGTCAAATTCTGCACTCTCTTTCTCCCTTTACAATTTTTTGGGCAGGAAATGTGCTTCTCCATCTAGCAAAAGGTCTCATCTCCATTTAACTTTGCTGTGCAGCTGGGAACATGGACCTGCTATTAAGTTTGGACACATTTCAGTTTTGTCTGAGTAGAATTTACATAAAGTTAACGTCTCTTCCCTCTGGTTTTGCCACAGTGCCATGCCCTCTAGTGGGAAATCCTCTTTTGATTTGTCCCTCAGATTCCCTTCCTCACTGGAAGAGCAACTCCTCTGGAGAGCTTTGTTCACCCCAAGCCTTCATATAATTCACATGCATTCAGCACATTTCAAATTTGTGTAGTATGGGTCATGTTTAGGAGCTGAGGATTTCCCTCAGCCCTGTGACACACCAGTTTAATTAGTAGCCTATCACATAATACAAGATCATAAACAGTGCTTGAAATGGCCATTGTTGCAACAGGGACAGAGTATGAAGACTGTGCCCTGTGCCCTCATCTCCCTCTCAGTCAAATTTTTTAAGTGTTCCCCCAGGGCCCTAGAGACAGACATACACATCTCTTCAGTGGAGTTGGATTTCACATAGAAAGAAATGTCATTTCTTCAGCAGAAGAAATATTTGTCCTCTGGCTGTATCTGTTAAGCAATGAGCCTTCAGGGCTAGTGTGGAGTAACCTTACTTAGCCCTCAGCTTTGTAGTGACAGGGCACCCTGCCCTCATCTTGTTTACAGTACTATAAATTTGGTGACCAACTTTTTTGCATGTTCTGAATGTATTTTATCAGTGATCAGCACCGTGGCAGGAGTGAAGGAAAAAAGCTCTGTCATAGCCCCATAAAGTGTCTGAGTCTGAAATATGTACCAAAGGCATGCCTCAAAGCCTCCAGTCCAATACCTGAGCAAAGACATGGACACCTGAAAATAATATGGGATCGGATGAGGGGTGCACATCTGGCCAGAGATTCAGGGGGTGATAATTTTCAGTGATGCATGAGTTTCAGCTCTTACCCCAGGCAACTGATCTCCTATCAGCTAACCATGAAAATTGGTCACATATGTCTCCTGAACTCTTCCACTTATGAGATTTGACAGGGTCCTGCACACAAACATCTCCCCTGACCCTTTTTAGCTTGCCTTGCAAATTTTTTATCCAAATAATAGAGGGTGACCAAACAATTTAGGGCAGTTTAGGATAGGGCATACCAAAAAAAAAAAAAAAAAAAAAAAGTAATATAATCACATAAAGAAAGGGAGAATTTTAACAAGAAGATGAGAGAAGAGATTTCTTTCTGAGCCTTAAGAAAGCTGTTGAACTTAAAACTCATATGACATTCAAACTGTAGGGAACAAGTTTACCTTGGGCATTGCTGTCATTCCTGTTTCCAATATGTAAAATTTTTCAGTATACCATAAAGGCAACCAAAATAGAAGATGGAAGAACCGGCACTGTAGAGAGCTTAGTCCTGGTGAGGGAATAAAGCCAAACCAAGGCCAAGCCTGAGGTTAAAAGGAACTGAAGGTCAGTTTGGTTGGAGCCTTGAGCAATGTTAGCAGTGAAAGGTGGGCTAGATGATCTTTAAAGGTCCCTTTCCATCCCAAATCATGCTATGTTTATATGAAAATAGTACATATTTCTTTGATTTTTGACACTTGGCATTTTTCAGTAGCTATGTTAGTTCAAACACAGCAAGCAAATAATTAGCAATGTCACTCATATTATTTAGTAGTAGTAGTAGTAGTAGTAGTAGTAGTAGTAGTAGTAGTAATAATTCTGTTACCAAAGCCACAGAAAAGGAGTATGTTAACTCAAGAGTGTTTCTGCATGCACAAAAAAATAGCCAAGAAGACACAAAAATCATCTTTATTCTCAACATAAGATTTTTAAATAAAAAGGACAGTACCCCTCACCACCCCACCATGCTCCCCTCCCTCCACCCAAAATAAAGAATTTCTATTTATTGTGTTTTCTGCAGAATCCAAGAAAGGCTGACCCCCAAGCAGGAGCCTAAGAAGGTTTCTTCCCGTGGTGACATCCTGGCTGGAGAAGGGCCACGTATTAGTCCCACCAGCCTCAAGCTACCAACACTACCTGCCACAGCCCATTTTTTCTTTTAACAGAAAAGGGTCATGTTCAGAAAAGACCCCTACCCACTCTCAAGAATGGGACCTATGTGATTAGAAAGTCTCTGTCCTGGCATAATAAATCATGCTTTCCTACGCTGTTCACTAATGCTGAATACTTCCAGTGTTCAATATTTCAAGTACTTCTGCTGGTCATAGCCCATACTGATTTTCTGGAAGTAGTTTCATTTGCATTATACTTGTACAAAAACATGATTTATTTTAAATGTCAGGAGTAAATTACAGTTTTACAGATTTTGTAGAAGGTTTTTCTTCCCAACAAAATAGATTATTCTTTCCCCAGAATTACCAGGTTTCCTCAGGTCTTGGTTTTCCTTCTCTTTATTTAGAAAACCACATGTATGAGTACACTAAATATTTATGAATATAATTTATGGGACCAGTGGTTTTTTTTCTTGCCAAAAGTAAGAAGTTGGCCTGTGTGTGGTCTGAAAAATTCTGACTATGCCCAGACCGAAACCATGGAGGTGACAGCAACTTCACATTCAATAGGAAAAATGGCAACAAATTCCATATATGACATACAAAATATATCCTAAATAACAAGAAAACATACATCATCCCTAGGTTAACTAGAGTGTTAATTCAAAATAAAAGTCAATAAGGGAAGTTAAGCACAAGACATTCACCAGCAACATTACAAAGGACATAAAAAGAGTACTATTTTCTTGGCTGAATTAATTTATTTTGCTTTGTTGTATTTGTTTAGTGGTTTCTTTGTTGTCTTTTAACAAGTTGATTTGGGCTTCCACTCATAAATTAAAGAGAATCTCTCCACTGAGTGCATGAGAAGTTGGATCAGGCCTCAAGACATGATACAACACACCAACTTAACCTCCTGAAACGCTTCCAAATCAAGCTCCTGTTGCACTCAGGGAGAAAATCCTGCCTCCTCTGATGCTTGGCACAACTCCTCAAATTTTGCCCAGATTTCTGAAGAATGAGAAGCAGTAATATTTTCATCATTTCATATCATCCCAGAGAGTGATTTTCATTGATTAACATATCATCCCTCACAGGTTAAACCACCTTTTTTTATAGGAAAATACAGCATAACCAGGAACAAATCATTAGTATCTGTTCTTCACTGCAGGAGAGGACAACAGATTAATACTCCAAAAATTCCAAAACCAAAATTCTTATATTTATCAGGTTAGAATTCCTCCAAGCCAACACTTTGACATGAGTGAATTAAGAGTTATAGATATTTTTAAAACTAAGGGAAAACCAAAATAAAATGTTTAGTTTTGAATAGCAGTTCCCTAAATTTACTGTGTTGAGTAGAGCTGAAGAAACAGTGATAGGTTTTGTGTTTTTCTGAAGCAACTGTTATCTCAGTCCCACTGGACATGGAATGAGAGAAATACATTCTGGCACCATGCAATCCTCCACTTCCCATTTACTAAGTTTGCTTTTCTCTTGAGTTGGGGAGTTCCTTCTTTCTTGCCTCCAGTGTACAATTTACGATTTAGTTCAAGTATTTATAACTAGGTTGCTTTTCATGTTCCCCTTGGTGCCTGTTTTACAAGATTTTGGAAAAGAGAAGCGTATCCCATAAATCCAAAGTTTGAAATTCACTGCTACTTATCAAGTATCAGTTTGAAGATTCAGAAACTTTACTAGACAGCCACCACCTATTGCAGCCCTTGTAAAGTGAATTTTTCAGTTTACATGGTGGTTAAAGAAAACTGCTGATCAGAGATCTTCAGCTAATCTTGTGTTCTGCAGAAATGCAAAGAATTTTCTGAAGGTTTGAAGCTCCCAAAGTAAAGAAAGAGGTCTCTGGGCATTGAGTACTTGTCCACACAAACAAGGAACACCCTCAGATCTGACTGTGATACTGTATGGATCTGTGGCTACTGTAAACGGATAAACTTCACAGGCCATTAGTTTTGTTTTTGTTAACCCACAGAATTAAACCCAGGGGCATGTTTAGAAGGTTTATTTCAGTCTGATATTCCCCTCCTTCTGCCTACAGGAGTCCAAATATTTCCAGGGTTGATACATAATCAATTATTTTATATGCAATTTACTCTTAATGGAAGTTTGGTCAGACAATCTTCACAAGCACCACTCTTTACCACTGTGTTTACCTTCAGAGACATCTTGAGGTAAAGGATTTTCTAAAGTAGTCATATCCAGTGCCTGACACTGTAAGCCAAAAACAGCTCCTTAATTAGTTCCAAAAGAGAGAAGTTAATGCAGCACCATCTGTACCGGTTTCCAGGTAAGGTACTTCCCACTTTTTTTTTTTTTTATGGGTTGAGAAATACCAGCTCAGCTGGCATTTCTCAACCATCTGTCATGACATCTGAATTTCTCAGTCATTTAAGAGTGTTCAGAGTTTACAGGAATGGTGGTTGTCATTTTAAACTAGATAGTAACTTATTTTTAAATCTACTCCAAGCCCAGTACAAGCTTTCACCTGTAAAAGACCTAGTAAGTCTATCAACCCTGGGTAGTCCCTGCTGAAAAGCAGTTCTCTAGGAAAATACCTGAGAAAGAATTGGCAGTTCTATTTGAAAAATCTCAGCCAAAAATCAGAGAAGCTCCAACATAAGCAATTTTACATTTGCAACTATTTACATTTGACATTTTCCCTTCCTTGGGCCAGGGTCAATTAAATTTTTATCTTTCCTTGATTTTTAATAGGCCATGTGCATTGGATCTGGTACTATAAAATATCATGAAGTCCATAGACTGCTGTCTTCTCACATATTTGATATGATATTTCTTTCAGGTGTGCTGTATTGTCATTCATGTGCAGTAGTGATGGAGCAAATGGATTCTGTGAAGCTTCATTGCCCTCTGGAATAGAAAAGGCAAGGAAAAGGGAAGCAAAGTTCTCCTGGGTGCTCAGGACATGAGCACCTCTTGCTGTATCCTCCCATCCCTGCTGCTCCTTCAGAGCCTGCACCAGGTACCTGGGACAGGCAGGTCTTCCCAGCTGAGGCAGAGCAGTCTGTGCTAGTCCTCCCAAACCACACTTAATCTACCTCAGAAGTCAAAAAATGCCGGCATCAACCCAAGCTGCAGAAGTATCAGCACAGATCTCTTTCACACAGGCAGACCAGAACCTGCAGGAGCAGAGCCTTCAACTCCTGAGCTCAGTGTCTCAGCCGTGAGTCTGAAGGACAACCTGCAGTATTAGCAGAGAACACAGGTCATGAGTTTATGCCTACACAAACCCACCTGCACATCTGTTCTTTGCCCAGTTCCAGAGCTCAACCCAAAGCTTTAGGAGATCTCAACACTAGCAAGACTCACAAGCCTCCCTCTGTACAGTTTTATATCATCTTTCACAGAAAGATCTTACACCAATTTGCTGGCATTAATTAAGCCTCATAAACTCCTGTGGGAGTTAAATAAATGTTGTTAAAAACACTTTATACCAGAGCTTACCTTAAGAGTTTTTCTAAGTGCTCGTTCCTGCTGACCTATGCAAGAGCCGCATTCAGTATGAAAATGCTGACATGCTGAAATGCTGCTTTGTGCAGGTAAACCTCAGTTTAGTTTTCCACTCAAGTAACATATGGGAAAACATACACTTAACTATGCCCAGTGTGATTTAAATATGTTGCATACTCAAGGGCCTACATGAAATAAGACATGTCAACTAGATTGTTGCAGGCTTTGTAAGACAGCCAATATACTTGCAAGTAAGGTAGTCTCTGGACAAAATAATAGCTTTCATTTTCAATATCATGAAAACTGATCAATTCTGGTTTAGATTTTAGACACTGAGCAATGTTGGACTTTTTTTAGTCTTTTAACTGACAGTTGTATGGAAGGTTCTTTGGTTTTCCCACTAGATCCCTTTAAAGCAGGCCATATGCAGTCAGTTGAGCTGATGCTGTGCATTTTTATGGAGTTTATGTAAGTTTAACCCCTGGATTAATATGACTCTCTTCAGAGATTGGGCTGTTGGAGTCCTTTACTTATTCCTCTAAAACACAGGTGATATTTTTGGCATTGCTGCAAGACAATCTGTCTACATTACTGAGCCTCCCATCCAGTCATGAAATGAAATGTTTTCTTTTTTCCTTGAACACCACAAGAGTTGCTGAGGTTTCAGTTCTGACTACAACCTGAAACTCATAATTTTGTCATTGGCTTTACTAGGATCAGGACTTCCCCCCAGACCAAAGGTATTCCGCTGACAGTCAGTAGACCCTTGGGCATAAATGGACCACTTCTAAGTCAGCATACAAAAAAGCCAATCTGTCATGCATAGTTTTTAATTCTCTCTGTGGACATCCTTGAAAACTATTACAGACCCATATTCTGAAAAACATTGAAAGCCCTTAGACACTGAGAAAGATAAGTTCAATAAAAAACTTAAGTCATGTCAGCACTGCTCAGTTTGGGTCTTTATTGAGGTCTCCTGACAACAATAAAGGCCTGTTTCTTACATACATGTCCAAACTGTGGTCCAATCTGTGGGTGTCCCAACTTGATGGACAAGTTGCCTCTGTGTTTAACAAGCACAAGTTATGTCACTTGTGTCTTGAACAGGCCGATCTAGAGGACAGGCCTGGACTTCACAGCATCATCCTGGCCCAAATTTCCACTCTGCTTATGCTAAAGCTCCAGTCACTCTTTCTGCATTTACCTTCATCTCAAAATGTGACAAGCCTGCTGCACAGCTATGGGGTCCTTAGGGATTTTGTCAGTGCTAAGATATGCAGGAAACCTCCTGCAATAGAATTAATAAGGTTTGAGTGCAAACTTGCCAGCTACCCAGGTTTTGCTTGATAAAGACAGTTTTGGGTTATTTTAGGCTTTCAGGAGCTTGGCAATACCAGAACTCCAGGAGTAAGGCAGAAAAAAAATCCACTTAGAAATCTTAATAGGAGAGAGGAACCCACTGAGCCATTTGAAAAATGCTTCTGCCATGATAGCTAAGGCCCCATATACAGCCATCTGCCTCTTTTTCCCTTTACTCTTTGCTACATTTCCTCTCCCAGATGTTTCTCATCATCTAAGGTAGCAATTGAGGCATTCATGTAACTGATCCCAAGGAGTGTGCTGCATGTGATTAGCATCAAGTCACCAAAGAACAAAGAAATGCAATTAATCCCTGTTTAAATAAAAAACAGATTAGATAAGATTCAATATATTAGCAATGGGCAAACCTCAGATAGTTTGTAGACCAGAATTGGGCTGGAAAAGTGTTTGGGAGTGCCAGTATAACCCAGATCCTACCCAAAGCTTCTGATACTTCCATCTAAGAAAGATGGAAAGCACAAGGAAAGCTCTGCTGTACAGTACTTTGCACTTCCTGCACTTCCTGCACAGTTGGAAAAAAATCCCACTCTCACAATATGTTGGCTTTTGGCACCGACACCTCTGATTGTGGTCAGAAAAAGAAAATATTGAGAGTAGAGTTGCCCACTTACTAAGTAGGGTTTAGTTGAAAGGACTTAAACAGATTTTAGGTTTAGTTGGTTGGTCTGTTTTGTTACAGCTGAATTTGTTTCTAGACTTCAGAAACGGCAGAAAAATGACCACTGCCCTGTTGTCCCATTGGTATTCATGATGTTGTGTATGCCTCCAAATTAGCATTTTGAACAACTCATCTCCACAAAAGTAGCTCCCATCTGCTGATGGGGGTTAGCTTGTTGACATCTGAAACAGAAATATTTTGACCAACTCATAGAAATGATTGCAAATAGTAGCGAAAGACCCTTCCATAGCAGCTTGCAGATCTTGCCTGATTTGCCACCAGGAATGGGCTGCAGCTGATCTCACTGCAGGATCTGCATCTCTATTTTTAAAGTGAGCCTGGAACCTAAGTTTGGAAGCAACATATCCTAAGATTTCTTATTTCATCAGAACCAATCTTCATTACCCTTGTTCATAAATTTCTACTATTTCTATATGTAGAACAGAATTACAGAATGAGCTGCATGTCACTCAGGAAAAAAAAGTTATTCATTAAAAACCTAATTTTAAAACTGTTTCTGGGAATATAGGACAGGTGGATGACTGGACAGACTCTTAGGAAACTTCTTTGAAGTACTGTATTTAGTGTAATACCTCCCTGAAACGAGTGTCTTCTAAAGTTTTCTTTTACATCCAGTCCAGTGAAAGTAAAAAGTGGGGAACAAAAACAGTGTCTCTGGAAAGAAAAAAAACCCCACTCAATATCAGAATCACGAACAGTATTCAGAATTTTCCATGCAAGAATGGTCACTCTAGAGAACATATTTATAGCAAAATGACAAGCAGAGGCTGTTAGGGATTACAAGCATATACATGCATAACAATGTAGTCATTTCCCACTGTTTCCATGGTCTTTAGTTTGAAGAAGTGAGATCAGAGACAGTCGGGGCCTCTCCTGTTGGACTGGTCCAGCTAACCTCTGGAAAGCAGCCATTCAGTACACATCATAATTTGCTCTCGGTCTGAACTGGAGCCACCATTAAATCAAACACAGGGGGCCAGATTCTCAGGCAGTGTAAAGTAAAGTAGCTCCACAGAAGGCAACTTATGGCAGCTAAGACCTGATCAACAGTGTTAAGTAAGGCTGGTAAAGCTTCAGCCGTCGGGCAAGAATGATTTCTCACCTGTTTCCCAAACATTTATTATTCATGGCTGGATTTCAACTCCTTTCCTCACGGTGACCAGCACCCTCCTTGAGAAAGAGCCTGACTGAGTTCTCAGGTATACATGGAAAATTTAAAAAGGGCTCAACAGGAGGGGAGCAGGATCTTCAGTGCTAAAAATTAAATGCTTCAGAGGTCTCAAACCCTAGCCCTTTTACAAACTAAACAAAAATCCCTCTCTCGCCTTAAACCTACCCTCAGAAACTTTTAAAAATATGGTTTGTCAAACATTTTGGATTTTATTTCTAATGAAATGCTATAAAAATGTGGAACGATAATTTATTTTGTGGTGCTGCACTCAAAGAGTGAGAATACTTAGTAGCTGTGTGTTCAAGATGAATTGCTGGGAAATGCTTTTAAAATCTGTCCTGTCTTTTACCTGTTTAAATTTATACCACCTCAGATGTTAACAGCCCTTAGGTGGCTTCTTAATGCCAAATGTAAATACAAAAACAAGAAGAAAATGTTCCTCATGCATTCATTCATATCTTTCCTGGCAAAAGGCCACTTCTGTCACTCAGAGCTGAGACTGTTCTTCTTTTAATTTGGCATCAATTCCATGGTTGCTGTTAATAGTATTATTTGTGTTGGAGGTAAGCCAGACAACACACTTTTCTAACCAATTGGTCCAATAAAATGGATTATTTTGTTAGCTAATCAATCACTTCTTGAAAAGAGAAATCTTTAATACCATTTGTACAAATATTCTTGGTTTATGTCTTATGCTTTCTCATTGCCCTGCATCAATATCAAATCTTCCACAAGTGCTAATTAAGTTTTGATACATTCTCAGAAAAATTACTTTTCAGCCTTGATCAGACTCTTCATTTTGACACCTTTTTTTTTCCAGAGAGTCTTTCAACTCTTTTCTTGTCTTACTCCTGCAGTCCTTTGCCTGCACAGCACATCAGCTTTTTCTCCTTAAAAATGGAAGAAGGCCCAATAGAATTAACAAAGCTGGCAATCTGTTCTGCCATTACTCCAGGTCTTTGGCTTCATTCTCACCACTGTTCTTCCCTTCCCTTCCCTTCCCTTCCCTTCCCTTCCCTTCCCTTCCCTTCCCTTCCCTTCCCTTCC
>JAHLSL010000044.1:12660773-12692544 GCA_025920805.1 Petroica traversi | reverse complement strand
CCCTTCCCTTCCCTTCCCTTCCCTTCCCTTCCCTTCCCTTCCCTTCCGAGTGTTGCCATCAGCTCCCCACTCCTTGCCCTCATCAAAGCCCAAGCAAATGGCTGGCTCCAAACAAAGCACATGTGGCTGAGCAGCCCATACATGTGTAGTTTTGGTGAACTGGAACATTAAACAAGATTAAATGTTTGAACATACCCTACAGATTTTCTTCCTTGACCTGTTTTTTCCATCCTTGCACATCTATCAGCTTTCCGAGGTTTTACAGCTCATGTCTGAGACTGACTGCTCTGTCTAAAGATGTTAAAAATGGACAGTGGGTTCAGCAGTTACTGCAGATGGCCTGGCAGATGAGCAGATGAACAGGCTGGGCTACCACCTTCTCTTAAAGAGGAGCTGGAGAACTCAGGGCAGAGAACAAAACACAAAAATCTTCATGACCATGTCTACACAAAAATCAGATCAATAAAACATGTTATATTTTAAGAACAATCCTGAAAGGATTTAAAAAATGGAAAAAACTCCCACACATTACCTAAGAATTCATTGTTTCCTGTGCTGGACTGCAAATAAACAGAGACAGATATTGTGTGAAAAACACCGCATGTTCACTGTCAGCCTGGTTTTATCTTAAATACAGCTTAAATCAGAAGCAGAGTAAGCAGGACTGCGAGGAGGCATTGAACATAAACTAGGTAATCCTGTTTGGCCCCACAAACAGCACCTCCAACAAGGCAAGCATAAGTACCTCCTGCCTCCTTTCCATACAGATCCAGGTTAAGTGCCTGTCTGCAGTGTGTTTCGGTCTGGAATATCTCCTGAGTGGAAAGCAGGCACCTTGAAGGAGCTCATGTTAATTAATTTTATTTTCTTTAACTGTAGCGATCTGTATGCCAACACCCTGGTTTGGCCACCATTCCCTGCTCAGGGGTGAGCCCACAGCCCAGGGCAGTGTGACAGGGGTCAGCCTGCCTGGCCACTGTCCTTGGGCACACAGAGGAACTGCCAGCAGCTGCCTGCTACCCACACCCAGCTGATGTTCCCCCAAAAACCTCTCTGCTGGAGAACTACTCCTCCTTTGGAATTGCAAGGATCCCTCAGAGCAAGCTATTCAGCTTGGCCTAATGAATATTTACACCAAAGGCTATTTCCTCTCATGTTTAGGAATATAAACATTGACAATTTATATCCGACAACTCTTAACTCAGGGAATGGCATTATATAAACATGTGTTTGGTGTCTTTTGGTTTCTTTCTCAACCAAACTCTTTAGAAAGTGTACACACACTTCATAATGATGTGAGCAACATTTTCCTACTGTTGAGTACTGGAGAAGTGCTTGGCATAGCATTTATTCCAACCTGAGTCTGCATTCAAATTCCCAGCACAACGAGGCTGAAGCCTGGACTTCGTACTTGCTGTTCCTGAGAAAATGTGCCTGCAGTCCAGGGAGAAGGATGTTTATGAGCACTGAGTCCTTGCACCTGGCCTCCTGCACTGCCAACCCCATCCCAGCACAATACAGGTCTCCAGCCTGATTGGAAGAGATCCTCTGCTCTCTGAATTCCTTGGAAAGCATTCGCTGTTTAACAAAACCCAAACATTTTATTAAGGATGCTCAAGTGGAAGCTCTGCATTTTTTAATGCAAAACATTAGCCATTTGTGGCCAAACAGTGCAATCCTTACAGCATGAAGCATCATGAGAAGTCCCACAGGTAACTCTCTATGTTATCCATGAGGAACACCATGGTTAAGGCTGTGCTATGCATGGCTTTGGTCACCTGCCCATTTCCAAACTGGCTGGGGTTTACTTTACCATTCCCCATGAACCTTCTCACTAGAAAACACACTTACCTGGTGACTTGAAACAATAACTGACAGAGCTTCTTTTAAAGCTTTCAGGGGGACCCTGTTTCTGAAAAATATGCAGATATTTTTCAGAATAATAATAAAAACAAACAAAAAAACCCACAGTGAGTAATTTATTAGAATCAGAGGGTTTTTTTAGCTTTTTTCTAACCTGTAAAAAGGCTGAAGAAGCCATTCCTTTGAAAATCCTCATGTTTTCTACACAATGTTCCACTTTGTGCACATTTATATGCTTACACTGCAGACACCTTGAATGCCCCAGAAAGGAAAAAGTAGCAGCAAGAAGCAGAGACTTTAGCTGAACCCAAAGTCTTTGCATACTCAGACAGGCATTGTAACTAGATTTGTCCAGAAACATTCCAAAGCAAGGACCACATTTCCAAAATGCCTAGAAGTCAGCATTAAACATAGAAAAGTAGCTCTCAAGACAAGCCATCTCACATTACCCATTTACTAGATAGGAGTAAAGCCCACTGTAGTGGGGGGGAGGTAGAAATAGGTAACCTGCAGAAAGCCCTCTAGTCTGAGTAACCTGCCCAAGAACGAGAGATGCATACCTTGGAGCTTGTGTCACTTCTCAGAAGCTGCAGGTAGCCAAACACGCTAGGGAACTACAACATTAACTCAAATTGCAGCTAGTGGGAGGATTTATTGGATATCTGTCTAGCTGAGTGGCTTCTAATGTGCTTTGAGGGGCTCAGAGATTGTCCTGAGCCTGACAACAGGCTTGTGGACGAAGAGCTGCAAGCCTCGACAGGATCACCAGCCTGACAGCAAGCCATACTTCCACTGTCATTAAAAAAAGCTTAGGAGCCACTGCTGGTGGTAACAGACTCACATATATTTTGAAATTTATGCCTTGGAAAGAGGCAGTTCCTTCCTGATCAGGGAATTCTCAGGGATACAAGAATGCAAAGTTTTAGCTGTTTTGTCCAGTCCCAGAAGCCTGTACCTGTCCCAACAACACTTCAGCACTGAAATGAAATTTACTCTAATTGATGTACTAGCACTTTTTCTCAAGTCTAAAAATCAAACACTGCTGTTGCATCATAACAAGCAGCAGCTTTGCCACCTTCACCCTGCCAGATGCTCCCTCGGGTTTGCTATTTTATCTGCACTGACCAAGACCCCCCACTCAAGGCTCCTGGGCACCACTTCCCACCTCAGCCCTGCTGAGGGGCATCCTCACTCCATCCAGCACCTGCCCGCAGTCCCTGCTGGCTGCACTCTGACAGATCAGCTGCAGGTGCCCTGGCAGCCTGGCTTTAGGTCCACTTTCTGCCCTCTGCCTCGCAGCTGCTTCACAGATGCTGGAGCCTGTCCCTGCCTTGCAGAGCTTTAAGCCCTAATAATGAAGGGGGAATGCCTATCTGTGCTCTGTGTTTATAAAACCCCTTTGGGTTTTATCAGCCCAGATGCCCAGTTCTACTCTCCCTGCATTTCTTGTGTACCCAAATGAGGGTATGGAACAGCCTGATTCATACAAATCTGATACCAGGGGTAGGAATACGGTGTAAGTGATACACTTCTGAATATAATACTCAACAGAAATACATTCCAAGAGAAATCTGCAGAGATTCTCAGGCAATGTTAGCTGTACCGAGTAATGCCACACCCAAGGGTGAGCACTGCTGGTGCAAGGTTTGTCTTGTAATTAAGAAAAGCCTTAAAAATCACTCCTAAACAAGCAGAGGTTTATACACTCAGGTAGGCATGGCTGCAGCAAAGCTGTGTCAGACACACAGATGAATCCATCTCACCCTCTGAAGAGTGCTGCAGTTAGCCCCAGTATCCTGCCTTAAACAATGTTTCCTGCAATCCTACTGATGTTTATACTTAGAAGCATGAAGTGCTGCAAGCAGAACTACCTGGAAATGCTCCAGGTTCTGAGTCCTTCTCCAACCTTTGAGACCATTATATAAGCTAAAATAAATGAAAAAATTAAATTAAATTAAATTAAATTAATAAAAACAAAATAAAATAAATTTTGGGTGACCATTTCTCAACTAAGAGAAAAGCGCACACGGCACAGTGTTCCAGATTGGAGGTCTCTACCCTAACATAATACTAAATATCTTTAGCATTAAGTATTTCTAATTTATTATCATATGCAAGCATCTGGACAACCTGGCAACTGTGGCAGGGTTGGGGTTTGAATCACAGGCTAATAAAATCTGCAGTGAAACCTGTAAACCAAACGCATGAAGTCAGACGGGGGCATTAGTTAGTGTGTGTCACTGTTGTGTCAGCTTCTGGCCTCATTGTGAAGGTGCAGGGATGAAGCAGCCACTGAAGTCTGGGAAGCCACTTGCAGAGGAGCTTCCTGAGATGTGTTTGCAGGGTCATGGATGTAGCATTGCACCGAGGGAGGTATCAGCAAGGCACAGCAGTGGAAAACACTCCCAACCTTCATACTCTCTCTCCAAGGACACCCCTCTTTCTGCCTCGAGGTCTTGGCTGTTACTTGGCTGTGGAGGGGCCCAGCAGTTTTGCTTCTCTGATGCTGTGTCCTGGCTTCAGCATTTTTGCATTTTGTTGCTCTTCCTGTGAATTCCAAAAAAAAACCCCTGAGCTGCATTTGGCAGTCCTGCATGGGGCAGGTGTTCATAGCAAGAAAATCGTTCTCCAAAGCAAGCCAAACTCTAACCTTTGACATGGGATACAGTTTTGCAAGTCTGAATTAGAAAAGACTAAGCACATACCTGACCCATCAATATCATATGTTGCTTTGACCTAAAACAGCCAGAAGTCCATCCTCTCTCTGCGTGGGCAACAGAATTTTTATGAAACACCCTGACACCTCTTGGTTTTTAAACTTAGGTGTTTTTTCTGCTAGCTGCCTCCTGCCAGCAGTCATTAAAAGCCATTGCCCAGTCCCTGGCTGTCCTCAGTCACTCTGCTCAGGTGTCAGCAGTTGTGACAGCTCAGCGCTGCTCAACTGGGACCAGCCACGTAGAAAAAGCAGCTTCATCCTGTCTGTTCACAGGGGAGAAATTTACACCCTCCCCCTTCCTAGAAGACCAATGGAAAGAAATAGGGAAAGAAAGAATGAAAGAAGGAAAGAGGGAAAGAAGGAAAGAAGGACAGAAGGAAAGAAGGAAAGAAGGAAAGAAGGAAAGAAGGAAAGAAGGAAAGAAGGAAAGAAGGAAAGAAGGACAGAAGGAAAGAGGGAAAGAGGGAAAGAAGGAAAGAGCACCTTATTTTAATGAGTTTTCACAAATAAGTTTCTAAAGGTTGATTTTTACCTTCTTTTCAAACCTCTGCTTCCTTCCTTCCTTCCTTCCTTCCTCCCTCTCTCCGTCCCTCCCTCCTTTCTGCTTTTATTCTTTCATTTTTTTACTCCACTTCCCTTCATAACTTTTCCATAATTTTTCCATAATTTTACCAAGTTGAAGGAAAGGTGGGTGCAAATTCCAAACTGCTTTGTTAGTATTTCTGAAGACTGACATTTGAAAAAAAAATTAAAGGTCTTTTCTGTTTTAAATAATCCGTGTCTATTTTATTTATTTTCTTCATCTATAGGCTCTTTTGGTAGAAGATGATTAGTTCAAACTCAGACTCTGAGAAGCTTATACAGCATCTCCTCTTACCAAGGTTTAAAGACAAGAGATCTGGATAAGTCATGACATTAACAAATTGTCTTCAATTTACTTAGGAAAGATTTTTCTTTAGTGGTTTGATAATTTTTAAGGGCTCTGGTACAAGATTGACCTGATTTGTGGGCAAATCAGACAGTTTGGGCCCTGGGCACTAGAGTACTCCTTTCAGCTTGATAAACTAATAAAACAGTTCACTTTATGTACACTGGGTGAGGGTGACATAGGATATTTCACCCATATGGGCAAAAAAGAACTAACTCAGTTCTGTAAAGATATGAAAAATTTTCCATACTGATTTTTAATGCTTAATAGGTGAGTCCTAGTCTAAAACTTGCTAATGAAGATTCTAAAGTGCAAAACAAAACAAAACAAAAAACAAAAAAAAAAAAACAAGCAAACAAAAATCAAAATTGGAAATAAAAACTAAACAAAAAAAGTAATTTTTTTTTCCTATTGAATAAATTTGAGGCTTCTGCTTTCAGACAGCAGTGTGAGCACATAGCCAAGCTCTTCAAGCTTTTCCCAACATCTTATGAGCAAAACATCATGAGTTGCCCAGCAGTGCAAAAGCTGATGCAGTAAATGTTGCTCTTCTCCCAATCCCAGAAATCGTAAAAGGTACCCAAGTAAAGATCACCAAATTTTTTGGCAGTTTTGGGCCTCAGCCACATGAGCTTTCAGGGTTAAACAAGGCGTGGAAAGGGAAATTTGCAAGAATTTGTTTCACCATTTTGGTAGCTGAGTGAGATCTATTGTCTGTTCAAGGCAGAAATACAATAACCTGGAAACTGAGGGACTGTGAGGAAGAAAACCTTCCTGGCACATAGTGAGCAAAAGTGAGAGACAGAGAGGATAATATACCATGACAGAGTGAAAATATACCATGAAGAGGCATGAGCAAAATTATAAATGTTAATGAGTCAGGGCATGAAGTAACTAGCTTTCATTTAAACCCATGGTTTAATAAAGAGGCTATGATTTGATGGAGATGTCATCATTTCAATGGAAGTGTAAAACCACAGTCAGGACTACTTACTCTCACTAAGCATTTCCTGGCCCCTTTTTACATACATTCTGGCCTCAGGGGTCTTTATCCAGGCATGCTGGTCAAACTCCAGTTTAGGTCTCCATATGCCATTTTCATCCCATCATTTCAGTTAAAGCACTTGTTCCGAAAAATATTGTTATGCAGCCACTGTGTCAGCACACAACCTCGAACTGGTATGAAATAATAAGCAATAAACCGCTGTATACTCTGGCCTTGTGTGTATCTCTCTCAGTAGAGACCCATCCAGACAGCTACATGCATACAAATTGTTTTTGATTATCAAAGATGCCAGCTCAAGCACAATCCCCTCCAGTGTATGCATCCACACTTAGAGTCATTCATTTACACATAGATATAGCAAGGTGCCATGAAAACCCAGCATAAAAAGAGCTGCCCAGTTCCTGCCATCACAGCCCTGATCAAGGTAAGACTATAGCTGGGGAAGGGGACGAAGTGTGAAAAAGGTTTCTAGGAGGAAGGACACCTCACTTTGCCTTCCATAGCTGAAATGGCCTTGGGTAGTTATTACCTAGTAGTTCAAGTTGATTTGTTCTGCCTGTGAGTTTTGATTTGGAAATGCAGCAAGCCTGAGGAAAAGGATATGAAATGACCTGTAGTTGGGACTTATATTTTTCCTTCCCCAGTGGATGTCCCTGCATACCTGCTTGTGGTGTAATAGTGCAATAAATTGAGTGCGTGTCTATATCCACAAAGGGTCAAACTCTGCTCAGAATTACACCCGTGTAAATCCTCAGTAACTCCACTGGCCTCACCGGAGTTATTTGGCACAGATTTACACTTATGTAACTGAGAGCTTGTTTTAAGCTACAGTATGAAAAGTGTTTCACCTTCAGGGTAAAAAAAAATGTTACTAATGTCAGTTGTTGTTACATTTAAAATAACCAGAAGGAATTTCACCTGGATGGGATCCATCCACAATCCATGACATTTGCATGAACCTTTTCCTGATGATTGATCTAAGGCATAATAGTCCTTCCAAAACAAAAGGCATGGATGCGCTGTGAATTAAAATTTGACATGCATCCATGCATTTTGTTTTGGAAGGACTATTATGCCTTAGATCAATCATCAGGAAAAGGTGTCTCTATTGATAACACATTTGCCTCTGAGATGCTACAGGATGTTCCAAGCCAGATTTCCTTTGAAGCCAGGCACCACTTTTATTACCAAAGCATGAAAAATAGCTCACATTCATGACATCAAAATGCAGCCAGCACACAATGCTGAGGGCTAAAATGAGACTCCAGTTACATCACTTAAACCCAGAGGAGTTGCAGGCACTTTTGCTCCCATTCCTGTCCTGCCTCAGCATGGGTTCTGTGCCCCTGGGGCTGCCCTGGTGCAGCAGTGTCACCCTTCAGGCACAGGGCAGGCAGCCACACTCTGATCCATGGACACACAGCTAAGGAGGGGGATGGATCGAAAAATACAGGCTGTCAATTGTGACCTTTTGCATCCATCGATCCCGAATTGAGCAGAATTCCTTTAAAATATCTGAGCCACCAGTGATGATGTCAGAAGGGCTCTGGCTCTAGGGATTCAAGGACTAATTTTCCTGAGGTCTCCCCACCTCATTCTGGTTCCACGCTGGAGGTAGAAATGGAATGATTTGACACTCCTTCCTGCCAAACAGCTAAATTTCATTAAGATACAACAGAAAGGTATGTGAGTTTGCTTTGTAACTCTATTAGGGCTTACAGACCAGTTAGTTATAAATACAAACTTTGTTCTTTGAATAACCTCAGCTTGAACTGAGTCCTGGAAGGACTATCTTTGAGTTAAGGTAATACGAAGCAATAAAGCTTCCTGAGAACAGAAGACTGCCAAAGTTTAAGTGGTATATTTTATGATCTGGATTATTGTCCATTGGGGAACTCAGATGAAAACACAGACTCATTTCATTTAGGTCTCTAGTTGTGATTTGAACCATGATCCAAATTTCCAATAAAAATACTCAAAAAAGCAAAGCTAGTGCTTTATCCACTGCATACCAAGACTTGCTGGCCCTTTCCTAAAAAATCACATTAATCCTAGGTCAAATAATACATGTGCAATGACTTGAATACTCCACAGAATTTCAGCTTCCACCATTTCTTCTCTTCCAGTAGTGCAAACCCCACACAGAACTATGTACAGTGAGGTACATCAGACATGACAGCAACAATTATGCAAAACATCTGCAACAAAATAAATAAAGAGAAAAACATCTCTATACAAAGGCAGCATTTCTACAAATGATTTTGCGCAAAAAGTCTTCACTATTTCTTGGGCTCATCCGGAGAAGCAGTTGGTACCATGACTATATTCCATTCTGTCAGACGAGGCACAAAAGTACTCATGCACAGCTATGTACCAAGCATATCTGTGTCTGCATCTCAGGAAGATAGTCATATTAACAAGTGATCAGAAGTATGTTTATTGTTTTCTCCTCAAGGGAATGAGATTCAAATGATTTCTCTGAGCTGCAAAGGAACAAAAAAAAATCTCTAAATAAATCTCTAAATAAAATTGACTACAACCAGCTATATTCTCTCATGCAAGATGACAAATGGTCTGACTTTTCTGAAAGTCCATTAGTCAAACTCAATTTTAAAATATTCAATTCAGGGGAAAAAATCTCCAGATGAAAGCCAAAGCTCCTTAGACTACTGAAGAAAAAAAGCACTACCAATATTTTTTTTCTCACTTATCCCTATTAAAAAACCTAAACTCTAGGATATATTCAAGTCAGGAGAAGACAAATAACTGTTTTTTCCTCTGACAAGTCAAATTAAGTTAGATGTGTCTTTAAAATTAGCCTACATGGAAGTACAGTAGAACACATACGTTGTTCTAAGGAAAAATCCGAGGTAGCTTGAAATACAGAAATACTCAGAAATACAGTGCAGAAAATCCACAGAACAGAGAAGCAGCAGTTCCTTGTCTACTCACAGCAAGAGGGAGGAGAACTGGCTCTCCCATAATTTTTTTTTTCCTTTCTACCAACATGTTAGTGACTTGAATTGGTGTCAGCCTACAGGTATTGATCTGCTTTTATGGTCATTCTCCATTCGTGATGAGTAAAAAATGTTTCATTCATACACTGAGAAAGCAAAATGTTTCAAAAATGTTCTCATTCTATTTCAGGCAGAAGATAACTTCATCTCTTCTCCCTCTTTGCATGCTTGCAAGTAATGTTGTGTTGGAATACTGATCCAGACACTCTCCCAGAATCACAGTATCTCGGTGTCCTGCTCGAGGGCATCCTCAGTGATTTGTATGAAGTGGAATTGCCTGCACAGTAGAAAACAGGAAATATTCTTCCCCCAATGTTTGAGTTATGGGATCCCACACCTCTCTAAAGTGCCAGAAAAGCCCTCTGGATTGCTCAGTGCTCTGGATTTCCCTCCCTCTCATGTTTTGCCCTGAAATTACCGTCTGAATCTGAAGTCTCTCTGTGACTGCTGTGCCAAAACAGAGACATATTTGCAAATCATCACTGTCTGTCCCAAAATGCACTCGACTTTGTCAAAAAAATACAGGACTTCCTGTGTCTGAGATTTGTTACCCAACAGTTACTGTTTTGTTTTCCTGTCATGATTGGAAAACTGGTCCCCTGAGAAACAGTGATAAATACACAGTAAAAAAAAAAAATACTATGCTAGTGAAGGTCTTAACTAAACATAAGTTGTGCATCTATATTAAATTCATGGAATCCAGAGCCCACAAAGCAAATTCCCTGAGATCTGCATCAACAATTGGTTTGATATCAAAAAATGAGAAAGAATTTGACTCAGGAGTATCAGAATTCTCACAGCATTTTTCCTAATGTTGTCTGTAATTTATTCTTCAGATAACATTTCTGACTACATGTGTAGCTCCAACAGACTGGGAACATAAAAGGACCTTAGGTCTGAGCATTTGGATTGCCCTCATCTTTGAATCACGCTCACTACTGCACCTGGATTAATAAGAATTAAACTAGCCCATTCTACAAAGAAAAAAAAGATTATTTTGCATAGGACATCAGAGTCATGAAATGAAAAAAATCCACATGCACATTTTGAATATGAGCTGCATTATCTCAATGTGACTCCTTTTTGTCAAGATTTTTGGCCACTGGTTCTGCATGAATACGGAAAATCAATATTCATAATTTGTACTTATCATTCTCCCATCTCTGTTACTTAAGTAAGGAGGCAAAGCCATACTGTGTAACCAATCACAAGTACTAAATTAAAAAAAAAGTTAATAAGAAAACATCTTTCTGAAAATTATTGATCCAAACTTTATGGTAAAAACTTTTAAATATTGAATACAGCCATGGCTAATAGGACTCATTGGTTCATGGAAGATTCTCTCAAGCTGCACAGTTTTATTAATATATGTATGACTAACAATTTCTCTATAAAAATATATTAAAGCTATCAGATTTATAAAAGTCAGACAGATCCTCCATTTTTCTGTCCACAAACTCTCTAAATCCCTTTGCGGAAGATCCCAGACCTCAGCTGCATTCCTCAAGGATTTACAGGGCACCAGAGGAGCAGCAATCTGCTCCAAATGAATATGTGCATTCAAAAGTATATGGAGGCTTTTCCAGCTTTTCACATACTTCACTCAGATCAATCTTCCTGAAGGCACTGGATGTATTTGCAGGGGCAATTTTAATCGCTGTTCCACTCTGCCCCTTCACAGCACATCCATTGTCTCTTGTTGATGGGAATAACTGCCATGCAACTGGAGGTGAAAGAAAGAATGCTGGAGCATTGGAGGGAACCCACAAAATCAGGGAAAAACCCACACACAAACTTAGCAAGATTTACTCCTCTTGCAATAATATGAGCTGGGACTGTGGATCAGATTCTGATCTCAGTTACTGTGGTCTTAATCTGAAGTACCAGCACTGATTTCAGCAGAACCTCCCAGGAGTTAAGGCCTGATCCAAAGATTGCCACTGATTTGTTCTGATTGTGTAACAGATAGTTATTCTAGCATAAGAATTTATCCTAGTAAAAGTTAAAAATGCTTTTATCAGCACTGTATTAGGAAATGCTTTGTACTAACATGCATGGCACTTAACAAGGTTTACTATTTTCCCTTTTCTGCTTGTTTGATCCATGTTTATGTCCTTCTCCAATTCTAATTCTAAATACAGATAGGCAAACTTTATTCACCTGGTCTGCTGTGTTCTCTTCATTTGCTATTATATTTGTAAGACATAAACAAACCAAAAAATGCTACATGAAAATGAAGAAAAAAATGCTGCAGCACAAATGCATCAGGACAAAATGAACATTGGACGAAAATTCTTTTTCTTTCTTCTTTTCATTCAACCCTGTGTTTTCTCTGGGATAAGTTATTCTTTATATTGCATGCCATGTTTTTTTTTTTTTATTTTCTGGTCAGGAATGAAAATGTCTTCAGATGTGGATGCTGAGGGAAAAAAAAATGTGGTTAATATGTTGTCAAGGTTTGCCATGCTAAGTAAAAATGACAGTGTTGCTGTACACAAATTTTTATTTTAATATTTACATAGATACTAGGATAAGCTGGTTCAGGATAACAGGATCCACCTGTTTTTCTAATATCTCAGTATGAATTAGATTAGCAGGATATGATTTATTTAGGTCAAAAGGAAAAGATCTTCCCAGTTGTCCTGGAGATTTGAAAAAATAAAATGGTTACAGCTGTATTTTCCACTACAGGTTCTGAAGAAATCTCTGCACTCTTCTGAAACAATGTTTTAACAGGGAAAAGGCAGTAAGAATCTTTCTTGCTCTTCCCTCTTCTGTCTCTCAAGGTAGAGGCCTTGTGAATTGTCTCCAGTATTAAATATTTTTCTTGAGGAAAATTTTGACAAGCACAAAGGAAAAAGAACATAGATCAGGTTTTTCCTTTAAAAGAGTAAGGAAATAAATAATAATAATTTTTAAAACTCAAACAAACAATAAAATGCAGCAGCCACTTCCTTTCAAAAAAAATTTTGTTTCGCACACAAATATTTTGGCTTGACTGGGTTTTTCTTCCCTCTCTTGACAAAAATGTTGAAACTTTCCCAAAAGAAGAAAGTTTTCAAAGGTGATGTCAAAACTAAGTTTCCTGGTGAAAATCAGTTTTATAAAATGCCAGAGAGGTGTTAGGCAGAGCGAGTGGGGAGGAAGGGTGAGGAAGCCAGCGACAGTGGGTGTCTGTGTTTTTCTGGAAGAGCAGTGAGGACACAGCAGGGGCAGGTTGGGCTGCTCAGACCTGTGCATGCACTGCCTGCACATCAGCTGCTCCACTGTTCTCTCCCCATGCCTCCCACTGCCCCTGCCAATGGTGGAATTTCAGCCTGAGAGGAATCTTTCAAGGAGAACTGGCTGTGAGCTCTTACCTTCTCCAGCAGCCTTGGCAAGAGGTTTGCAAGAGCTTAAGGTGGCTTTTGGAGCCATCCATCATGGAGTATTAGCAGCAGAGCACTAGATGTCAACACAGGAAAACTGTGTCATGTTGGTGCTAGAGGGAGATCAGACAGTGTGGGTGAGCACAGCACCAGGGATGAACATGAATTTACAGACCAAGAATCACAGATTGAGGGTATGGCACAGGTGCTTCCACATTGTTTGATCCTGTACCCTGCATTAGGTGATAGTCAGGGTGGGGCAGGCAGCAGAAGAGCTCGCTCCTTCAGTTCCTTCATATGCCAGAGCTCAGACACACAAGCATGGCAAACATTATGCTTCTGAATGATCAAATAAATAAATAAATAGAAAATTTCTTGCATGGTTTGGCCAGGCAGAGATTGGACTCCCCCCCAACCAAAACAGACCTCCCTCTCTCCCCAAAATATCTGGAAAATTAAGCACTCTTAAAGCCCCACATACTGAGTATACCTTTCTTATGTTACAGGCTGCTGCCTTTTTCCACCCAACACATGGTAAGGATTATATTTAAATAAAGATTTAACACTCATAAATGGTTTCTTTTAATATTGCTGTAAAGTAATGGATCTTTTATGGGCAAATTTAAATGTCATTCCCCAACGTACAGCTGCGCCAAACAGCGTGGTACCGTTTTATGCAGCCATAACCAGGCAGACACTTTGACCAGCAGTGCCTGTGGGCAGAGTGTGGATTTTATTAGCCCATATGAGCTGATGACCCGTGAGCAGAGACAGTTTTTGCATCTTGTAAAGTCAACCATTGTAAAGGTACCACCACATGCGGACAGCGGGCGGCTTCCAGCCCGGAGCAGCCGAGCACAGGCTCCTGTCTTGGACAGCAGCAGGTCCTTTTCAGCTTGTAAAGGTTTTTCCCAACACCACTACCTGTTCAGGCTTCACCTCTCCTGGCAGGCATGCTGCTGGGCTGGCTTTGCACACACTGCTGAAGAGCTGATGTCAAACCCTGCTTTCTGATCACTACCTCTCTGAGCATCTGCCCAGCTGAGCCAGCGATGGATTCCTTGTGGTCCCAAGCTGAAAGTCAGATTTTTCCCTCCCATTCTCGCACAGGAGGGCTTGCATTGCAGCCTAATGCAGCCTTCAGCAGCTGAAACACAAGGCTGTTTCAGATTAAAACTAAGAGTCAAGTTCCCAGCCCAAAATATTACGTGGCAGAGATTTTCACAGCTCTTTCCAGCCTCACAAGATGAAGCATTTGGTGACTTTTCAAAACTCAACATGGACCCTTTTCCAGAATTTGTTGCCGGAATGGGTGAATACTGGCCAGTTTAAAAACATTCTTGACTTTTAAAAAAAAGGCAGGATCACTTTGCTGCCTCATTTTTGCAACAATTATATTCCTTGCAGAGGCAAAAAAACTGTCACTCTACATATAACTATCCATGGAAAATTACAGACAAGGCTGGAACAGGCCTAATTGTCTTAAAGCAATGGTAACTCCCCTTGCAAAATGTTATGTCATGTTTCTGCTGCCAGAAGACCTCAGCCCAAAGACATCTAAGTAATTATTTATGCATTTTCTTGACCTTATTTCCTTCCTCTTTTAAAAGGATCTTAGGTTTTGATGTTTAGAATAAGTAAAGTACTTAACAAAATATCTCATTATAAAAGCATCGTACCCACCCCTAGCCACTGGAGATTCTCCCATGCTCTCTACATTCCACAATAGGCAAGATCCTGCCAAAAAAAAAACCCTGGCAGATCAATCTTCCCAGTGGAATGAGGGATCAGAAAATGTTATCCAAACCTCTCTGTAGCACAGCCACTTTATAGGGCTTATTGCCATCCATGCAGCATTTGAAAAGAAATCTGTTATTTATTTCAGTCAGCTTTTCACCAGCCAACTAAAAGGCATCTCAGACTGCTTTTGGGTCTTGATTCAGCAAATCATCTCAGCACATTTCAGGCAAGATGTGACCATGAAATATTTTGGCCTTATCAAAGATGCGTACTCACATTGTTTGTTTGTTGTGTGCCTCACACCGGCATAGGAGATGGCCAGGCAGAAATTTCCAGAGATACCTGTCTAAGGGCTACATTTTCAATGGCATTTCTGGGCCAGAAGCAAAGTGACCAATGAGCAACAGCACTTTTCAGTAGAACTGCTCAACTCAGTTTCATTGGTTCACTAAATAAAACTCAGATACTTATATATATTTTTATTCCTCAAAAAGACAGACAGGAGAAGCAGCGCAACTCACTGCAGAGCACCAAAATTCGAATCACACTCTCTTTTCCTGCCTTTTGTCCCACAGAGAAATGGAGCTGCCCAAAGATCTCAACATAGGGACTTACTCCGGGGAATGTTCTTTTGATTTGCTGTTTGGTTTCTCTATTGTTATTTTTTGAGATTTTTTTTTCCCCTCTTGAACACATCAGCACACTCCCAGGTTGGTGATTAGTTTTACTTTGAATCTTGCTTTTCGTTCAGTGTAGATTTGAATATTTTCTTCACACTTTGCAAAGACTTTGAACTCAACAACAGCATCTCGTTCAATTTTAAAGCTGCGGTTTCCTTCCCCTTTTAAACTGCAAATCATGCTGTGATTTACAGTGGCATATTTTCAGAAAACTGGGCCAAGGCTTTTATAACTGGATGCTCCTAATACCCTGTTTAAATTTTCTGTGGGGGAATGCTGGGGTAGTGAGGGTTTCTTAAAATTAGGATTTATTTAAGAGACTGAGGAAAAACCCAGGAGCTTAACTTTATTCCCTGGTGTTGGAAATCTTAGCCTAGATTTACATTTTAATTCATCTGTCAGCACAAGCTCTGGGTAATGCAGAATTTCACTTTTTCTTTCCCTCCCACCTGCTCATGAAACCTCAACTAGCAATTCCACCTCCTTTTCATTAGGGAGCCTGGCACTTCTCAAAGGACTCAAGCTGCATGGAACTGTCCCTGTGAAAGCTGAAACCAGGAGAAAATGCCTGAGCTTTCAGATTTCATTGCAGAGCCAAAAAGCCGAGTTCATTTTGCTGCAATTCAGCATGGCTCAGGAGCCAAGGTGAAGCTTTTTGTGAAACTGTGCTCAATTTAAAGTGAATGTGGATGGAGGTGGTAACAGGGAGTAGGTACGGGAAATTCTATTTTCCTGGATAGTCTCAATGTTTAGCATAAAAATACAGAAAACTCTAATATAGCTGGACTGTAAACTGCAAAAGGTTTTATGTATCAGCATTTTGAACTACACCTAAAAAAAAAAAAAAGTGGAAGCAAAACAAAATGTTGAACTGTGTTAAATATTTTCAAGGAAGAAGGCAGCTGTCTTCTGTCCTGGTTGGATGCACATTTAGCCTTCATTCAAATTGAGTTTCTCTGCTTCAGCTCTGCTGGGGAGGAAAAGCTATTGGATATGTGAGAATGCAGTGGAAATCATCTGTGTGAAATGCCAGAGATCAACTCATAAAACCTTCTAAAAATAAAATAAACTCAATGTCTCCCTTAGCTCTGGCACCAGAATTGCTGCCTAAGCCCCAGGAAATTCTGGCTCCCTTCATCAAGGGGTTAAAACTCACCATGCTGGGAATAATACATATCCTGATCTCCTTTTCATACTCCCTGTTTGCTCTTTCTTTTTCATACTCCCTGATGGTTAATGACATCCAGTCCCATCTGGATAACAAGCACCATAAACAAACATATCCACCAAAGAATGTTGCCCAGATAATTGTCTTTGATGAAAATCAATTTCATGATGTTCACATTACAAGCCTTTTTAAGCCAGTCACTCATTTCTGGAGATTTAGGCTTCAGTGGTTTGAAGACAAGTGTATATAAATGCAGTTTCTAATGCAACACTTCTGCTACAGTGTCACTGGTGTTTTCCACCTTTCTTCCACAATCTCAGCAGATGCAAATCCTTTCCAAGCATTGGAAGGCTGGCCACATTCAGAAGGCCTTTCACATAAATGTGATCTGGAGAGTTTTGGATAACCACCCACCCATTACTGATGGCACACAGGACAGAAAATGGTGGACTGGAGGATGTGGCGACAACTGGGACAGCTCTGAACTCCACAAACCTTCATTTCTGCCCCAATTCACTCTAAGGCAGCTGAAAAACTCGCAAGCTGGGCTCTCTGAAGTATGTAAATTAGGGAGAATTTAATTCCCAGTCAGCCAATGGGCAGGTTTTTTTTGCATTTTCATTGATGGAGTCTAAACAGGTAAATATTTCTACATCTTTTCTTACTGTTTCCCCTTGAACAAAAAACAAATGCACACAAAAACTGTCCTCAAACTTGAACCAGTCCTCTGTCCCTGTTTTCCATCTTCTGTTTCCCTTCTCCTTTTCCTCTTAGCTTTGATATTTGGTTGTTCTAATCAAGCAAAATTGGTCAAAGGATTCATAGGCCAAAAGCTTCTTTTTTTCTAAGCAAGGATTCAAACATCACCCTGCACCTCCTGCTCCCAGGTCATTTTCTGTATGTCTTGTTTCTCTGCAGGAGCAGCTAATGTGTATTTTGTGAATGGACAGCTATTATTTTTCCTACTTTACTAAGGTTTGCATGCCTTTTTTGATACCCTGGTGCTGAAAAATCTCTATGCAAGATCATATTTTGATACTGAAAAGTACCTACCCTGTGTCTCTGGCTGTATCCTACTTTCCTGTTTGCTTACACCCAAGCCCCCAATAAGGTTTATCCTAAGACCAAGAAAAACAGTATTCCAGAAGAACCAACTTTCTTACATCTAAAGTAACCATCAGATTGTGTCTGATTCTAGAAGTGCTCTTTTTTTCATGTTTGGGGAAAAAGTCTCTGTGAAAAAAAGTAATACAAAATATCAGGAAAACATTATAGTTTTCCTTACATTTATACTTCTCATTATGACAGGTAAATTTTTATCTGGAATGTGATCTCAGCCTGTGATTTCAGCAAAGAGAACCAAATCTTCTGTTGTGCAGCATGACTCCCTTGGCTACTTCTGTGCCATGTGTTCTCTGCTCCCAGTGACCAAGTTCCCAGACTGTCTCAGACTGTGCCCCAACACAGTGCCAAGAGATTCTTGGAATTCCATGCCCATTCCTATAATGCCCCTGTGGACTTAGTGGCAACAATTCCATCCACCAAAAGACCCAAAAATAAATAACATTCACAGACCAAGCTGAGTAGCAGGCTTGCATTAGACCAAAAGCAATAGCCAGAAGTAAAAACTATTAAAACCAGATGAATTTTTGCTTTTCAGGCCACTGGCTGCAGAATGGCTTTTTCCCTACCTATTATTTCCCAGAGCCAGGTGTAGGTGTGAGGAACTGAGGGCTGGACCTCACTGTGAGGATGTTGAAGGAAGAGTGTGTTAAAAAACGGGGTTTCAGCACACTGCTAAAAGGAAAGCAGTGGGAGAAAGGCCACTAACTGTCCATGATGCTCTGGAGACATTTTGAAGGATGTTTTATTGAGACCAGTATCAGCATTATACAGATGAAGGCCCTGGGCAGCACCTAGTTGATTTCCACTGTGACTTAAATCCTCCAATCCCTCTTTTCTCCCAGCATCCATTCCTGCTCAGGAGCCTCATATATGGACTTGATTTCTCTTCTCCAGCAAAGGGCAATTTTTTTGTTCCTGTCAAGACCACGGCCTCAGAGATGAGGCAGGACTAGAAGAGATCTTCAGGGTATAAGGGCATACAGTGCAAAGAGTTAGCAAATGCCAGGCAGTATCAGAGCTCTGGCTTTGGTTCCCTTTGAAACACCTGGACATCTGCTATATTTTCCACTGCAAAGCAAATCAACTCCTGCAAAAACCCACAGGGCTGGGGAGGAACTGAGAATTCCTGGAAGTCTGAGGAGGGATTTCTTTTTTGGAAAGGTATGTTGCACAAGGTGAGTCGCCACATCATATGTAGTGCTGGCTCAAAGGTGAAGACATCAAGGAAACTGGGAGCCAGAAGAATAACTCTAGTGCTTGTTAGCTTCTGTATCGGCTCCTCCAGTTAAAATATCTTTCCAACAGTTTAGTTAGTAACCCTTGTGGAGCCACCACTGAGTCAGGCAATGAGGTAGGGAGAAAGACAGGACTTGGTCAGACAGGGTAGAGAAAATGCCCAAGAAAGAAATAATAGGGCAGGACACAGAGAGCAGAGGTGTCTTTTTGCTCTGGGTTTATGCATTTGGGTGAGGGAATAGCCATTTATTGTTTCCAAACTCTCAGGTATTCCATTTTGAGCAGAATGATAGAGAGGCATGAGGAGCTACACTGACATGGCAGTACTTTCCTTGGACTTGGGAAGCTATTTGAAAGCCTGACCACGATGATCTGTACATGGCTCATGTTTAGTTTTGAGTGTCATTTGAGAAGACAACAGTCTTCTTGCTCTTCAGTAACAATTTGTCTGAAGGTTCCCATATGCTGAGCAGTTCTCCTCGGGCTGATTCAGAAGGCTGTGACACAATGTTCGTGTGCCACAGCTCTGCCAGTGTGCCACTTACTACAGAGGACACTGTAACGCACTCACAGACCAGTCAGACCTTTGAGAGTCCTGTTTACTCTGTCCACCCTGGACTCTCCCAGGAGATCTCTTGGACCACAGTGAAGTACCAGCCTTAACTGTGGGTCAGGCAGGGGAACAGCAGAGTTCAACAGAGGAGCCAAGTCGCATCAGGCAGGACAGAAAAAAGTGGAATAATCAAGCACTGGGACAGCACAGAACTATTTTTTGAGTGTTGAGAAACACCCCACTTCTGGTATTACAGAGCATGTCATCTCTACCTCAACAAACCTTCATCGAAATCCTGCTTGAAGGGGCTGCATCTGGTGGGTGGATGGTACCAGTTCACCAAGCAATAGTGCCTGAAGGAGGGAATGGAAGACAATGGCCATGGGTCCGGAGGCATCTCTTCCAAAAATTGTTGCAGGAATTCTCGCAGCTGCGTCCAGCGTCCTTCAAAAGATCTCCAAGAAGCACAAAGTGTGTTAGTCTGTTTATCCATTCTGGCAAGATGAGACACTGATCTTACCCTGCTAGAATGTGTAGAAAACCAATATCCTGTGCTAAAGCTTCAGTCTTATGCTTCTCTTTTAATATAAGCTGTCATTACTGAACCACAGTATTACCCAGATCTGTTTTACATGAGTCCTTGGCAAGACAATGTCAGCTGTACTTAATAAACAAGGTCTGCATTTATCGATTCGACGATATTGTAAAGGGTAAAGTGTCATCTGGTGTTACTGGAACATCAAACCTGCACATCAGATGCAACACAACCATCAGTTGCTGGAGGACTGCATTACCAGAAGGAAAAACAGCATGTGAAATTTCCATGGAAAACCCAGCTCCCAACTTTTGAGTAAGAAATTGATTTCTTCTGTGACCAATCTTCCATCCCTCAAGTTGGAATGACATCACGGAATTATGCTTCCCTCATGACAGTATCTTGTGTAGACTGGTTGTCCAGTTCTGTCCTGGCCACAGTTCCCTGGGGCACCCACCCCTCTCCTTCCCAGAGACATTGAATGAAGCAGCTGTTGTTCCCATGCTGCTTCTGTGCAGGAGTCACAGGGGTGTTTCTCACTGGATTTATTTTCTTTCTATCTTCTTTTTCGAGCAACTAATGGTGAATTTCACTTCAAAAATACTTTGTTCTTTTGTTTTTCCTGAAGAATGTATCAGAGACAGAAGCCTCTATGGTATCAAGGAAGCAAGATGATAGAGCTGATGGGTAATTTCTTCATATCCAGGACGTTTCATCCAAAGCATCTCTTTGCACTGATGTTCTTCCAAGCCAAAGTTCTTGCAGCCTCTATGTTAATTCCTCAGAATGTTCCTGAAATATAAGGCCTTTATCTCCAGTCTTGCCCAGAAAGTCTGTTTACAAAGAGGGTATAGATAAAACCAGAACAATCCATGAAAAAAAAATGTCAAAGCAAGTATATGAACAACAGACCTCACACCAGCTCTCCATAACCAGACAATTAATCCCCAGTGAAACTCCTGAGAACACCTTCAAACAAAGAACATGGAAAATCCTCAGCCTTGAGAAGGGTACAGTTTCCCCAAAAAATGTTGGTTTGGTTTATGTCTGGTTCAGGCCAAAGCTGGTATTCTACACACATACATACAAATCCCCGTGAAAGAGAAATGTCACATTTTTGGCCAGGTGCCCCAGTGAGATAAATAAGAAGTAAAGCAACACTGATACTAGACATGGAGACTGGAGTGTTACTCCTGTAACACTGTAAAAGCATCTTGATTTGGAGCTCCATGTGTACCCTGCCCTGGCATCTTTGGGGAAGAATCTCATTTTTCCTAACATTCCTGACCTACCCTGTTACAGACCTCAGCCTGCTTCTTTTGCAGAGACCTTTTTAAGGGGCTGAGTCAAATTGTCCAGAGATGTCAACAAGTTGTGAGAGGCAGGCTCACACTGGCAGCAATTACCAGAGGGCAATGATCAATGGGGGTCTTTTGTTAGCATTACAGGATCACTATTGACTCAGGAAGGAAGTGCCCCCATGGTTTAGGCTGAGCAGAAATGGACAGGCAGCCTTGCCCTTGGCTGCTCACAAGCCACTAAGCTACACTTATCTCATTAATTATTCCTGTCCAAATGGCAGCGATCGTTATGATCCACAATCAGCTGAGGAAGAAGAGGTCACAGCAAACACAGAGGCTCCATTTACCAATCCAAGGCATGCATCCTTTCTCTTATTTGCATCCAAAGTGTTCTACGACGCTGGTGCTGTTCCTTTGACAAAAAGGTAACAATACATGACACCCACACCAGCTCTCAGTGAAAAAAAAAAAAAAAAGGGTAGAGCATACATATTTTTCCACTTATAGAAGTAAAACTACAAGGCACAGTGACCTTGCTAATTGCATAGATGGGGAGGGGGGAATAGTGTTCACATTCCAGTGCACGCAGATTGCCTTGATCCACACATAGTCCTATCCCAAACTATGGCCAGAGCCATCAATGGTTTACAAGGCACTTGATGCACAATCCCATTGCTTCAAAAGTATAGTTTGTGCAAGGGAATTTATAGGGAGAAAATACATTTGACAGGAATAATAGACATTTGAGGGATGAGGGCTTCTGGATGGAAGGATGGAGTCTCCTATTAAAGTCACCTTGGACTGCTGAGGGATAAATCACTCCCTCGAACATATTGCAGTCTGTTGTAAAGGCAGATGATTAGTATGACTGAGAATGAAACCACGCTCTGTTCTTACCCCCCACTGTGTTATTTTTCTCCCTTGCACTGAATTGTTCAAGCCCCAGCATTTTAAATCAAGCTCTGATTTAAGAAAGGGAAGAATATACAAAAGGAGCAGTATATTCCAAACACACCCTGCCCTTCAAGCTTATTGCTCCCCAGCCACTTCAGAAAGAGGAAAATCACGAGCCCCAAAGGAAACCTTACAAATGTGCACTTGCAAAGAGAAGTTTGCCACGTGTACTCAGCTGGGAAGGGAAAAGTCCCCAGCACCTCTGTTCAACACCCTGGGCCCTGGGGGAGAATGCATTTGCAGCATTTGGTTGCTGTGCCCCAGTCTATCCTGATAGCTAACCAGGGAACAGCAGACAGCCTCAGGAGTTTCAGGACATAAAGGAAGGCCGCCACCAGGAAGCCATTTCCTTCTCCAAGCTGCATTTGTGCAGAAGGGGATTCTTTTTCCTCTCTTTCTCCCCTCAGGGGGATAAAATATGGAAAGAAGGGATTTCAACATCTGCTCTAGATTTTTATTTTAACTCCACTGATTTCTTTCTCAAGATTCTTATCCAGTGCCTATAGCTTAAGCAGCCTGTATTTTCCTGACACACGACTGTCAGACCCGGTACAGTCTGTTGAACAGAAATGCCATCAACCTTTGACTAAAGCATTTGCAGTGGGACTGGGTTTATGCCAGACTCTATTGCACCAAAAGCATTTTACAGTCACATTCCACAGCCTCAAGAATTGACTGAGAGATGTAAATGGTTCTTTCCTGCAGCAGAGATTGGGTGGGAGATGGCAAAAGGAGAGGTGATGATCATGGGCTCTGAGAAGCTGTACTGGTTTTCAAACACTCTCCACTCTGTGGTCTCCGAGCAAACAGCACAGGAGTTTAACAATTGCTACTGTGCTGCTATAGCAATACAAAAATTGGTGCTAAAAACACCACTCAGCATCTGTATTTGCCTGCAAATGATGTCCCATTTTCAAAAGGCACACAGAGGAATTTACCATCCCCTGCTGGCTCAGGGCTAGTGCTGACCAAACCCTGTTACTTCTGCTTAGGAGAAATCCATTCTCCCACAGCCAAAATTAGCAGCTTTTGTTCAGGGCACAAGAGATCAGGGATTTGTTATTCATCCTTCTGCAAAGCAGTCATGTTCAGTAGATGATCCCTCTCCCAGTTATCTTCCTGACACAAATCTATCATGGGGGTCCACCTCTTCCCCCAACTAACAGGCAATGAGACAAAAGGAAAAATCCTCAAGTCATGCCAAGGAAGTTTCAGATTGTATATTAGGAAAAAGTTCTTTACTGAAAGAGTGGTCAAGCATTGGAACAGGCTACCTAGGAAAATGATGGAGTCACCATCCCTGGAAACATTCTAAAGGGACATGGTTTAGTGATGGACAGTGCTGGGTTAATGGTTGAACTCAATGATCTTGCAGGTCTTTTCTAACCTTAATGATTGTACGATTCTACGATCAGGTAACACCAAAGGGGAGCAGGAATGGGAAGCAGGAAGGGCACTTCCCTGAGACTAAGGATATCTTCTGCCCACCCAACTGCCATGTTGCCTCATCAAGACTTTTCTCTGCCCATTTCCATGGGCTGGGGCAGCCATCAGTGATCTCGACAGGGTGAACAGCCACCACTGGACAGCACTTCAGACTGATGGTGGCTAAAGGACCAAGTTACATGGGCACATATCCACAGAAATAGTTTTAATAACAATAGGCTGACTGGGGCAGCCATGGTGATGGTGACCATGTTTTCTGTCAGGGCAGGCTCCCTGGCTTGGCCAGCTCCTCTACCCTGGTAGAGGGCAGCCAGCAGAGCAGGGCTGCAGCTGCAGCTGGGCAAACCACAGCCCCCACCAAAGCTCTGTCAGCAAGTGGCCACGTCCTCATCAGTGAGAGCCCAGTGGCTGGAGGGGCAAAATCCCAGCCGTGCTCCCAAAGCCATGCTGTGCTGCACTCCGCACACCGCTGAGCCTGTTTACATAAAGCCACTTCTTGTTTTCCTTTCCAGAAAGAGCACTGCCAATCGCTGGAGGCAGATGTGTTTATCAAGAAGTGTATCTCAAAGCCTGACATGAAATCTGCGGCCCCTGGTGCAGCTGAAAAACTCTGTCAACACCTTGGAGAGAGCAAGCCAGCGGGGCCAGCGGGGGACCAGCCGGGACCGCAGTCCTGCCAAAAGCTACAAGAGGAGCTCAAGCCAAACAAACCTTTTCCATGCCCTCTGTTCAGTATCTAGTGGGGGCGTCCAAACCACAAATCAGCCAGTTCTTACGTGAGAGGAAAAGCTTTTTTTTATTATTATTTTTTAACCTCTCCCCCTCATTTGGAGACCTGCTCTGCCCTTAAACCTGTGAATATATCACTGTATTTGGTCTGAAAGTTTATGTCAGAGGGATGTTGAAGTCTGACCATGCTGAAGATTGTCTGCTTAGGAAATAAAACACCCTTCTAGGGATCGCTGCACTTGATGATCAGCCTGAATAAAAAAATACTGAGGGGCAGAGTAAATCCTTCAAGCAGGGACCTGCCGGGTGGGGGAAGGGGGTGAGTCACGGGTTAAAGAGACTTTTTGTTAATGCTTTCAGGCTCTGTCTGCTGCTCCTGAACTGCCACTTCAGGGATAGCAGTTTCTGGGGGAGCAGAGGGTCACGGAAACCCTCATCACAGGGTGGGAGTTGCCCACAGTCCTTGGGGTGTCATTTCAGTCTGCATACCACAAAGGATTCTTCCACCTCCTTTTCCAGAAACATCAGCTCAGGAAGCAAGAAGGAGAAAGACAGGTAATTTGCAGAAAACTAATTTCACAGACCCTTCCATTGAAGGCAAACATAAAAGAAGGAAGACAAGAAAAATAAATAAACTCTTTATTTCTCTAACTTTACAGTGAAATGGAGTTCCTCTGAGTTACATAGAAAATGTTGCTCATATCTGTGCAAAATTCCACTAGACTTATTGATTATCTGGTAATCATCAGTCAATTATATTTGCAGTCAGCTAAACTTCCTGAGGCAGAGCAGCCTTCAAATCACCTCTTTTGTAAATCACTCTTTCTTCTCCACAACTCTTCACTCCAGCACCTTCCCCATCCCTCCTCCTTCCTGGGGCTCTGTGACTTGTGCTGGGCAAGGTGCCCAAAGGGGGCCTTTGTGGTTCCCCGTGGGAGAAGCATAGCTGGCATTCCAGGGGACTCATGTCCTTGAAGCCTTCAAAAATGGCAAATAGCTGGAGGGAGAAAGTGCAAACACACACAAAAATGCTACAATTTTCAAAATTACATACTTAGGAAAAGATTGGGGTTTTATGTAGACAGGTACAGTCCTGGCCCCCCCCATGATTTTTCAGGAATCCCTGAAGCTGGATTCCAGGATGAAAAAGCTACTTTCTCAATCCCCTCTGATTCAGAAAACCTCAGCCTTCCTCTTTATGTGTGTATGGTGGGGACACATTCCCCACCAATCCTGATCCAGAGAGAAAGCACAGCTCCCCAGTTCATCCATGGACATGACATGTCCGAGGCCTGGCCAAAATAAAAATCCCTGGACTATGCTTCTTGCTTTTAATGTAAGGCAATTTAAAGATGCTCTTCTCTGAAGTTTCCTGTTGCTGTTTCGTTTATAACATGATTATAACAATAAGCAAATCCTAATTATTACTTGCTCATGGAAGAAACATGGAAGAAACTGGGCAGGAGGATATCCAATATCACCTATTTAGAAATAGGCAATAAAGACAAAAAAAAAAAGATACGTTTTTATGGGGAAGTGCAAAGCATAGTGTTTCTCTTTGCATCCACTGGGCTTGCAGGATTCTCACCTTTGGAACAGCAAGTTTTCCTTGGCAAGATAAAGCTACAGAGCATGGGGCTAAACTTGCTCATTTGCAGTGTCCTATTCTCAGCAGAAATTTCAAGATGGTTTCCATATTTAGTGTCTCCCCAGGCTACTTAGGTCTTACCTAAGTCTGTTTGGATGGTTCTGACAGGCTCAGGGAGAACCTTTTCTGAAATTCAGGCTCATGAGAAAAATAGCTTTCTGATTTCTCCCATAATGCATGATTTTTTATTTTCCAAACCCAAAACCCCAAATACAGGGTTTTTTACCCTTCTGCTCCCCCTTCCTGCCATTCAGAGCTTTTGCATCGACTACAGTATTCATTCCCACGTACCCTCCAAGATCTGCAACTTATAATCCTCACACCAAATTAATTTCTGTTTACAGTCTCACAGTCTCATAATGAGAGGAGCTTCCCAAATTCAAAAATTTCTGCCTCTTGCCTGAATTTTCCACTTAATATCTAGGAAAAATACAGCAACAAGACCATATTTTCAAAAAATATATGAAAACTTCTCTCCAGAGTTTATTCAGAAGCTACTCAAACACTGTACATTAGGTTCCATGACAGGCTTTGTGCTGACAAACAGATAAGGAACACAGTGGGATAGATTTCCCAAATGGGCTAAATCAGCACCATTCCCTTGACTCCATTCACATAGTACAAGTCTGGCCTGAGATATCTAAGACACCATGACCAGGAGTTAAATTAGAGTCTGCAATTCCCATTAGTATTTCCTGTAATAGGAATCTTTGCTGGAACTGCCATATCTTGGTGCTTCCTGAAGTATAAGTAATTATTGGGGGTGTCAGGAAAAAATCCTTCGGGATAGAGACATGCGCATACCTACTTGGGCACACTGGGCACACTTCTGCTAGGAGCCTGGCTTATTTTTCTGGGTAATGAAACACTGAATGCCTGTTTTTCAGGATGATATTTTATGCATGTAGATGACAGCACAGGCAAAATGTCAGAATAGTCATTTTATCTGGCTGGTTGACAACGAGGCTTGCAATGTCCAAACTAAAACATGTTACCCTTTAGAAAGATCATATTACCGCAAGAGGTAAAACGTTCAAAACTGCTTATCAGCCAGGCTTGGGGTAAGGCCAGAGCACCTCTGGAGCAGAGGGCTTTCTGTGCCCATACATCACATCACCTCTGTTATCAGCCACTTCTCTGCGAGCTCACAGTGAGGCTTCTCAGACTCCTTCTGCCTCCAGCTCACCAAGGCCCTGAGGAGGAGGATGAGAAAGCATCTGAGCTTTTTTGCTGAGTGCTTCCTGTTCTCATTTGTTTCTTTGTTTTGAAAAAGAGAAGAAAGAATCTGTCTGGAATGTCATGTATAGAGACTCTGGCTCTGAAACTGCTGCAGTGCTCCTATTCAGCTCCGGGCACCCCCAGGCTCAAAGGCCTTTTATCCCCAAATCACTGACATGACAGGGACTGTGGTTACCATGTCACCAGCAGCTATTGCAGCCTCAGAGGGATCAGGACCCTCAGCCACAGGTTATGGACTCAATGCACAATCACAGAGTCCCTTGAGCTCCATGATCACTGGGACCTGGCAGTGTAGCCTTCGGAATGCATCTGCTCTCTCCTACACACCATTTACATTATACAGCATGCACAAAATCTAAACATTTGACCACTTTCTTTTTTTTTTTCTTTTTTTTTTTTTTTGCACACTGTTAGAAGAAATAATTTAAATTTCAGCCAATTTTTTCTGTCTTTACTCAGCTACAGTTTTGCAAAGGCCCTGTGAAATCACTGAGAAAAATTTGGTCCCTTTTACCTGCTCTGGCACACAAATCACCATAAAAATAATGTAGAGTTTGGGTTTTTGTTTTTTTTTAATGTGAGAATTGTTTGTTCCAGGGTTGACTACTTGAGCTTCTCACTCCCTTGTGAGTCACCTAGTGGTGGTCCCCAAACAGAGCTTATGAGCAAGTTGCTCATGAAGTTGCTTGGTGAAAATGTCACCAAGAAAGCAACAGGGCATATTTGCCTTTTGCAGCCATTTGGGGCCTCAAAACTCCATTACACGAGAAATACTGAGAATTTGGAAGAAGCATCAAGCTGGACAAAGTAGACTGGTTAGAAAATTAAAATGAAAATTCACAGAAAAGGCATTCCATTGTGAATCCAGCTCCAATGTGTGTATCTATTGCCTGCTTTGTGTTCAAAGCTCTCTCCTGAATTAAATGCACATGTTTTCCCAGGATTTCATAAGACTCACAATTGCATTTAGACAACAGTAAGACAGCCCTCAGCTTTTCCAGCATTGTCTCTACTGTTTTCTGTGAGGGAAGAAATGTGAAAATCTTCCCAAACCAGCTGTAACAACTTCAAAAATTTGTCTTGGTATTTTCCAAGCTCTAGAAATGTTTTGGGTTTTGGTTCTTTTCTTTTCTTTCTTTTTTTTTTTTTTTTTTTTTTTTAAGAATTAGTTCCCTTTCTAAGGCTAGAAATATCGGGGCACGAGTGTGGAAAACATTGCATGTTTTTCTTTACGAGAATGTGGCTGCTACTAACCCAGATTTTCACCAGCTTTCGCATTGTATTAAACAAACCAATTGCCTCGGCGGAAAACTGTCCGGCCGCCTTGCAGAGGGAAGGAAAACTTTGGGAAAAGGGGTCGCTCCCCGGTGTCTGCTGCCCTCCGGTGGCCGCACGCCGGCGTGCACAGACGGCTCCTTTATTTTAACATATATCTACATGTATATGTACATGAAAACACGCACAGATATATACATACGCATATATAGGCATATAGACACATATATAGGTATATATAGGGATATACACACATATATAGGCGCGTGTATATGTGTATTTATATGCGTGTGTATAGTATGTGTATATACGTGAATATATATAGATATATACATTAAAAGCATCGAGTGTCTCCTAATTAGAAACTCCCCCTCGACCCCACACAGCCCCTGCGGTTACAGCTTTGGGAACGCAGTTTATAAGATTTGGGGACGGCATTTAACAGCACTGCATGATACTGCCTTAATGAGGAGAGCAAAAAGGTGACATCTCATAGCAGATAGACACACACACACAGACTCCCAAGCCAAGCAAACATATCTGCATGGAAGGAAATAATCTGTGGCACAGCAAAAACTGCAAGCCAAAATGTGGGGGAGTGGGAGGCTTAAAACCCTTTTTTTTCTTTGTTTCTTTTTTTTTTCTTTTTTTCTTTTTTTTTTCTTTTTTTTTTTTTTTTTTTTGTCGATTGCTTGGTTGCTTTGCTGTTAGTTTTACACCCTAGCCCCCGTCCTTCCCCAGGGAATCACTTTCCCTTGCCGGGCTTGCAGACGTGACACTGTGGGAAAGATGCCGAGTTGTACTTAGTCGTGCTTCGCTGCCCCCCCGGCACGGATCTGGCTGTTTTCCGGCCAGCATTCTTCTGCAGTGCCTTAACTTCATGGAAAGGAGAAAGCCGAGGGTTTAGGGGGGGGAAGGTTTCAGGGTTTCACCAGTGCAGACAGCCCGTGCTATAGAAACAAACAAACTGTGCAGTGAAAGCATTTTAAAGTCACAATTCTCTGACTCTGTATGAAAGCAAAACACACCAGAAAACCACAGGCTCTGTATTCAAAGCCCTCAGGGTGTGAAGTGGCCTGAATAAAACCAAAAGAAATGGTTGTCCAAGCACAGGCCAGAAAGGCGGTGTGATACTGAAGAAAGACTGGGAGAGGCTTGGGGACAGAGGATTAGTGAGAGGAAGGGAGAAAATGAGTGGGGGAGCCCCAGTTCAGCAGTGACCCCGTAACGAGCTCATCAGCAAACACATGGATTTCACCGCAGGGCACGCTTAACTCCCAGCGCGGTTCCTGGGAATGACCAGTGCGCTGGGAAAAGAGAGGAGGGGGGACCAATTTTGCACAGGGTCAATTATTTCCGATTATTTGGAGATGGGAGCGGAGATTCTTGCCAAGCCCAGTGGGTAATCAGACTTGTGCAATGAAGTGTAGCGTTTGTTTCTCCTTGTTACCATAGCAGATACATCCCCTCGGCTGTGGAGCCATCTCTATTTCCCTGAGCCCTCCCCAGCTCAAGGCCCCTTTCACTTCTCACCAAACTACGCAGTCATTTCTTGAGGGAGTGATTTACAGCAAGTTATTCCCTAAGGAACCTTCCTTATTTAGAGAGAAACCACAAGCCAGGGAGATCTGGGAATGGAGAGAGAAAAAAAGAGATCAGACTTGTTTAGAAGCAGCAGCTAAACAGCTGGGAGATCTTTCAGTTGGTTTATATTTCTAACTCTGCTTGGGTCTTGCTTTACAACCTCGAATGAAAACAAATCAGGATTGTTTCCTCCTTCTTGGAATGTCTGTTTAGGGTTTTAAAGGCGGAACGAGGAGGGGGAGAGGGGGAACAACTCCACATGGGTTCTCAGGAATCGCTGCTTTCCCAATGCCTGCAGCCTCTTTATCCCCCTGCTAACCTCTCCTGCACACATGGAGCCCCACTCTCGTCCAGCCACACAATACAGAGACATTTGTAAAACTGCTTTGTCAAAAAAAAAGGTCACTTTTCACCCTTCTCTTGGAAAAGGGAAATGTTTTTCCTATGTTGGGTCACTTCAGAATAAACTGTCCTGGGGCATCACACTGATTTTAATTTTTTTTTCAAGTCACAAAAGGAGAATACGTTTCCCTCTCACTCCCCCCCCCCCGCCCCCCCCCCCCCCCAAAAAAAAAAAAAAAGAAAAGAAAATTAAAAATCCTTTCATTGCTTCATACAAATATCACACATAATTCTTTCATGGGATTATTCCTAAATGCCGAGTTCTGAATTCAGCCCAGCTCCGAGAGAGTCACACAGGCACGACATGTCCTTCTACCCCGGCGTTGCTGCCACGCCGGGCACAGCATAGCGTGATGTTTCTTGGCCCATTAAAAGTTATTTCAATTACACACTGTAAGCAGTGGCCCCAACGTGCCTCATCTGCTAAACCAAACCCAAGGGGCTGCAAGCTCCCCTGGATTCAGAAATGCAAACCCTGCGAAAGCGGGATGAGGAGAGGGGATGGGCGGCTGCCCGCGGCCGCGGGAGCCCGGCGGGCAGCCCTGGCTCGGGAACGGGGCTTGCTGTGACAATCCCGCAGCCTGCGGACAAGAAGCAGCCCCGGTGAACCCATCGGCTCGGGGAAGTTCTTTAGGGCATAACTTTCTTTTTTTACACTTAAAGCGTATAAAATAGAAACGCGCCCCCGGGCCAGTGTGTGTATGTGTATATTTGCAGTCCCAGCGTGGGGACCTGAGCATGCAACCCGGATCACACCCAAGACACATCGATAGGAGCCGGGCACGCAGGGCTGCCGCTGCGGGATCTCCACGGCAGAGGCAGCGGGGACAGCTCGGGCCGGACCCCGCACGGGAGCTGACGAGGATGGCCCGATCCGAGCCTGGCTGTTGAGAGCGTGTTCGGCATGGGATCGTGCTCCAAGCGGTGCCCCCGATCCCGCAGTCCCCGGCCGAGGCCACCTCGAGCATCCCCAAAGCCGGCCCCGGCAGCGGCGGCTCCAGCGTGAGCTGCTCCGGAGCTGCCTCTGAACCAGCCCGCGAAGCACCTCCGTCCGGTCCCTTCCCGGGGAAAAGAAGCTGGTTTGCTTCGGCTAATTAACTTTAATAAAAATATCACTTCCTCTGACCACGGAAAGGAAATTCACCCTACGCAGAATTCGGGGCGGGAAGGACAGTGAAGCTCCCGAGTGCCCATGGGCTTCGTTTCCAATTTTATTTTTTTCTTCCCTGGGCAGACGTGGAAAAGTGCTAAAACTCAT
>JAHLSL010000044.1:12615529-12650773 GCA_025920805.1 Petroica traversi | reverse complement strand
GCTGCCAAGGACAGAAACCCCCGGAGGAGCGAGGGGCGGCGGTCCCAGCTCCGCCCTTGGCGGCTCATGAGCAGCCGGGAGCGCGGGGCAATTCGCGGTGTCAGCCCGGGGTGACCGGGGGGCTCAGGTTAAGCCGGGAGGGGCTGCGGGGGTTCGCCCCTCTCGGTGTCCATCCCTTGGTGTGCCGCGGTGGGAAACCGTGAGCGGCGCCTACCGCGGTTACTGAAAACATTCCGCTGATGGAACGAATGTCTGAGCGCCGATTCAAACCTTCCCCCGGCCTCCCCGATGCGGTTTTGGTGTTTTTTTAAAGAAGCGAATAGCATTGGAACTATTCGCTCCAGGCAGCTACGTGCTTTTTTTAAGTGCCCCAGCTTCACCTCGCCCATGATTTAGGTGATCGGCTGAAGTGATTTAAGTGATCGTCTTGCCTCGAGCTATCATTTCAGCCTTTTCGTTAAAGTCGCTTTCAGAACAAAAATCTCCTGGTGGTCTGGGTGGTCTTAAAGGCACCTCTTTAAAGGGATTTTTTTAGCTAACAACTTAAGACTAAAGTACATCTGAAAATTCATTTTTTCATATTCGTGAATAACCATTCTTCACCGTTATTTGCAATTTTCTTTTTTTTTTCTTTTTTTAATAGGTTGTTCCTCACCATTGACACGGTACTTCACAAAGCTGTTCTTTTCTGTGTTTCTTGAATACGCACGAATTGACAGCTGACATAAACACTTCTCGGAAATAATATAGCATGAGTTAAGGGTGTAACTGTGCCTTCAGAACTCACTTCAGAGCTGGCCCGGCAAACTCAAAAATGATGCCGAAGTCTCTCAGAACGGCAGCAAACATTTCTCAACACAGCACGCTGCAGTTTGTACATGAGGGTGGTTTGTAATGTATCGCTCTCTGTCCGCGAAGGCTTTTTGCAGTATTTGTTCTAAACGCAAACTATTAAATCGTACCGTGCATTTCGTTAATTTAGAGCTTGAGAACCGTGGCGTCAAGCAGGGAGGCAACTGTGATCCTGCAAGCGCTAACGGAGTGATGCTTTCTACTTATCAGGACTTCTAGGAAAAATTGTTCTTAACTTTTGCAAAACTGGGGACAAAATCCCTGCTTATGGATTAAGCAAATGAACGCTGTTAAATCCGTCTAGAGAAAAATAAATCTTATCGTGAACAATCAAGGAAGCTCCACTAGATACTGGGTATAGCTCATTTTCGGGGAGCATTCTTGGGTAGAAAATTATACATAGACTCAGAACGCAGATGAAGGATGTGATATTGAAAACCTGCTCATTCTGGAGTTCGCTGTGTTAATAAAATTCATGTATGAAGTTCCCGCAGTGCCTGAAAGGGAAAAGCACAAGTCTACAATGCATATTTTTTCTGTGCCTGACAGCATGCCTTCCGGGCAGTTATTTTTATATTAAAAATATGTGGTTATTTTACTTCCAAATATATAAAATGCCTTTGTTTGGAAGTCTTGGGTTTGTTTGGGGCTTTTTTTTTGTTTCAGGGTTTTTTCTACATTGTTAAAATTTCTGTACACTGTATTCCAGAGTTTCTGCTGCTCACATAATTTAATAGGGGAAGCGTGCATGTTTGCTATATTATTGCTGACAGCAATGACTGAAAACTGAGGTGAAAGCTAGCTGAATTTTTGTATTAAACCCACACGGCAAGGCTAATTTCCATCTTAACTGTGTGTTTTTCTAGACACTGTCTTCTTGTTATTTAGAAATACTTTAAAATATGTGAATAAATTGCTGGCTGTCCAAATAGATTATTACAGAGTCCTACTGCAGAGGAGCACAGCAAGAGAAGGTGACACAACTGCATCAGCTTGCTTCTTTACCTGACCTAAATTGATGTAGATAGGAACATTTCCCACTAGCTGGGGATCTGTGATATTGACCATTTTATATGCTATAAGGGTCCTGGGATTTAATTTACCTGAACTGCAAAAGAAGTTTTGATGGATAAAGATACAGGACTGGGCCAATGCAAAAAAAAAATATTAAAAAATAAATATATATATCCATCGCTAAACTATTGGTGTCAGCTTATTTTATTGTGCCTTAAATTCGGGTTTAGTTTAACTTTCTGAATTACTTTGGATATCAGTTTGTGAAGATTTCTGAAAATCGATGGCAGAAAATTCTACAGATCCTAATAGCTTAGTAGGACTTTTTAAAAGGATTATGTAGCTGTATGGATTAAAAAAAAACCCCAAAGAACTGGCAATACAGGCATGTATAAGGGATAAAAATACTTATACATCAAGGTGCAAAAGAAGGACTAGATTTACATTGTTGGAAATTATATTTCCTGGTGCAGACTTTTTCATGGAGTTCCTCATTGTCCCTTACTTCGCGTCATCTGGGACTGATATCTGTCTGAATAAACCACTTTTAATTTATAGGTATTTCCCCTTTTTTAAGATCTTACATCATATTCCCTGCTCGATTCAAGATCTGTTCCACCATAAGGGAGAGTTTTCCCAATGATTGACAGGCATTGGATTATGCCCTAAAGGAATCATACACTGTATTTCATGCAATGCCAAAGAATGAACAAGCATGAAATCTGATTAGATCTATTTTTCTCGTATTACAGTTATTGTGGTTTGCACAATTGATACTTAACACATTTGGCAGATGATGTCCATTTTACGCATGTTAGAGAAACAGATTTTTTCTTCCACACCTATTTATTTAATCCCAGTTTGTTGAATAGGTAGCTGCTCACAGAAAGAAAGAGTGAAGCAGTCAGCTACGTGGGGAGTCCATAAGTGAGAATTTTTGCAACAGAGATTCAAGAGTGGTTTACACCTGAGGCTGTACTCCCTGGTGCTGAGGACAGAATAGCAGAGTGTAATTCCTGGTTTCTGTTTCTGACCCTAGGGACTGACCAGGTGTGTAGCTAATAACTCAGAGTTTGCTTCACTGAAGCAGGTTAAAAATCTTGTCTGCAGTGCTCCAGGAATCACTGCAGAAAGACTTTTAGAAATACAAAGTATTGTGTGGAAACAGTAACAGAAATACAGGCAGAAACAGCAGAGCTCTTTCATGCCAGAAACATTCAGCCTGTAGATGTAAGTAAAAAATATCAGGGATAATTCATGGCCACGTCAGGAGATCAATTTTCCCTATACCAAGCACAAACTGAAGTCTACTCAAAAGTAAAGTAAATGCAGAAAGGGTGCTTTACAGACACGGGGGGAGAAAAAGAAAAAAATTAAAGCCATACTAATAGTTAAGTGTTTTTTTTTTCCTAGATGTTTTTTGTGGCATAAAGACTGCTGTTTGGACAAGTTGAACACTTGAAACTAATTTTTTAGCTTGTGGTTTGTTGTTAGCTTTAGGTTTTGTCATTTGTTTGGGGCTTTTTCCAAGCCATGAACTTCTGAAATGCAGTAATAGAAATTTTCTGATCACGATCTCTGCTGGGCTAGAATTACATCACTTTGGTTCTGTAAGTGAGAGCCAGCTAAGGAATTCATTTCACTTTAGATCATTATAATGATCCAGAACTGCCTGTCTAATTATGTTGGAATTATTCGCTCCTGGTAGAGTCTATCACACTCATGTGCCTTAACAGTTCACCCTGAAACCCATGTCACAGGGCTTCTATCAACCTTAGCTTGCCTTCTTAAAAAAATTTAAAATAAAAAATCTACGTGGTTAGAGCTTTACAAACACCAGGTTTTTATGACTGTGAATGACATCCTGGCTATTGTTGGACTACAGAATAAAAAACCAGAAATGTCATGTGATAAAATGATTAAGACACCCAAAACTCCGTTACTGTGCAAGGTCTCAGGCTTGTCCAGGTGGTAGCAGGAGCTCTGGAGCCCTGCCCAGCTGCTCTAAGAAATTCAAGCGGGTTCGCAGCTCTCCCCTCTCAGAGCAGGAGAGCTGCGTTACCGCCCGTGCAGAAAAGCCGGCTCCGAGGTAATTCTTTCATCTGCCGCAGGAGGGTTGGCGGACTGCGGGAGCACTGAACCGCAGCCCGAAGTGCAGCCTCAGCCTTTGCTTTGAATCACCTGGCAGCAAACCAGAACGGATAAAAGAGAAACAGAGTAAGGGAAACGACGGGAATGAATGACATCCTGGAGAGACTGGAGTTGTATTAGCTCAGGTTAGCGCTCCCTCTGAACACAAGGAGAATTTACATCTCCTGGCCAGGTCTGTAGTTTAAATATATAGTTATACAAACACTTCAGGCCTGTTTGTGGTTTTTTTCCAGTGCTAAGCCCTTTTGTAGAACCCTTTTTTGTCACTCAGCCCCTTTCCTCACCAGTAAGACAAAATACCAATTCCACGGATTTTTTTTTTCAAACCAGCAGAAATCTTGTTCAATATCAACAGAAAAAATAAAATAGCAAAGAGCAAAATCTTCTTCCCCTTCTCCAGCCCAAACACACATAGCAGCTGTGGAGGCACAGGAACACGGTGAATTTCTGATGCAGAAAGTCAGGGACAGGTGTAAGGATCAGTCTTTTTCCAATGGAGGGAGGAAAGGCACAGGCTTTGCCACTTCACCGGGCATCCCCATGCACCTGCCAGCCCCATTCCCATGCAGCACTTGGTGTACAGCTCTGGGATTGCTGTGCTCGTTGCCAGAAAAGCTCGGGCTGGCTCTGGGGTGAGAGGACCCATTGTATTGCCAGCTCAAAACAGAAAGAACAGCTTTTCTTTTTATTTTTCTTTTTTTTTTCTTTTTTTTTTTTTTTGGTAATTGTAGACAGGATGGCACAAATTGCACATTGAGAGCAGCCATTTTCTCCATTGCCATAACATAGCTGTTCTTTGCTTGTTCCCCAGAGCTTTGCTAGTACATAATTTCCAGATTATCACTTCCATCTTGTGCATATGGAGATGCTACTCTAGTAGAGTTCATCCTCAGGAGAAAATATTACACATTTTAAATTGTTCTCCTTGTCTTTTCCCTGCAGATATATTTTATGCTAACAGGGAATGCAATCTTCAGCTCAAACTCAGGAACAACATGGTGAACTATAATAATTATTGGACCTGTTAGGTCTATTATGGAAATAAATCTTCTGTGAACCAACATTTTCCCTCTTATGTTTCACAGAGAGACAGTAACCCTTCTGCTGTCAATGAATTAATTTGCTAAAAGAAGCTGGAGTTCATAGATAAATCTTGAGATTATTTCTCATTTACATATTAGCTTAGCATTTATGTGCACTTCCATTTGTGTGATACTCCTGGGGACAATCCAGGGAACAATATGAATCATCTAATATGTTAAAATTAGGCTACAATAGAAGGGGAGGAAGACTTTTTTTTTTCCACTTTGAATTATTTAGAATAGTCTTTGTGATTAATTATCTAGCACTGTATGCATAGTATTCCAGAGTCATTTTTGCATTTGTCTGATGCTGGAGCATACTTGAAGAAAGCTTTCTGTGCTGAGACTCCTTCAGAGTGTGCATTATCTCAAGGACTACTGGTTGTGGCTTGTGTGATATCCTGGCTCAGGCATGGATTGTTTTTTTCTTCTTATTTATGGTGAAGAAACAAGGTCAGAGGCATAAATGAAAGCAGGACCAGTATACTTCCTATTTCCTGTGGAGTCCCCAGAGCTCTGGTTTGAAATCATTACTGCTGTTAATTAATGATTTGCCAGCTGTCTGCACTAATTTTATAGCATTTATGTATGCAGAGCCATTGTGCCTCACATTCCTGCTTGAGAATCAAGAAGCAAGACACTAGAATCACACTTATATGTTCATTTGTTATTTTGAATACAGTCTGCTTGCACAGACCAAATTGAAAAGCTTACTGAAGAGGTTTAGCAGCAGCAAAGAACTACTTTGGGATATTTTAGACATTTTGGTTTCAATTTTTGCTTGATTTTGGGCAGTAATACATCAGGAAAAAAGACAACGTGGCCTGTTTATTCTTATTTTAAAGGTACACATCAGTTTAAAATTGGAGTGAAAAAGCTGGGCACTCTAATATGCTAGCCAGACAGATTCTTACAGAAAATATAATTTCTGTGACAGTGGCTGCCCCATTGCCCTGAATGCCTACACTTGGCTGCAATGCATGCATGGCTTTGCTTGCCTCCTTCCACCACACTTTCATAAAACCCCCATTTTTCATGAAGTTTTGGGAAACCAGATGGCTGCGGTAACACAATTCCCAGTGACCAGCTCCATTTCTCCAAGGCATTCCTGCAGTTACAGTTGAGTCAATCTTCAGTTCAGCATTTGTTCCCCATCCTCTCCTTTGAAGGCTTCTGTAAAGCTGCTGTGGCATTTCTGAGAGAAATGGCAATACCTTAGTGGTGGCTGACTGTACACACCTTATACAGTTTTAGGGTGGGAGCCCACTACTCTGGGACTGATCCCTCTGAACAGTTGAGTGTCCTGGTTTCAGCTGGGAGAGAGTTAATTTACTTCCCAGTAGCTGCTGCAGTGCTGTGTTTTGGGTTTAGAATGAGAATAATGTTGATAGCACACCGATGTTTTAGTTGTTGCTAAGCAGTGGTCAAGGACTCTTCAGCAACTCACATTGCCCTGCCAGGGAGCAGCCTGGGGGCACAAGGAGCTGAGAGGGGACACAGCTGGGACAACTGACCCAAACTGGACAAAGAATATTCCATACCATATGACAGCATGCTCAGTATGGAAACTGAGGAGACAGCTGGGCAGGGGCCACTGCTCAGGAACTGTCTGCGCATTGGTCAGTGAGTGGTGAGCAATAGCACTGTGCAGGGTTATTTTGTATATAACAACAACAAAAGCAACAACAATTATTATTATTATTATTGATGTTATTATTATTGTTATTATTGTTGTTGTTGTTATTGTTACTATTGTTGTTATTATTATTTCCCCCTTTTTTTTTCTGTCTTATTAAACTGTCTTTACCCTGTCCCACAGATTTTAATCTTTCTTTCTGAATCTCTTCCCCATCCTGCTGCAGGGACAGGAAAACAAGTGAGCAAACTACTATGTGGTATTTAGTTGCCAGCCAGGTGAAACCACAACAGCAGTTTTTCGGATGCCCAGCATGGTGCCAAGAGGGTGAAGATAATGACAGGTCTGACCAGAGTGAAAACAAATTTTTATAAACATTCATCATATTAGTTTAAGAGTCACTGGTCACAGTGTTGATTTATTGCTCACAAAGTTGTTGCACTTATTCTCAGAGTTGCACTATGTAGCACCTTACCTGCTCTATATGTTCCCTCTTGTGGTGTTTGTTGCCTCTGGGGGCTGGGTTAAGGTTATAATTTTGTTGTCATTTGTAACACTGGTTTCTGAGGTGATAAAATTGCTGATCATGAGACTAATCTGGTATCTGTACTCAGACTGCCATCACCTCCATACTCTGGGAGCTGTCCCTCAGAAACAAGTAATGATTTATGACTTTTCCTCAGAGAGCCAAGCTATGGGTGAGATAAAGTGGGGGAAGGTGTTCCCCACTCCTTCACCCTCCTTTCCTCCTTTTTGTCTTCCCCTTTTCCATATTCTCCAGGCTAGTTACAATAGCTTTTGAGAATTTTGAATATTATTGGGATGTTCAGACTGGCAGGTTTCTGTTGTTATGTCTTACTGAATGTGCTCCAGATCTTGTTTAAAGTTAAACATCTGTTTAAGAACACCACCCAGAAATCTACCTGGAGGCTGGACAGTTGTGACTGTCAGGGTGTATGGGACTGTACAGGCAAGTACCTACGACAATAGGCACCTCCTTTGTTTTGGACTTCATCCCTGAGCAAGAAAAGAACCCTGAAAAACTAGCAAAGTACTTGGGAAAATGAGTTCCTGAGAGGCACAAATCACTGCAGTGTGCTGAGGCCTGGCCCACACCCACTGAGCCCTGTTCAACACCACTCACTACCCTCAAGGGCAAGAGAAGGTCTCTTGATCTGACAACAAAGTGACAAAAACTACAGCTATTCCAACACCCATGATGTGGCTGAGCCAGAGAGCCAACCCATGTCATTCTCAGTCACTCCTATACACATGAAGAAATGCTGGAAGCAAAAGTCAACTCATCCCATAAAGGAAGAAACCCCTCCCATACTTAAGGGCAGGAGTGGACAAGGCAGACTACTCCAAAGCAAGGCCATCGTGAGAACAGAAGGAAGAAGAGACAGAACTCATAAACAAGGCAGTAACCACCCAATCTCTATCCCTGTGTTTGCTGTGGGCTATGTGAAGAGATTTCAGCCATCTTCCAAGTGAGCACAAGTCACCTGTCTGTTCCATTAGTGGGATAACTGGGCCAGTAGCCTGGAATTAGAGGGTAGGGAAGCCATTCCTAGGGAAATGGGCAATGAAAAAGGAAAAGGGGCATGGAGCCTCAGCCTCTGGTGGTGCCTCCAGTTCAGGAGAGAAGGAAACGTATCCCTTCCAGGAGAATGTTATATATAACCCAGGCAAGTGGATCAACATGGAGAGATGTATCCTGTACCTGAAGAAAGTAGCTGTGCTGGAGGTGATTTATGATAACCACACAAAAATTGTCCTGGTTACAGCTGGGATAGAGTTAATTCTTTTCCCAGTAGCTGGTGCAGTGCTGTGTTTTGGATTTAAACGAGAATAATGTTAATAACACACTGATGTTTTAGTTGTTGCTAAGCAGTGGTCAAGGGCTCTTTACCTTCTCACACTGCCCTGCGAGCAAGTGGGCTGGGGGGGAAAAGAATTTTGGAGGAGACAAAGCCACAATATCTGACCCTAACTGGACAAATAATATTCCATATCATAAGCCAAATACACCCCAGTATATAAACTGGGGGACAGCTGGCCAGAGGGCAGTGCTCAGGAATTGTCTGAGAAATTACATTGTGCATCATTTGGTTTTGTACATTCTAATGATTTTAGAGTTCTTCTTATTGTTATTATCATTATTACTATTTTCCATTCCTTTGCTGTCCTATTAAACTGTCTATATCTCAACCCACAAATCTTTATCCAATTCTCTCCACTAAGGAGGGGAAAAGTGAGTGAGTGGCTGTGTGGTGCTTAGCTGCCTGCCAGGTTAAAGCACAACATTGGCTTAGTGTTTAGGCTATTCCTTCTCCACTGCTGCTTCGAGTTTCTCTACTAGGTTTATATTTTTCATACCTACTCCTTGAAGAGATTATTTATCTTGTGTATTATTTCTTGCAGACAAAATACTCCCTCATAATGTGAGAAAAAAGAAAAAAGTTCATGAGTTTATCTAAAGCACCCACAGAAAAATAAAGCAATGTTACAGTAATTCCAGTTTTCAGTAGTCTGAGTAGTGATGCTCTATTAACTTAAATTAGCAAGGTTTCATCATATTTCAGTTTAAAGCACAGCTGCAAGTGTCTCACCTCAGTAAATGGCAACATTTCTGTGGAAGCCAAGTAATGGTGCAAGAATTTGGAGTCATAGGGTTACACAAATGTTGGATCACCAAAAAAGCAAAAAAATATAGGACAACTAGTTGGTTTAAAGGTATATGTATAGCACAGGAGTGATCTGGCTTCTGAGGCCAAGCTGTGCCTATTTTTATATCGTTTTTACACTCCCTTGATTCAGAAGTCTGCAGTTTTTGCTGTCTTTATCAGATTTGGTCACTCATGGGGAAATAAGCACCTTAGTCTTCAAATAAGCACCTTAAAGTACTAGATATTGAATTCCTAAGACCATAAAGCAAGGTAAAAAAAATTTTTAAAAGTTGCTTAGATATCAGTAGGCAAAAAGGATTTCTCTTATCCTTCTCCCTCTCTCCCATCCCAAACAATCCTTTTCAATATTGAACAGGTCTGAGAACAATCCAATCCAGCAGGTCAAGATAGGGTCAGATTTCCTGACCTGCTTGCCCCCACCTCTTGATAATCTAGAAATGAAAATCAATTCTTGTCTTCGAGCTTGTGAGGAGCTCATAATTGCTTTAGACTAAAGCACCGAGTGCCTGCTTTTTCTGCCACCTTTCAATTCTTAGAGATGGGGATGTCATTTTTCAAGTCGAGTGCACTGTCAGAATTAGATTGCGTGGTAACCAAGTAGAAAGATTTCTGTTCAGAATGAGATTTCTTCTCACTGCTGTGCCTTTTCTTTGGGTCCAAATTCTTCTTTTCACTCTCATCTACAGGGATATCATAATACTTTTTTAGTGGATTATCTATGGAATATAATTATTTTTATTAGAGACAAAACTGGAGCTCTTTTGTAACCACTGAAATAATTGATAAATAAAAATTAAAGCTAAATTTGCTTCTTTGTCTTTTGTTTACTGCACTTTCTGCCACATTTCATACCATTCAAATGTGGGCAGAATTACATGTTAATTTCATTAAGTATAGCTTTCTAGCCAACTAAACTGAACATAGTATCTATTCAATTATGAAAGAGCATTTCTAGGCCATTTTGGATTGCTGTGAATTGCTTTCTTGAAAATAAGTTTGTAGGAGGCTGTGTTGTGCCAGCTACCTGGGGGGGGCTTACCCAGCACCATGGTCTCTAATAGGCAGGTTGCTGCTCCTGGAATCAGGAGAAGGGAGATGGAAACCTGGTCCTGTTAAATTGTCACTTGGGGAGGAGGGAGGTAGCTTAGTACCATACTCCCTTCTGATGAGATTTCCTGTGTGAGCCTGAAACCTCAAATTGTTAACACCTTATCTGTATTGATTTCCAAAATAGATAATAAAATAAGAAGGGTCCAGGTTTTTTGTCTGCTTGTTCGTTTATTGTTTTGATTTGTTGTTTGGTTTTTTTTTTTTATGTGAAGGATCCTGACAACCATGTGGGGAAAGTTAAGTGGAAGAGTGATGTATTACTTTTCAGCAGTCTCTTCCTTTTTACGACTCATGAGTGTATGCATATTTATTTTCATCCTGATTAAAAATATCCCATTTGTGATATTGGTGAGTGCTTGACTTTTACAGTTTGTGTCCCTTATGCTTAATGCTATGGCCATTATCTAATGAAAGGCCACCCTCACCTTTGGGGAAGAAGATCAGTTGTTGTTCTTCTGCTGAACAACTCTAGCATTTCTGATAGCATAGGTATCCCACATATCTGCACTAAAATTAGAGAGAATGTAGCTCTTTTCCCACTACTCTTCCGCTGCTAAGATTTGCCCATAAGAGCCATTTAGATGGCAAAGGAAACCATAACTTAGACAATTATTTATTCCTAGAATGGCTTTTTTTTTTTAATGCATAGATATTGAACAAATCTTTTATATCTGTTTTTACCTCATTTGGCAACCGAGAGTTTAAGTAAGGAGAGCTGCCAAGAATTACTGTAAAATAAAACCTAAATTATTAATTCTGTCAGCAAGTGATGGTAGGATCACAATAGCTAAGAATAGTCTAAAAGTTAAGGGAGAAAAAAAAAAGGAGGAGAAAGAGGAAAGACAATCCTTTCTGGGATGACCAAAGTAAGGACAAGATTAGAGTAATAGGATTTGTATGTTTGTTTGGGGGGTTGTTGTTGTTGCTGTTGTGGGAGGTTTTTGTTGGGTTTTTGTTGTTTTGGTTTGTTTGTTTGTTTGTTTGTTTTTGAGATCCATGCTGGCTCTTTACTCTCCTTTTCAGAGACTCTGTCACACCAGATAAACTCACAGAATAAGTGAGATTTTGGTGCTGCCAATCTCTCTTTCCTGGCAAGGAAGAGCATCAAAACAGGAGGGCATCTTTCACTAAACAAAGCCCATTTCTCTGCTGATACCAGCTGGCCCAGGGAAGCTGCATCAGGTAATGTCAGTGGAATGTCTCCTTCATTTTTCTCCTCACTTCATGGATTCAATCCTTCCTTCTCTGGCCACTCTCCAGATGGCACAGCCATAGGGTTCATGAAAGGAGGTTTGAAACCAAAGGCCCATCTTTTTACCATTCTTGATGCCAGGAGAATTTTGCACATAATTTTGATTTTGAATGTTGCCTTTTGAATTGCACTCCTTGATACAAATTAGCATTGTTCTTCAATGGAGACTGAAATAATAAGTCAGGTAGAACTCAAGCCAGGAGTTTCGTATTCATGTACTTCCCTGTACTAATACAGAACTGAAAAGCAAGAGAATTTTTCAGTTCAATGTGATTAGAAACGCCAATATCCTCTGCTTACATTCCTGTGCTTGTTACCCTGTCTCCATGAGGCAAGTTCTGGTTTTTTGAGCAGAGTACTGAAGTTTTAACATATCGATGGTATCCGAGAACTTGTTAAAATGTAACCTTAATTCTGAACTTCCTGTGATTATTATCTAAGCTTGTGTTCTTAGTGAAAACGGTTTTCAGTTTAGTAACTTCTTCTTCCTCAAATCTTGCTTTCTCTGTGCGGAAAAGTCTGAGGTTCTCGGAGGGGCTTGAAAACTGAAAGTGCAGAGGTGCAAACCAAAGACTCTGCTTCTGGTTCTCAAATAAAAAGCGGAGGGGGAAGACTTTCTCACCAAAGGGAATTTGAGAGCTGGAATGAATTTTTCTTCTTTTCTTTGTTTTGCTTTTGATAATTACACCAAATCCCTATAATATATTCTATACTGAATCACTGATATGCACTTTCAACCTCAGCCCCCAAGCCCCACTGTTGTTTCTGCCTGGGAATAACAAACACACTTCCTCCTTTAATGTGCCCCTTGAGAAGTGTCTAAATACAAATATTTATCGCTGCCTTCCTCGCCTGTATGCATCATCTCAGATATTGATGTTGAACCCCAAATTTTTCCCTGTTATTTCTTGCTCCTGAGGGCTGTGCAAAGCTGATTGAGCTCAGGCTGGGACTTGGGGCCTGTTGCTGGTAGGATTGAGCTGGTTCCAGGTGGAGGTGACCTCAAGACCACTGCTAAGCCTGTAAATGACTGGACATGCAGCATGGTGCAAAATGACATGTTGCTTTCAGAGTCTGCAGGTCAGAGAGAAAAAATGTTTTTTCCAGTAACTTCTGGGAATCTCTGAGGCTTGGCAACACACATGGTCACCCCATTTTTACAGATCTTTTCAGAACTTCTACAGTTGCAGCAGGTTCTAATTTGGAACCCCACTTTAAATCTTGGTTTGCTATATCAGTTTTTCAAAAATTGGTGATTTTAATGTCCCTGGTGTCCAACATGAACTACATGAGGAAATTCAAGCAGGACTCTGGCAGCCAGACAAGGCAAACAAAGCTCCTTTTTTGTTTGGTTCATTGGTTAGGGGTTTTTTTAATGATGTTTGATTTTTACTTACGAAGTCACTATACAGACAGGAGTGCTTCAGGTCTGTAGCACACTGAGGGCTCTATTAACTCATATGGCTGCTGGATGTTGATCTAGATCCAAATAATCTTAAAAACTAAGCTATCTACCTGCAGACCTTCACTCAACAGGAGGAATATTTACTTTTTGCCTTACTTAATGCACACAGTATTATATATTGTATGGGTAGCATGAATGGTAGATAAATCTAGGTTCTGGTTTTGACATTCAATGGTACTGCTAATAAAAGAAATATGTTTCAAACAACTTTTGTATAAATCATGATTATTTTTGTAGAAGATTAAACAATAGTTTGGTCCCTCAGGATATTCATGAACAGATGAAACATTAACCACAGGGTCTTAAATGTTTTATAAATCTGCAGTACATTCCAGCAATGGAGAAATAAAACCCATGATTTATAAGCCAGCAGCCCATGGTAGGATATTTACTTTGCAGAAACAGGGCTGCACATTAGGCAGGTCTGGTACATTTTTTAAATCAAAATCTGGGATATTCTCTGAAGAGCTGCATTTGTGCAGCAAGTTGCACCTCATTGTGCATGGGGGTAATTTTATAGTAAATACATTATTTATTTGCTTGTGTGCAGCAGCTGTGTTTCTGGACTTGCAGGTTTTGGGTTGTCAGACAAGCAGGGGAAGTCCATTATTCATGAACTTTTAATCCAGGACTTTTAATGCAAATATAATATAAGATGTCCTTTATAATCCAGATTATCTGGCAGTCCTAGAACAAGGCCAGGTCACAGTATGCCTTGAACATGTAGCAGAGAATTTCTGCATTGGCCAGAAGGCAGAAAGTTCAGCTTTGGGCTCAAAGGTGACATAACCCCCAGCCCCCACATGCCCTGTCAAGGTGGAGAGCAGTTTGAGGGAGGCTCAGTCTCATTGCACATCAGGGCACAAGCTTTTCATCCTGCCCTCTGACCAGCTGTGTATTTAAGGGTAGGTGATAGTATTTGTTGTTGGTCTCTTACTAATCCGGATGATGTGGATGGTTTACCCACCTCCACTTGCCTTGGCTCCAGATTACTGTGATGTGCTATGCCCAAACTATTGGGGTGGGGATATTGGGTCTCAGCTCTGCATAGGTATAAGTTCAGCTGCAGGAGTAATTTCCTCTCATCATTTCAAACTGTGCACAATTACAAATCCCTTTCACTAGCAGGGGCAAAAAAACCCTGTGAACCTGCCAGGAAACTTCTTTTGTATCATTATATATCCTGGGCAATGCTGCTGTTCACTGCATGCTGTATTCAGTGTCACACATTCCCTTCATACAGAAGAAGGGAATGTGCTCTGCTGGGAAAAGAGGGCATAAGGGTCAGACTGCAGAGAAGAACCCAGAAATCACAATCCTTGTTCAGTGTAAACGCTGGGCTTTAGGCCATCTGATTTTCAGCCCAAACTGGAAGATGCTTTAGTCAGGGGAACAGAGAAGCTCCCTGGCTGTGAGGCCCATGGCTCCTCCCTGTCTGCAGTAGTGAAGACCTGCCCCAAGGACCCAGGTGTCCATGTCCCAGGGATCTCAGATACCCGTGTCCCAAGGATTCCAAATATCTGTATCCCAAGGATTCTGAGTATCCGTATCCCAAGGATCCCAGGTGTCCCAAGGATCCCAGGTATCCGTGTCCCAAAGATCCCAGGTGTCCCAAGGACCTCAGTGCCCCAAGGATCCAGTGTCCCTCCAGCCCGGCGTGGCTGCGGATGGGCAGCAGGGGGCGCCCCACGACCGCGCAGCTCCCGATTCCCGTTGCGTTCCCCATCCTAATTAATGCCTAGGATTGGGAATGAATCCGCCTGCGCCCGTTCCTGCGAGTACCTGAGAGCCCATACGCGTGAGTGCCCACACCACAGGTGCAGCCCTCACCTCCCTCTGCACACAGGTATCTCCACTGACACGTTATTTCCATTCCTTCCAAGGACAGAATTAAAAGTACAAAGCCCGACCATGTAAAAGGCATCAAAAACCCAAACGAAACAAAACAAAGCCAAAAAAGCCAAAAAAGCCAAACAAAGCAACAAAACTAAACCAAGCCAAACAAAAATAAATAAATAAATAAATAACTACCTCAAAGAACCTACAGAAAAAAAAAAAACCCAAACAAACCATAAACATCCTTCCCTGAAGCAGTTAGGAAGGACTGAAGGTCGAGAAGCATCTGTGCAAAAATAAAAAGAGAAGTACAGATTTAACAAGCATATCTAGAAAACAACCCCAGCTTGATACAGTTGGACTTTAAGACACAATTGGATTCATTTAAAAGGCTGAGGCCTAAGCCTTAGGAACAGACTTTTTTTCATGGACCTTATTTGTTTTAGTTATTGACATCAGCTAGAAATTGAAAGCTACTTTTAAAAATATTAAGCAGTTCCCGAGCTGTTGTGCTTTCCCAGACTTGCTGTGGATTAAGATGCCTCTTTTAGGTTTTGTGAAATACACACATTCACAATTGTCATGTACTGTCACTCACAATGTTTAAGTCAGCCTTTTGTGAACTAAGAGTATTTTGAATTAATTAAACATCAAGGTCTGGCTGTCCATTTCTGCTCCACACTCAGTGGTACTGATTTGCATGCTTCTGAGAGTGAGAGTTAAACAACTTTATTGCTGTGCTGCAGGCTGATTGATAACAGAAGGCTGCAGTTAGTGCTTTTTGTTTCCACAATACAGTATTGTTCAGGAACATAATAATTTAGTGATACTGTGAGGTCAGAGCACTTAAAGCTTATTGTCTCTCTGGGCAATAATCTGAAGTTTTTCCTGGAATATTTGTGGGCCTTTGTGTTTTTTAAAAGGCACAAATTAATTTGAAATCCAAATTTTTTCAGGGTATGAAGCAAAGCCTGATCTTAACTATGGGCAGGCAACCATTGCCAGGCAGACAAAGATGCTATTTCAGAATTGCTTCAATATAAACCAAAGCTTTGGCCTAATAAAGAGGCCTTTTAAAATGATGTATGCATTTGCTGTGTGTGTTGTGCAGGTACCACAAAAGTAGTCATTGCATTGGTAATGTGACAGCTAAAGTAGCTGTTTTCACATTTCAGGGCTTAGCACTATCAGCAGATGCTGATAGAACAACCCAGAAACTCAAAGCGCAGCCCAGAGCAGATAAAACACTTTTTACCATTAATGTGAGGGAGGGAAAAACCAGCTTATCGTTCTGATAGAAACTTTCATGTGATGATGTACATTCATGTAAATAGCTTTTGAGACTGGTGGCTTTTTCCGTGGGCATCAGGAAGATGCTGCCTCCAGGTGTTCTGGTCTGGAGAAGAAAAATGAATGGTAGGAAGGAAAGGAGGAAAAGGACAATCCCACTGAACAGTTAGCTCTGCCAACAGAGCTGGAAGAATTGAGAAGTCTGCCCAGCAACCCCGCAAAAGAAACAGAAAACATGACAATTGTTCATTTTGGTGTTGATAAATTCCTCAAGCAAACACTGGAAGCTGCCAACTGCTGGATTCACCACCAAAGCACAGCAAGCTGAGTGTTAACACCACACTCCTTGACATGGGTTACTGTTAGAACTTTGCTGCGTTTAGCACTTCAGATGAGAACAGTAGGATTATTTTTATAGGGCCTCACCTTTGACTGTGCAGTCAAATGCTCCATGCTCATATTTGTGATTTCAGAGCATCTCCCTCACCTCTGGAGCAGTATGGCTGCTGCCAAGGCCTTTGTCCATGAGAAGGAGCCCTGGGAACAACAGTCCCACTTTATGTGGGAAAACATCATCAAGAATATCTTCTTTGCTGTGTTTTCCCTTTCAGTGGAGCCAGAGATGTGGTAGCAGCAGATCAGAGGTTCCCGTGCCCAAACAGCGGCACACAGCATTGGCTTCTGGAGGTTGGCATGGTTGTTCATCCTAATTTTTGCCATAAGTGATTTTAAAAAGTAAAGATGGATCCTAGAAGCATCTGAATGATCTTTGTGGGAAAAGAAAGTATAACAAAGCCTCAGCTGGCTGCCTGTGAAGGGCACAGAAATCTCTCTCTGTTAGACACTTCCTTTCTGTGGCAAAATAAATTGTGGAGCACCATCCTTGCAAGTGCTCAGAGCCAGGTTGGACAGGTCTTTGAGCAAGCTGCTACAGTGACAGATGTCCCTGCCCACGGCAGGACTAGTTGGACTAGGTGATCTTTAAAGATCCCTTCTGAAACAAACCATTCTCTGATTCTGTGGAAGCCATTTCACATGGACCCACTGTATTTTCACTAGCTTAAATTCCCCCAGCTCTATTGGCCCCTGGGACACCATTCAAGGTACTTTACATAATAACTAGGAGAGCATCCTAACAGATGATTCCCACCTACAGGGATAGAAAGGCTTCTTTGTGAGGGGCTGGGAGGTAATGTTAAAGCTAACTTAATAAATTCCCAGATGTCTTTCCCCTGTGACAGCAGTATCAAAAAAATCTGTTGGTGAACTTGGCTGAATGTATTTTAGAGACTTGACAGTATCAGGGATAATAATCGAAGGATCAGTTCTGTTGCCATACCTGTGTTTGGTTCATGTCCACATCCATGTCTGTGTTCCTGTCTGGACGTGGGACTCAGTCTTGAATTTTTTTTTTTTTTTTTTTTGTTTGTGTGGAGCTGTTGGTATTCTAGGAACCACATCAAAACAAGTCATTTCAAAGAGGTCATTGAAGAGCTGGTGATCAAGCAGTGATGAGTCAAGTCTCACAGTACTGCCATTTTCTCCTTCAGTTTCCACTACAATGCTCTGAACTGCACACTGTGAATGGTATCTTTTCTCTTAAAAGTAACATTCCTGCTATAGGAAAAGGGCCCACAAGGTGGCTCAGGTGGAAAAGAAATGCAGAGGTTTTGATCTCTGGCTAGCACGTACATGAGTGGGTCAGAACAGTGCTACTCTAGAACAGCTATTTGAGACTGTCCCAAGAGAAGTGTTGATTTAAATTCAGATAAAAATGAAGAGGTGCAGAGTACCAAGCCAGTGGCAATCAGTGCCGAGGGGATCTCATATTAAGAGACCTGAGACAAAATAGCCAGGACACACAAAGAAAATTGTATCCTTGTGATCCAGATCTTAGGACTTAGCCCTTCTGACTTGCCCAGGTAGCTTCTCAAAAAATGAAATGTACCCAAGTCTGAAAAACACACATCTTCCAGCATTTTCTTCAGAGTCAGTCAAGGAAGTCTCTGTTGAACCAAGCACTGCCACTCATATTTGACAAATCCTTTTAAAGCCTATGAAATAATTTGTATTATTTATTATAAGATATTTACAAACGGAGAAACATCTATGCCTGTTTTGCTCAACACAGCAGTGAAAAAGCCAGCACTAGAACCAGACAATTTTTTCCCATCCACAGTGCAGATGGTGTGAAGGATGCCTCACCGGGATGCAGCACTAGCACAGATACGTTCTCACACACCCGTTCTCATTCTGGCAGTAAGAATGGTCATCTGCCATCACCAGCTTCTCTCCAAACACAAAGAGGTGGGTCAAGGAAAGCCAGCCTCCAGCACTGGAGCTCTCTTCCCTACCAAACTGACTTGCTAAGTGTTTTTAGGGATACCTCCTTCAAAATCCCCTGAAGTGCTCGCCTTCCATCCTCACATGTACAACAAGACATTTCTTATCAATGCAACAGGAAAGAGAGGTAAAAGACACAGGGCATTGATTACAAAATATTCCGATAGATAAACCAAGACTCAAGAGACAAGAATATTTTCTGGTAAGTCTGTAGTATTCCCCTTTGATGGTTCATCTCCTGCTCTTTAAACACTGAGGGAATTATTGAGGGGGCTCAGCAGCCTTCAATCTGCAGGAAGCAGGACACCAAGCCTTCACACCCAGGCGTGGTGGTGGCTGAGAATCACATCTGCTGGTCCCAGGACTGCTGCTGTGGCACCCACGGTCCTGTTCCAGCCCCTGCTCCCACGGGGCCCCACTGATCCCTCATGAGTGCCTCAGACTGATGCCCTCCATGAAGTTCTCTTCCCCAGCAGAAAAGAAAACTGTTCTGCTTCATGCTAGCACTCATTACTTTGCATTACTGATTTGTTTTAGGGGGTCATGACAACCTCTTTATTTTATAACCAAGCCAGTTAACAGAGCTAGATGAAAAATTGGCCACTTATAATATAAAATTGTAGTCTTCTGAGAATTGCTTCAAACCAAAGCCCTATGCCAAATGCATTTAGAAGAGATTAACTAATTTTGCCTAACATTTTCTAGGCAGTATTTCCATAAAAGCAACTCTATGAGATAGTAAGAATGTTGAGATCTGATAAATGACCAAAATAAGGGTGACTTAGAAATTACATTCCCCAGAGATGAAAGAAATTAATCAAGTTGGACTTATCTCAAAACTCGAGCTCCTATTAGATAAATAAAAAAGCAAAGCTCTTCATATGAAGGCAGTAACTTCTCTCAATAGCCATGGAGTTTGTCTGAACTGAATTTTGGGGGGAAAAAAGAAGTCTTTACAGAATAAGTGTAATTTTTAGTTAAAATGATCCAGACTGGCTCCATCTCTGGCGGGAGCTCACATCTCCATGCAGGCTGATAACCTATCTGGGGGACACCCTCTCCCAAAATAATTTTTCTCTCCTATACAACTACCTCTTCATGGTTATATATTTTACCCCACTCCAATTCCAAATCCTGCCATATCCTCAATAGTCCTGGCCCCATGGGCTGGGGAATGGCACTTGCTATGCTGGGCCACACCAGTGTGCAATATCATTACAGCTTCTTCACCTCTCCCTCTGAGGAGACAGGGGACAGGGACATTCTACCAAAGCTGTGGGAAAACTGATTTTCTACAGCTAATCTCAAAAAGAAGCAGCAGATCAGACCTGTAGTGGGGAGGAGCACTCTGGAGCCCTCCAAACAAAGGTAGTGCTGTGAGTTCAAGGCAGGGGCTTCACTGCTATAATTTTTTTGGAGACTTGGAAAGCAATCAGATTCATCCCTTTGTGGGAGGAAGGTCCCAGACAGGGAAAGGAGCCAGTGACACCCTCAAGGAACCCAACAGCAGTGATAACTCTCTGGGGTTGGCTTTGGTTGTGTGCATAAACATTGTGCCCCCTCTGTGGGGTGGCAAAAGGGCATTGAATATCCAGAGAGGGACATACACAGGCATATTTCACATTTCCTGAAATTTAGCCATTATTTCCAGTTAACTGATCATTGATTGATGTCTCTGGATATTCTGGGCATATTTGTTCCCCTCTTTATAGAGTTCATAATTTTAAAACTTTTTTTTGCATTTTTAAAGATAGAGTTGCTTTTTGTGTTGTCATGCAACCTTTGTTCACACAGTCCATAGATTTAAGACATGTTTTATGCTCAAGAATAGATGTGTTCTGAGCTCTTCGTTGAGTGTCATGGAATTTTTTCTGAGGGGTGCATTCCCAGGACATATGAGGAAGGAGTTAACTCTGAGCCTCTTGCCAACCTGGAACACAGGAAATGATGGATCAGTGTCCTAAATCAGCACACATGATAGCAATCACATAAACCATGTATGAGTGGCATGATTAATTATATCATTTACAGTACGCAAAAGGTTGTTTAACCTTTTTCTTCCCCCAAACTAAGGGTTAGCAGTAAAATGGTCAAAAGTTAATGCATTGTATTAGCTCTTCTTAAGAAGAATATTAAAATCTTAAATAAAAAGTGTCGTAGGTAGTAAAGACACCTCTAAGTGTCTTGAGCTAAGAAATTGTAAGGAAAAGAAAGGAGTGTGGTTAACGTCTCTTCCAGGTAATTATTTTTTTCCATTTATTAATCATATTTATGCAATTCCAAGCTTAGCAGTACATTCAAAGTAGCTTACTTGAAACTAAGTTTGAAGTTCATTCAAATTCAGCTCTCCTATACCATAGAAAAGTGATCTTTAATTCAAATGCTTTCCTCCATGAAGAAAAGCCAGTAGCCTACATATGCAAGAATGCAGTTAAAATACTGGCACTAGCAAAGGATTTCTCAGAATTTTTTTTCCATATTTCTAGAGTTTTACTGGAAAATATGCTGTCTGACCTCCTGAGGGAGCAAAGCATCTTCTCCACAAATTATGTTGGAGAGCTTGGAAGGAAAGCAGCCATTTGCTTCAGTGTTGTGCTCTGTGGGTTGCTAATTTGAGTTTCTGCAAAATGGAACCAGTTTCAAGTGCCTCAAATGATTCCTATCAAGCTGACATTTCCAGATAAGGAGAATATTAGCCCCTATGTTGTCTTTCTCTGCAGCTACAGCAGTCTGGTTCTTAGCTTTCTGCTTACCAATATCACTGCATATTTACACTAGCTTTTGTTCTCAGTGCCAAGTGGCCAGAATTACTGGGAGGATTTCTACACTGTAGGGAAGAACGTGGGTTTTTTATGAGACAGAAGCAGTTCAGCAGAAGAATTGAAAAAATGTCACTTTTATAGGCCTTGAGGTGAGGAATAGCGAGTGTTTCAAGGATTATTTAATGGGGTAACGTCCCCTCAGGGATCTGAAACCCTCAAGAGGCTGAGGTTGAAAGAAGGGATTTAATTCAAGAACGTCTTGCCAGTCAGGTTATGAGAGGAGGGGATGCTCCTCCAGTGGCTGAGTGGGAGGGAGAGGTGTGATGGCATTCTTAGCTACGTGGAGTGGGCATGGCTGAGCAGCTGGAGTCCAGCACCCTCATTTGCTGGTGGATCATGATTGCTTACCATGGCCTTTGAAGCTACCTCTGTACTGAAGGTCAGGTCTTTGTCCCACTGGTGCTCCAGCCCAGCTGAACCCAGGCACTGATCCTGCCTGATCCGTGTACCCCAGCTCCTGGGCTGTGGAACAAGTGGATGCACAGAATTAATGCCAAACCCAAAAGTTTCATGTATTTCATTATGAGTTGCTGAAGAATCTTGATCAGCTTGTGCAAGGACTGGTGGAGGGAGTCAGCGTGAGGGCTGACGCTGGCTTCACATCATTCTTCCCTGAGAAACTCTGCTGGGGTTTCTCAGAGAGACAAAAACACCTGTACCCTACAGCATTTTGCCATCGGTAATAAAGTAACACTTCTAATTGAGTTCATTCATTGCAGCAAAAAAAAAACCCAGTCCCTTCGCAATTAATGTGAGGAGAAGTGGCATTTAATCACTTGTGTAATGAGCTTAATAACATCTAATGTTCACTTAATACTCTTATTGGTGGTTGACCACGAAATAAAGCCAGGTTGATTAGGATTAGTGGCTTAATGCCAAGGATAGCTAGGTTTGAAGATGGCCACTTTAATTTTCAGAGTTCATTATTACAGCTAGGATCTGGTGGTGTTATTTCCATAGCAGCACTAGGAAATATTTGTTACTTACCACTGCATAAGTACATGACAAAATTGTGACCCTTGTCACAGGCAGTTTGTGACTTTGGGGGGAACACACCCCACTGGCCTGCTGGTATCACTACTGCAGGACTAGAGTACTAGTTATAAGTCTTGTATATTTTAAAAATTATTAAAATTATTATTGTTATTATTATTATTATTATTATTATCAACATGGACTGGATTTTTCTCAGTTCAACAAATATCCATCAATGAAAGAACTGAAAAACAAATGACGCAAGAAGTTACAGACCAGATTAACAGAATTAATGGTAATGGACACTCAGACCTGGGAATTGGCTTTTGAGCTTTCAGTTTCAGCTGTCCTCTGTTTCAAACAGTTTGTTGTACTCATTGCTTTGTTACATTTTTAAGGTGAAAAAATAAACAAACCCTCCCCAAAGTAGGATCATACTATTACAAATGTATATGCAGCTCTTGAGGATGAGCACATTTATCCGGTTCTGTTTTGAAAATACATTGTCCACTGTTTGCTGTTCCTACTGTCCACTGTTCCTACCCTGCTCCCATTAGGATGACTGTAAGTTCCAAAGGGGATGCTGCACAATGGCAGATCTGGGGCAGAACAAATTTTCAAAGGTATGCACAGGATTTGGACATGTGAGCAAGGGCCATACAGTAGTACACACTCACAATGTATATTTTTTCTGATTTGAGCTGCATCAGAAGCAAAAGAGATTCAAAAAGCAGTTTTCTTCTGTGCTGGGATCCGTTTCCTCTACTGTTTGACTGGCGATTAAACAAAGGTTGGTTTTGCAGGGTGACCCTTATTACATCATACAGAACCAACCATCAAGCTGCCACGACATCACTTTTTGCAGAGCACTGCTGCACAACCTTCACTAATGAACAGAAGCAGCCAAATTCCTCCGAACACTGAGGAAGGAAATATTTCTCTACATCTGATGTCTTTCACTTCTCCTGTTCTGAGTTATAAATACTCTGGTACATGAGCTCAGATGAATAATGCTCATACTACCAATAACTAAAGCTAAGGATCTTTGTATTTAAAAGTGAAGTATAATTTATTTTAGAATGTAAAGTGTGTTTTTTCTTTTGTTTGGTTTAGCAGCTTTCAAATACGAACAAAACCTTCTATGAAGGAATTGAGATTACGGGGTTATAGTTTTACTTTTAAACCTGGAAAATCAAGTATGTATTTCCATCCAGTTTAAGTTTTAAGATAATATCAATTTAAAAAAAAGGGGGGGGGGGGGTTGATGAACCTTGTAACTCTGAACTATGTCAGCAAAACCATTGTAATTGATCATTCTGTTTTCCAGCAAGCTCATCAGTGCTGGGGTTTCTTTTGTCTTTTGTGCAACTCCACCATTAAGAAACATTTCTGATTGCACAGTTCAAATCCAGACAGGGAATCTGAGATTTTATTGTTCCCCTTTTGCTAGGCTGTGGTTAGTAATGGCTTAAGAAATGTTTCATAACCCATTTGTAGTCTAGTACCTCCTTGAAAAAGACAGACAAGTTTGACCCTTTCTTTCACAAAATAACTCTTCAATTCATGTCTTCTTGGCAGAGCTGTACTGATTTAAACACAAGAATAAGAAATTAAGTAAACAGAGGGAGGATCAGTTTTGAGTAACTGAACACTTGAGATACAAGGCAGACACTTCTTTGTTTTGAAAGTGCTAAAGTAAAGAGATAGATTTTTGTTTTGTTCCCCCATAAAATAATTTTGAGGAGCAATGCTAAGAAAATTTTGAGGTGTATCAGCAATAAACATGTCTGGCATATCGAGGGATTTGTTCATTAGGGACAGTATGACACACAAATTCAGGACTGATAAGATTATTGGTGCCAATCTTGCCCATGGCCATGTGCAGGACTGTCTTGTTACTGCAACTATTTAGCAGGGAGCCTTTCTCACCCGCCTTTTAAATTTTTCTCTGCTAAAACACTGCAGGCCAAAACCAGTCATTTTGTATTTGGCTGTTACCTGTTACCATTCCTTTCTTTTCCAGCTAGTGAGCAGCTTAACCCCTGTGGTGCCTGCCCTACTTCTTCCTCTGGTGTTCACATTAAAATAGATTGTATTTAACATTCTACCCTTTTGAATGGGGACTATGGTTATTGAAAAGCAAAAACTGTATCTACTTTAAATAGGCTACAACACAATATATAGATTTAACAAGAGGTATAGCACTAGTTTTGCAGTTCCTCATTCAAATACCTTCAAAGATGCCTTTTCCTAGGCCCCAACTTTGCCCAGTCACCATCTCCAAAACTCAATAAGTAGCTCCCGTTATCATGTTGCACATCAGAGCTTCAGCAAAGTGAGAGGAGCAGTGCCTTTAAAAGAGAGGGCTACTGCAGGAGTAGGTCTGGCACTTCAATACAAAGCAGGAATAAAATCATCAAACAGGTTCTATCAGGAGAAGGCTGGATGATGTTAGTTATGAGCCTACACAAACACTTAAGACTATGCATGACTGTTAATACACAATGGACTGTCCACATCTTCCGCGGAAGGCTTGGACACAGATCAAGCATAGAAACTCACTTGTGTTTTCAGCTTGTGCAATCAGTGATTTCTTCATTTTAAATCAATATAAACTGCCTCCAGCCTTTCTTCGGTTTGTCACCCCCTAAATAACTTTCCTCACTCTTCAAGTATTCCTCTAAAATACTCTGTGGATGGCCATTGTAATGGCTTTGAAAGAAATCCCAACAAGTCCAAAGACACCTCCAATTGAAGTGCTGTGGGCAAGCAATACATTACCAATGCATCCCACTGGTGGCAGCCTTATTCACCTCCTGTAAGAACTGCTCCAGAGCTGCAGCCCAGCTTGTTACGTATGTTGTGTCCCCCTGAAAATATAGGGTAAGTGGTCTGAGACAGAATGGTAAGCATGTAATTTAGGTCCAGAGTTTGCTTCACAGTACTTGTGTTAAGTATTCTAAAGAGTACATTTGCATCAGTAAATCTCTCTCTGGTTATATTCAACCTGCACATTATGTACTTGTCAATATAAGAAGCGGTATTTTCCAGATCATTTAGGTGAGCATGAAGAATGAGTTGCACCAAGATACAGGTAACGTTGGTTCATGAATAGGCATGGAATTTTCACGCTTATGGATTGAATCCAAAGTTGCTTTCTTATTTGAATGTATCAGCATTTTGTTCCTGTTACCACCTAGAGCACCAGGCTCCAATTTCAACAGTTTTATCACAAAGAACTCCCCAGTCCCTCTGGCTGGGATGTGTTTTGTGCTTTTCACCATCACAAACCATAACTGTCTTTATTAACAAATGCCTTCAGCTCCTCACTCATTTTATTAAGATCTGGCTCCCAAAAATACTTGTCATCTTCACAGCCTTGTTTGACAATTGATGATTCAAACAGCCACATCAGACATGAACTTCCTTACATGCTCTTCTGTTCTCAGAGGCTTTGTATCACCTCCCTGAGTGCCAGATCTCCAATCATCACACTTCCTTCCTGCCAACCCACACCACCCAGCTTCTAACCCACTTGCTTTGGTTGAACAAGACCCTAACACCAGTTAATTTACATCTAGCATTGTATCCAAACCTGCTTAGAGCTTCTACTCTCCTGCTCTTGTCCCCCAGTTCTATCATTTAGGATATTCATGCAACAGTGTTATAGCCCTTCCCTGCAAAAAACTACAAGATTGGGCCAAATGGAAATGCAAATACTCTCTCCAAAACCAGTTCTGTTGGAGACATCACAGCCTAACTGCATCTCCCAAACTCTGATACTCCAAATACTAAAAAAAGTTTAGCTGAATGCCTTTCTCCCAAAATGCCTTTTATGTGTTTGTTCTTCTATATTTAATTTTTACTCCTTATTTGATGAAAAAGTTTGTGCAACTAAAAGAAAACCCCTCCATCAACTAGATGACAAATCCACCCTTGGGTTTCCCCATTATTGCAGTGGTCCACAAATTTAAGCTTACTTACCTCCCAAATTCTATCCAGTGCAAATAATGAAATGTTTCCTTATGCTTGTGAAAACATCTTTTAATTCTTTCCCTTTTTTCCCCTCCTTTTCCTCGAGGGATTAGAGTGCCCTGGACTAGATCGCTATTTTGCTGTGAGTGCTCACTGCTCAAAAGGAATTCCCCAAGCTGGCAGCACTTCCATCCTTTGCCCAGCGCTACACACATATACTGCATGCAACCACTCTTGTTACCTGTGGTGTAATAAAATCTTATCTCAAAAAAAGCAGACATATTAATGTCTGCAGTGAAGTACCTTTAGACTATGCAAAATGCATATTCAAAAGATCCCCTCTGTATACCGTGCACTTGAAAAAACTTCATAAACATCAAAATCTAAACCCATACTTTTTACATCCATATATATGTGTTTATATGCATATATTTAGATAATCATATATCATTCAAATTTTTTTTTCCACCCCAAAATAACAGTTTATGAAGCAGAATAAATAGCATCAATTTGGCAAAGCACGATCCAACAGCAAGTCCTCTAACAAATGTTTTTTATTCTTAGTGCAGGCAAATAATTTCAGTCTGGAGACTTTAAAATCCATTTGTAGTTCAAAGTATTTTATTAGGTTTCTTTTCACATTCAATAACTTTGAATGTGATGAAATGACAACATTTCCTTGGAAATTTCACACAGCCAGCAGTACTTCTACTTGCTGTCTCATACACTGAAACAGTGACTGTCACCAACATATCTGCCTTTGTACATCAGAAGTGAGCACAATAGAATAATAGAACCATTTCAGTTAGAAAAGATCTTTAAGATCATCAAGTCCAACTGTTAATCCAGCCCTGCCAAGTCCACCACTAAGCCACGTTCCCAAGCACCCCATCTTCACGTCTTGGCAACTCTACCACTTCCCTGGGCAGCCTGTTCCAATGCCTGACAGACCTTTCAGTGAAGAACTTTTCCCTAATATCCAACCTAAACTTCCCCTGGCACAACTTGAGGCCATTTCCTTTTGTCCTATCACTTGTTACTTGGGAGAGGAGACTGACCCCCACCTCACTACAGCCTCCTTTCAAGCAGAGAGCAAGTGTGGCTATACAAAAACATTATACATTTTAACATCACCCTTAAAACAAGATGCCCATTTAACATAATTTAAACACAAAGATTTCAAAGCACTGAGACAAAGATCATTGTGGCCCTGCAATACAAACTCTCCCTTCTTTCACCAGCCTTCATGCTGCTTACTGTACATGGCAAGTGGTCCATACAATGCTGAAGAAAGTATCTCAGCACTTAATGCCGTGGACATAGGCTCTGAGCTATGCTGCCCATGCCCTGTCTTCATTTATATCTAACCACTAAGAGTTGCCTTTGCATCTTCCCATTTTGTTTGCTTGATCCCAATTATGATTATATTTAACACCAAAATTTAAACAATATGGTTCAGACAAGTGAACCAATCCAGAACTGGATGTTTAACATTAAGCCAAGAACATACAATTTGAGTAATGAAGTATTTTAAAGACAGAATTCAATTTTCATTGTATTTTTATTCTTGCTTCTTAATCAAACCCACATGGAATGCATTGTGTTTAATGAAACTACAAGATTAATATTTCAACAAACCAGCCAGTACATAAGCCCACAACTGAGCATAAGTTGAAGAGGTTATTTTAAAATATTTTCGAAAAAGCCTTTTATGAGAGAAGCACCCTCCTGCAGGCTTGGGCCTGCTTTCTCTACTCTTTCAGGAGCAATCTCTCCTTGAGCACTGAGCTTTGTCTCCATGCACTATTCCTTGCTTTTCAGCCCTGGTTTGGATTTGACTGGATGAGAACACATGAGGCTGGAAATCAAAGCTGTTGTCATCCATTTATTTCCTTACATTGCTGTTGTCTGAAACTTTTGCTGTGGAGGACTTGTGATCATTCCCTCCTTGTTTAGGACTCCACTAGTATTGATTCTTTACTGTGCAATGGTTAAACACAGCTCCTCTTTCTTGGCAGCATCTCCTCTTTCTCTCTAAAGAGATAGTTAATTACAGTTTGTTTGCCAACAATTGTTTATGAGCACTGCAGGTCCTCATTGGGTTAGCTAACATATTTGAACTACTGAATTTACATGATATAAGCCGTAAGAATCCAGAAATTGAAGTCCACTTTTATTTTCAAATTAATGCACAACATAAATTTAAGTCCCATATTACATAATTCCTGTACTTTATGAACATTATTGTTCAGGTACTTATTAAAATAGTTCAAAAGGCACGAGCTCCTCTCACACAGAGTGAGCGTGCATAAGGCGCCTAAATTAGTTTGGACAATGTAGAGTCTAGCAGTTTAACATCTAGGAAAGTACTTAAGTCATGGTCACATGGACATAAAACTTTACAGCAGAGCCTAAATCTTGCTCCTTTGGCAATTTTCACAACCTCTTCCCCCCACCACTCTCTGCCTTGTCCTCTCCCCAGATGTATCTACACCTCCTTCCTCCTCCTGATCCCTCAAGCCATACCTACAGGAGTTACACAGCACCAGCAAAGCAAACATTCCCCGGCACACTCGCTCTTCAAGGCAAGGACTACAAGAGTTTCACTATTAGTGTGAAATGCACCTCTTCTCCACAAGCCTTGCTCTGCACTATCAGCTCCTTGCCTTGATGGCTGTGTGGGGGATACAGTGATGCAACTCCCTGAAGACTAAACATGAGCGACCTTGAAAAGTACACAGGGCAGCTAAGAAGATATTCTTTACTATTTGAAGCCTCCATATCTTCTACCCGACATCATCTACAGCGAGAAGAGCTCATCTCATCTACATTTCTGCCCTGGCAAGGTCCCTTCCTCTGTATGGAATTGTGGTTTGCCACACTTTCTTCCCCCACCTCAGCACAGCTCCTTTTCCTTGGTGAAGGGGCAAGGAGCAAGTCTCTCTGGCTTTGGTATATGGTCATTTTCTATCAAACTAGGAGTATTTTGTCAGTCTATTAACATCACTGCACTGGGAAGAACATATGCAAAAGAAATCTCTGAGCTTCAGTTGCTTCCTCAGGCCCAGACATAACTTAAGAGAAAAACCACACTTGTAGGAGATTAAGAGTCACTAGAAAAATGAGAATTCCTCTGTATTAAACACATATTTAATACTGTACTTTGCTACTTATGGAGGTTAAAGCAAGAACATGCTTCTGAGGGGATTCAGAGCCTCAACTCAGCTAAGTAACACTAGAGTCAAAGGTGATCACTATGTGCTTTACATTACATTTATTCAGATTAATATTGATCTTCTGTAACCCTTCTCCCCCTCTGCTTTATTAATGAAAGGATAATTCATGTGACAGTAAGTAGCAAGAAACTGGGAACAGGGAGAAGACAGAAGGAAAGGTAAAACAGTTTTCTGCATATAAAGTGAGGAAAAGAATTGGAAAGGAACTCCAGAGGTCACGTGGTCCAAACCCATGCTCACGAAGGGCCACTGACAGCAGGCTGCCCAGAACTGTATCCAGACAGCCTTTGGGTATCTTCACACATGGAGACTTCACAATCTCCCTGGTTAAGCTGTAGAAGGGCTTGGTCACCACCATAGTGAAAAGGTGCCTCCTGATGTTCAGACAGGCCTCTGTGTTTCAGTTTGTGAGAGAAGGCATTAAAGGATGATAGCTGACTGTGTGCCTAGGTACATTTTTACAAACTAAGCCCCTCCTTTCTCTGCCTCTCCCAAGGAAACAGCAACTGAAGGAATACTTTTGGGATGTTCTATTGGGAGCTGGGAGTCAGTACAGCAGAAGTGATAGCACTCAAATGCAATTGAACTACTTGCCTATATGAATTTAGACAGCTCTAAGTCATCCAGCTGCCAAAATGCAGAGTATTAAACAGCTTCTGTTTGCCTAAATGACACTATTTGCACAGCTTCTATATGCTACTGCCATTAGTTTGAGTATCCCATACTTTTAACAATCAAAACTAGTGCTGCTGGATTTTTCTGTCCAAGTGGGTCAATGTTCAGCATTAAGACTCACTTTTTAATAAAAAGAGAAATTCATCCTTTGACTACAGCTAAAGAACATTCATAGGAGCTCTGCAACAGATCAAGTACTGGTGCAAGAATGTAGTTTCCAACACTTGAAAGGTTGGAAACCTTTTACCATCAGACAGGATAAAATCTGGCATTGCACAAATAGGCAGTATTGCCTCACAGCCCAACTGGACTCAAAATAAAGTGGCAATCATTCACCAATAGTCCAATGCTGTTTTTTCACAAGGTCCAGGGCTCTGTATGCTCATTTCAGGAAGTTAAATATATTTAATTCAGAAAGTAATTACTTTGTGTTGGCTATATGAAGCCAAGTTTCAGCACCCTCATTCTGCAGCTAATTAGGATGAGGTTTCAGCACACCACCTCTAGTATCTTAAATACAGGCTCAACCACTCCAAGCCATCTTCAATAGTGTAGCACCAGTATTCCAAAAAGTAAATCCTAGTCATAGTAAAGATTATTTGCAGAATACATTAAGCACAAGGGGCACCTGGCCCACTTCTGCTTTTGTCAGTTACACAGTGTAAGAAAACAGCCTTATTTGAATGGCATTTGTAGAATCTTTTTAACTTTTACTTCCCCCCCAAAATAAAATTAAAAATACACCTTAGATTGCTCTGCAGTTCCAGTTTTCACTTGTAAGAATCCACTAATTTATAGCTCAATATCCTGATTCTACCAGGACCAGGTTCACCTCCTCTGGCTGCAACTGCAAGGCAAATGCTTGACCTCATGATGCCATTAACTCATCTCAAGTACTGCAACTCTGCTTCCCAATCTGCAGCTGTCAGAGGCACATGGCCTTGTGTTGGTAACTTAGGTATCCTGCAAAACATTTCTATCCCCCAAGATTTTGGGAAATGACCACTGCTAGCACCAGAAGCTAAACAAACTGGACTCCACAAGCTGCTGCTCTAGATGGGCTTTCAGGACACCTCCTTAGGTGGATCTGGAGAAGTTTCCTGAATACAGCTGCCCAGGCAGCAGATAAACATACCAGGGTTTTTGGTAGGCAGCTCATGACTTCCAATACATTATTTGTATTTCATTGAACTCCATGGTCTGTTTATAAATTGTTTATCATACAGCTGCTAGAAGTCAGTAAATCTACTTCTGTTTCTAATAAAAAAGAACAACTTCGTTCCATGAAAATACACATAAAAGGCTTGTCATCTTTATCTAACAGCAAGTTAGATTTTTGCTTAAAACTTCAGCTCAAAATCCAATCTCTGGAAGCTACTCGAGTAAGCACATTCCTCAACTCTATCAAGTCCTGTGGCATCCTGAGACTAACCAGCTGCAGGCTGTGCAGCTTGCCTTTACTCTATATTCCCTATGCTCTTAATTATTCTCCCATCACAGAAAAGAAACACCAACTGGCTCATCATCACTCCCAGCAGTGCAAGACATGCCTAAATCTTGGCATTGAAGGAGATTTCAACCTGGAAAAGAAGGCATGAAATAGCACCTTTTATATTCTAAAACTCTAAGATGTCTCTTTTAAAATTCTGAATTCAAACTTCAGCACCTCTGCACAGATTTCAAGCACGTACATTCAGCTGAATCAATACATACAGGGAGTCTGGGCCATGCTCAGATCCATTCAGCTTCAACCTTCAGAGTACTTGACAGCAAACTCCTTTCCTGTTCTCCACTTTGCAGAACAATAAATAGGCTGGTAACATTTCCTTTGCCTCTGCTCTCAAATAACAGACTTGTACTATTTTGGAAATTTGTGTAATTTACTCAGCATGCTCATTTGCCACTCTTCCAATGAGGGAAGGACTGTAATTGGAATAGACACTCTGAAGTGTCAAAATGCACTAAAAAAATAAAGCAGCAGTTTAAAGTACATCTCCAGTGAAGCAGACGAGCAGTCATTGGAAAACAACATGCATGAATGTATTTACACAGTTTGGCATTCAGACTCTATATTAAATAGCATCACCAGTTCTTTTTCTACTTCCATTTCCTGTATCATCTTCATCAAACACTACTGTTAATAGGTGAGCCAAATCTTCATCTCCCATTCAAGGCCCCAAGCACTGCTACACACCTCAAGCTTTCTTCTAAAGTCTTACACTGCAAAGAAGTGAGAAAGTTCAAATGCCAGGGTACTGTCAGACCACATACATTTCAGTGCAAGAATAAAGCACAAAATCAGAAGCGCTAAGCTTTCTTCTAGTCCTATCTGAAGGCCACATGATTTCCTGTATCAAAGAAGTGTCACCAAAAGGTCACTATTCAAGTATTACTTGTAGGACAGGAGGTACAACATGCTGCAGACATGTGGCAAGGACAAGTATTGCTTGGTATAGCTACCAAGAGGCCAAGCTATACTCACTCACCCTGCATTCTGAACTGGTCAGCTTGACCACCAGGGAAGTAAAGCAGGCAAAAAAATTGCTCCAGCTGTAATGTTTTAAAGAGAAGGCAGAGAACTCTTCATTCCCACAGGAGCTAGACCCAGGTTTGCTATCTGCAATCACACCCAGTCCACTGCAAGAGGCTCCAGGATCCTGTCCCCCCTGTTCTGGGCTGAATTTATACTGCAACAAACTAAGATCCAAACATGTTACTCTTACCCCAAAAGAGTAAGTCTATGCTCCAGTCTGTGGGTTTACAGAACCAGAAGAATCTATATGGAGTTTTAACCACCAAATCTGAGTATCTAAGAAGCCTTTATAAGATCTACTGTGCCACCACCAACCCCCCTCCCTCCCTGACACTCCAAAAGGCTATTTAGTACAAAAATTGGAAACTGCAATTTGCATTACATATCCTGCTAGGCAGGAACCACCCCTAAATTAAATACAGTGGGACTTCAGCCCTGACAGTACAAGGTGTTTCCCTATAACCGCGCTGATTAAACAGTTTGCAGACACCAGACCTCCAAGTCCTTTTCAGCAGACGTCACACTGCACAACATAAAGCAGCAGGCAATTGGCCAAAAATGGTTAGCAAAAAGGATTCCTTAAACCTCCAGCATCCAAATATAGCCCTAGCTGGTCACATGGGCTGCCATACAGTAAGTGCTCCTCACTTTACCTACCCTTTGATTAAACGGTTTGAGCTAAAAAGCATGTACTTAGAATAGCATTTCAGTTTCCAGCCCAGTTCCATGAACCGTATAATCTTGCTGTACCTTCCACATTCAGACTGGCAGCAAGGAAAAGTTGATTCAGGTTTCTAGAGAGCCCAAGGGGGATCATTAGCTACAAGAAGCTAACAGAATATGAGACCACTAACATTTATGCGTATACACACATACTTGTGTGTGTATATATATAAAAAAATATAAAAAGCAACATACCTGCCATACAATGTAGCTGCTGTAAAATACTTATTAACATGCTCCACATACTGATTTTTAGTTTTAAATAAACTGTCATACCTTACTCCCTCTGGCCTCTAGCAGTATGTTTTTTCATATTACTCTCATTATGATGAAAGCAGACCAACTGATTACATCCACCTCACAAAGAACTCCACAGCTTAGTTTACACATCAAGAAACTCCGCAAAATTTCTGAAGAAAGGCAGGCCAGCTACTGTACCACTGCCAGATGTCAACCTGAACTGAAGAAAGTTGAGCTTGGCCCTTCCTTTCTCAGCCCTTAGAGCCACTGTCCAAGCTAAGTATTGTGCAGGTGTCAAATAAGTTTACATTACAAAACCTTGCAACTGCACAAATAAATACAAGTGTCATTTATCCTTCCAAAGCCTCCCCCACCATCAGTGAGGATGAAGCCTTGCAGTACCCAATCACAACAAACCTTGTGATCTTTGAATATTCATAGGCTTGAAGTTGTAGCTATTACCCAACAGAAGTTGGAAGCCTGAGGTTTCTAAAGAGGAAACCAGCCCAGCAGCAGAGGCAAGGCCTAAACCCTGCAATAGCACAGTTACTGCATTGTGTTACAGCAGGGCTCTGTGGCATAGATTTTTGCTAGAAGCATGGAGCCTTTTATCAAACTCAAGCCCCCATTAAGCTGCCATATTCTGTTACACACTTAAAAGAAAGCACAATTAGGCACAGCATCGAGCACGTTCACATACCCACCACCGGCTCAGCTGCACTGAGCACCAGTTAGTTTCACATTTATGCCGGCAGCCAGGCCGGCCTGACTGCACTGAAATAACCCTCAGTACCCAGATGTTGTGCTATTTTTACCCTGGAAAAGAAAAAAAGGACACCCAACAAAACTTCAGAGCGGGAGGCCACGACAGCACAGACTTTATTCCGAGGCTGCAGCGCAGGTTTCGGTGCTCGGCAGCGCCCGGGCTCGCCATCCCCGCAGTGACGTGTCCACCTGAGGCTCCGGGGCCGCCGCCGCCGCCGGAGACAAAGTTCTGTAGTGCACTGACTGCTATCGTACCCAGAGTCGGAGTGTCACAGAACTTTGCTTCCGGAGGCTCCTGTCCTCCGCCGGTACCGGCGCCGGGGCCGCCCGCCAGCACAAGTTTCCCTGCCTGGGAAGGGAAGGCGCACAGGGTTAGAGGTGGGGAAGGGAGCCCCCTCCTCCTCCGCGGCTCGGCGGGATACCCGCTGCCCGGGGAAGAGGGACAAGGAGGCGAAGAGAATTTTCTTTTTTTTTTTTTAATAAATACCCAAAAGGCATTCCCACCCCCCCCACACACCTCCCCCAACCCGGAGCTAACGGGCCGCCCAGCGAAAGCCGCGGCCGAGCAGCTGCCCGGAG